>WBNH01005482.1:0-120976 GCA_013401255.1 Urocolius indicus
CCCCCTCTTTTTGCCAAAGGGGCAGAGGGTGGAGGGCGAGTGTAGCAGGCGGGGGGGGAGCAGGCGGCAGCCAGAGCGATCCCTCGGTCCCGGCGCGGAGCGGGAGGCCGCGGCGGGGGGAGGCGGGCCCAGCGCCGCCCGCGCGAGGGGGGCCACTCGCCCCAGACAGGTGATGGGCGTTTCGGCTGCGCTCCGGATCGACTCCTTGGGTTTCACTTTGGTCTGATCTAAGCAAATATGCAGAAGTACCGGCTGGTCTAGTCCTGAGAGCCAAGAGGAGCCGAACGAGAGCAGCAAGAGAGGAGAGCGGCCACGCTCCCGTAGCGAGGGGAACGTACAAACAGCGGCAGCGCCGTAATTAAACCACCGCCGCCCCGAGGCAGCCCCGACCCGCCCTGGATGCGGAGGACCCCCGAACCACCCCGCTGCCTTTCCCCTGAGGGATGGTACTGAATTTCTGCGCGGCAGGAGCCGGCCTGCAGCTCCTCTCCATCAGCGTTGCCTTCCCTCCGTGTCCAAAGTGCACTAGACCGCGATGAGGACCTGGGCTTGCGTTTTGCTGATAGGTTTTGGCTACCTGTCCTTTACCTTCTCCGAGGTAGGTGAGAGCGGCTTTCTGCGTTCTCGGTCCCCGGGAGACGCGGCGGCCGGGGCTCGGCGGAGGCGGGGGGCGCGGGGGAGCGGGCTGCCCACCTGGGCTCCGCCGGCATCTCCGCGCCCCGGTCTCGCCAGGAGCGCTCGCCCTGCCCTGAAACCTTCGCGGCCGAGCCCGAGAGCCAGTTGCCATTTAATGCATGCCAGAGGCGAGGGGGAATGAGAGCGCAATTCCACTCCGGGGCTGCTGTCTGCCCTTAAAAAAAAAAAAAAAAAGATAGAGATATATACAGATATATACATTAAAAAGATACGTATACATATTCACGCCCCGCGGGTGCATGCGAGCTGCGGCTGTTGGGAAGCAGAGCGGTGCGCGGAGCCGCCCGTCAGCGTTCGCCCCCGCGGCGCACGGAGCTGCACGCAGCCGGCCGCGGGCACCGTTAGTGCCGCGGGCAGAAGTTGGTTGAATACCCACCCCCCCTTCCCCGCTCCCCAAACGCCCCTCCCCGGTTTTTTAGGATCTCAGAGAGGGTGGGGGTCGGGCGCCGATGGCCCGCACACGGGCGCTCGGGCACAGAGCCGCGTCCTGGGGGTTGCTACAGGTGGCCCCGGTCGGGACGAGCGTGGTGCTCGGCGCTGCGCGGCGTCTGTAACTTTTCCCGGGACCGACTCCGCTTGGCACTGAGAGCCGCGACGCGGGCGCTGGTAGGATGGCGGTGGCCCCGTGGGACGCGGTCCCCCTCCTCCTTCTCTCCCGATCGGGAGATCCCGCTCCCGCGGCGGACTTCACGCCCGCTTAGGCAAACTTTTATCTGCCTGGGGTGGGTCTGCAGCCGTCGAGCGGGGCTCGGAGGCGCGGCGCTGCCGAGCCCCCGCTCCGCCAGGCCGGGGCCGCGCGGAGCTGCTCTCCCGGGCGAGCCGTGGCGCAGTTGGGCGGGCGGCGCGTAGTTGCCGCGGGCGCGCAGGCGGGGGCGGCGGGAAGCGCTCCAGGCGCACGGTGGAGCGGGGTGAGGGGGCGCTTGTGTGTGTGTTTTTCCCCTGCTTCGTCCAGACACGTCCAGCAAACACCCCGTACACTCCATAAAATCTTGGCCCCCAGTCCCGAAGCGCTCAGTCCCTGGTGCTGCCGGGGAGCGCTGCGCGGGGCTGCGCGGTGACCCGCGGTGTCTGTGTGTGTGTCTTTGAAGGAGGCCGAGATCCCGCAGGAGCTCATCGAGCGGCTGGCGCACAGCGAGATCCACAGCATCCGCGACTTGCAGCGCCTCCTGGAGATTGACTCCGTAGGTAAATTAGTCCCGTCCTCCTTCCTTCCGCGCCGTCGGCCGCCGCCGCCCCGGGGGGGAGGCAGTGCGGGCGGCCGCAGCCCAGCGCTCCGCACGCCTCTCGGCGCTCCGGTGGCGCGGCCCGGGCTGCCCCGCCGCGAGTGACGAGACCCGTGCAAGCACCCAGCCTCGGGAGCCAGGCTGGCCTGGGCGAGGGAGCTTTATTTCAAAGGGAGGCGGCAGCTAAAGGGCCGATCGGGAATTAAAACTTCAGGGGGTTCGGGGTGGAGAGAGACCTGGTGACCCTCTGTGTTTTCAGGACCTCTCCGTCTCTCAGCGGAGAAGAATTTCTGTAAGGTTTGTTGTTGGTCTTGCGTTGCTCTGTTATCTTTAAACTACTGTCCTAGAGGTATTTAAAATATTTGAAACAATATTTATGAATGAAGTAATGTCTCTTCAAGTGCTGGGCTTTATTAAAAGGAAAATAAACTGTCCACACTGATTTTAAACAGGAACCTGTGTATGAAGTTTGCCCTTAAAAAGACACTTTTTTTTTTTTCTGAAAAGAAAATAGTGCAGGGTTATTTTCTGCATCATTAGGCATGCAAATGGGTGTAGTGAGAACGTGCAGTTCAAACAGATCATTGCAGCAGTAAATCGGCTCTCAAAGCACTGTATTACTGGGTTTCTTATCATTTGGTTTCACTTGATGCACTTTGTTCCTGGTGATTTCTTCCCTTAGTTGAGAGAGAAAAAACCCGGCACCTTTGATGTGCCCAAGGGAAACCTGCATCTTTCTGAAGAGCAAACATAGAGAAAAAATGAATGAGTTCTTGCTTGCGTTGGTACTGGGCCATCTCCTTTTTAAACCATATGCTCTGTATTTGTGTAAAGTCTGTGCCAGGTTCAATCACCTTCAGTCAGTGTTGCAGGATCATTCTAGAGTTTTAACTCGCTACTTTTTGTAGAGTGCTTGATTAATGAGCAGAAATGCGCTAGGAACGTGTTTCACAGACATAGCTTTCAATTTTCATGTGATTAGGGAGCAAGCGGTTTCCCATTACACTGAAAATGGGAATATTTCTCCCTTGCACAATACTTTACCGTAGAGTCTAATTACTAATTACCAGATTTGTTGGCATCAGTCTAGTATTTTTGGAGAGCCGCGCTTCATTGTTACTGCTTATCACTGCAATTAAGGAAGCTTTCACCACAGGGAAGGGGGATGCAATACATATTTCCCCACTGAAGGCTGTTTTGGGCCAGACGAGTGCACTGCTGCTTAGAATCTTTTTCCCTGTGAACTCGGTGGAAGGCTCAGCTGCTGTTGCAGAAGAGCTGGGTCTGAGTGCTAGCATCTTAAAACACTTCATGCATCCTCTGTGTTTGAGTCAGTATTCCAGAGCTACTAGAATGAATATTTTTTTTTCAAACACCCCCGTGTAACAAGCACATGCTTCATTTTTAAATACCACTTACAAGGAGAGCAAAAGTTCACGTGGCTCCATTGCAAGAGAATCAAGCAGACAAGTGGAGCAAAGGCAGGAGCTGAATAAATTAGTAGATGTAGCAAAGAAATTTATTTCAGACAATAATTACTTACCTCGTGGCAAATATTAACCAGAGGATGCATGACCAAAAACTGGAAGAGGTCAGCCACAAGTTTACTGTTTCATTTTGCTGTTGTCGTGCAATTTGTCAGTTTAGAAACCATTAGAGCAACACGACGCATAAATATTTTACTATTTCAACATGAAACAGTAATGCCTTAAGACATGAATTCAAACAGTATTAATAAGTAAAGCCAAAATATTCAGCCTTTCACCCTGTTCTTGGTTGTGTGCTCCTTTTCTGAGCTGCACAGGCAGGATTGGATCTTCACACAGTCCAAGTGGTCTCTCCAACCCGCATTTACGTTTTCTGGGCACAAGTCCTGCAGTCTCTACTGTCATGAGTAATTCTTACTAAGGGTTTATCAGGGTGACTAATCCAGCATTCAAATTACCATGTTTTCCTCAGTAAACAGAATCGGGCCTGTTTACTATATTTAGTATTAGCTTGGATTAGCAAATGGAGTGTTTTCTCGTCGTCACTGCTAAGGTGATACTTCTGAAATGCGTTTTCTTAGGGCTGTGATTGCATTTCTGGAAGGGCTGGTTCAGTGAGAGCTTGTACGCTGGGTATATTTCTGTTTTATAGCATAGACTGGTTTAAACCGAGGCACAGAACAAAAACACTCTAGTGATTATTTTCTCCCTCGTTTCAGTGCATGGTGTTGCCAGTCCCTCTGCATGTGAGTAGCCCTGTTTAAACTCAGTGGGTGGACTTGAGAATTCCGAATGATCTCGTAAGGGAAGAGTTTGCAGGATCAGGCACGCATGCAGCAAATATCTGATATTCCCGACTAGCAAGACAGAAGCTGTGGAAAATGAAGGAAGAACAGTAATTTTTTTCTCTCCCTCAATGCAAAACATATATTTTTAATTGGAAAAGTAAGTTTTATAAGTCAGAGTGGGCAGGTTTTTCTTCTATTCTGACAGATTTGGTCTCTATATTGTAGCGCAGAGATGACTGATAACCCCCTTCATAAAATTAGAAACCACACCCCCAGACCATCTGGCATATTACTTAAAGAAAAACACTACCCAACATGGAGCTTATCATTGTATTCAAAAAAGAAAATCCAGGCCAGTTTGTCAGAGCCCAACGCCGCATGTCTGATTCAAAGAGAAATCCCTATTGAGGGAACATGAAAATGTCCTGTTTATATCAGAAAATGGGGTCTTATATTAATTTGCTGTGGTTGGGATTTGTAGTCAGTGACAGAGTTTCGTTGGCGTGACGGGAGAGCAGAGTCTGACCCTGTTTAAAACAGAAAGCGTGCATGCTCCCAGGAAGTAGGCAGCTGTAGTGTGCAGAGTACAGTTTTACTACTAACAGACTAAGTCACCGAAACGGGAGCATTTCCTGTATTCCGCCTGTGAAGTTCTCTTTGGCTTAGCAGTGTTGGTTTTTCTCTTCGCACTTCACCTCTCCCATCTGTCCTGTGGGAGGTAGAGTTCATTTCATCACCTATTATGTTTGCCTCCCGCTGGGAACAGATTTTCCCCCAGTCATCTCCCTGCGTGGGGAAAGGCAGAGCTGAGTGTGCTTCTTTTGCATGGTTTGAGGGCATCAACCACAGGGTCACCTTAGGCCATGTGAATTTAACGGCCCGTGATTAAGAAGTAGCAGAGCAGCTTTTGTGAGGTGGGAGAAGTGTTCTAAATTAACAGTATACTTTCATGGAAAAGCCTTAGGTTGCTGCAGAGCTCAGTCTATTGGAAAATCTTCTGTTGACTTTGTGGCTTTTGGCGTGGTGCTCCAGTTAAGGATGTTGCATTTGCTCTCCTTCCACCTCTTAGACATTATGAGAGGCGGGCATCTGCCATGTGCATCCTGCGTTTCTCCTGAGACAGAGACAATACTCCTCCTCCTTTGTAGTTGGTTGATCACGTTTAGGGAAAGGGGGAAAAAAAACCCTAAACAAAACAGGATCTCACAGGCTGCTACTTATATTTCCTTTAATAGATCAAAGTTGAAAACTTAATGACATCTATCTCTGCAGTTGGATGTCAGAAGGGCATATTTTGCATCATCCAGCGAGAAGATCAAACAAACAGATTGACGTTGCCTTGGGCTTTCTGGCTCTAGGACCGATTTGTAAGACAGACCATTTTGGTTTATTGTATTTTGCACTGAATTCCTGAAAAAAAAAAAGGAGATAATGAAACTTTCCTGAACTGTTGCTGTTGGTACAAGAAGTCTTGGAACTATGCTTTCTGGATGCGCATCCAAGTGCCATCTAGAAGGGTTTGTGTTAAGGCTGCAGATATTGAGGATTGTACCTCACATGAAATTGTTTGGGAAGGAGATGACAATGCGAAACTATAAATTGATAAATATAATGAACCAGTAGTCTTAAGATGCTTTCCACATGCGTATTTAGTGAGAAGAGTAATCATGTATTGGCAGAATGTCACAGGAACTCTGTGATTTATACTCCATGACCCAGTGGAAAAATGCCAATCTGACAAAAAAAGAACAATTTCAGCTACACTAATGGATTGACCAAGGCTAATTGCAAGAGTTTTTGTACCCATCATTGATATGTTGTCAGTACATAAAAGATTACAGAGAAATGTCTTGATCAGCTGCCATGAAAACATTTTTTTTATTATTATTATTAAAACATTAAAAGAGAGCTTCATTAATCTGGCTGCATGCAGCATCCTCCATCTTCACTTAGTGACAAGCAGCTTCTAAACTAAGAACTACCCATTTCCAAGCTTTCTGCTCTAGGCCTCATTTTGTGAGATACTAAGCACCCATAAACTCTCATTTCCTCTGCAAAGAACTTGTCCTTATCCTGCAACTTCGTGATCCTAAATCATGAGTACATTAAGGGGGAAAACTGCAGCAAATTAGGTACCTATCAGGCTGCTTTAAAGTCAAACTGGAGATTTGTAGTTAATGGTAGTGTCATTGTTTGAATGAAATAAAGTCTTCTGGCCACACATCCACAGTGAAGTGTGGGTTTCAAAGCTGGCTTTCAGACTTTTTCAGTCCTGCTTGGGCAAGACTGCTGTTGACTTAGAATATTGCTCAAAGTGCAATGATTTTCCTGTTGACTTCACTGGGAAATGGAATTCCTTCCAAATGCCTGCGGGAATCAGGGGCACACCAAGTGCCTTCAGCATTGTAGTTGTCTTCTGGCTCCAGCCATGTGCTCTGTAATTCTGTTTATTAAAAAAAAAAAATAATATCATTGAGGCCGTGTTCGATGGGAACGATTTGTGTTGCATAATGCAGTGAGGTTGGACTGGAAATGGTTTTGCAGTCTGCTGTGCTAGCTGTGTAGATCTCTTTCTTTAACCCCCACAGTAACTAACTTCTGAAATAATACCATGCCTAAGATATGTAGTGAGACAGTGAGATGCAGTATGAGCCAGAGGCCTTCTTCACCTTAGAATTCATCTTGGAAGCAACACATGCTCCTCGACATGTCATTTTGCTTTATAAACATGATGATAGGATATGGCTAATTTGCAACTGAGTTGAGCAGTTATATGTAAGCACATGGCTTAACATATTGGTTAACTGATCATACTATTCCTTTAGCCTTACCAGTTCCTTTAAACAAGGCAGCAAGTAATCAGTCGTGTTAGAAGGGAGCTATGCCAGTGTGCTGAACGTGGGATTAGGACCTGTGGCTCAGGCCTGTTGTACAGCTGGCATCATCAGTGGTTTCTCTTTTCAGCAAGATGTCTGTGCCCACCAAGCAGTTCGGATTAGAGGCATCAGATTTGTGTTTAATCTCTTTCAAACGCTGTTTGCACACAGACAAGAGGCTCTTCTTAGTCTGAGCCTAGCTTGGATCTTACTCTGAGAAAAAGTCATGCTGCTTTCTTTTGAGTGTCACTTCATTGCCTCGGATTGAGGGAGAGGTTGTGAAAGGTGTTGGGAGGCTGAGTGCTGGGAAGCAGGATAAGGCTGGAGGAACATCAGAACGGATCCTCATATTGCATAGCACCTTTTGAAGTCAGGTGGATGGCCTGGTGCCATTGGAATGAGATGCTGGAGACTTGACTCTGCTCCCAAGCTCAGTCACAAACTTCCTGTGGGGTCTCAGGCCAGCCGTTTTATTTACCCCACTGATGAGTTTTCTCATCAATTAAAGCAGTAACAAAATCTATTAGTCATTGCTGTGTTAACAGTACAGGACTGGAACTGCTGTTAAAACCCACTGTCAGCTAATGAGTAGGGTTCTAAAATTTCCCATCAAAGTCAATGGGAAACAAGCACTCTGCATAGGAAGTAGGAGCCAACTTACTTGGCAAAATAAAGATTCTGGATTTCACACTCACTTATTTCAGACAAGGATCTGTTCAGCTGATAAGGAAAATAGACAGGATCAGTGAATGTTCCTCACACTACCTCTTGGACTTCCCATTTCATCTTCTCTTAGCAACCTACGATAGAATTTTCCAAGAAGTGAAGGTAAACCTTGAGGCACAGCTTCTAAGCTGTTGAAGGTACCACTGTTCTTATGTTTTACCAGGTCCTCCAGGTGTATTCACAAGCTGTGAGCTCTTCAGGACAGGATTTCTTGGAGAGAGGAGAAAAGGAGTTGATCTGTTTGTGGAGCAGATACTTACAATATGTATTACTAATAAAAGCTGAGAGTAAAACGAGTTCCAGAGTCACAGTCAGCTGTGCATACAAAATGAACTGGAAGTAGGGCATGTGATGTGCAGAAGACAGGAGTCTTGTAGAGAGGGTAATTGGGTACTGTGTAGTAGCCATTTACATTTTTTTAGTGCACATCACAGTTTTCCTTGGAGCCAGAAGCGAAATCTTGACACTCCAGTGACGTTACAGAGGGCACTGAAGGCAGCAGAGTGCTAAAACTCTTGTTTTTGGCGTGTTGGAATCCGTGTGTAGTCCTCAGTCTGCTTGCATCTTCATGATCCCCCGTTTACAGATTGTGCCTGTTGTTTTCAGAACCCCACTGCATGGGACATGACCTGGACTGCTTCGCTTAACAAAACCAAATAGTTGGAGCAGTTATTGTGTTGGTTTTTTTATGATAAATGAAATGCCAAGTTTTCCATCTTTACTTTTTCTCATGGCCCTTTAACCCATGTGGTAGGCTTATTTAGGGAACAAGACAAGCCTGGATGCAGTCCCAGAGTTTGCAGTAGCTTCAGATGCCCCTCCAAAGGTTAGGATACTTCACAGGGGATTTGTTCTGCAACAGAGAGGCTAAAAGGAAACCCATGCTAGTTACTTCTTGCTTTTGATTCTGTTCTAGTGCTGCCCTGAAAACCAGGCAAGAGAAAATTTACAGAGGCAGCATTGTTGCTGTTGTGTGTGTAATACCATAGTTTCTACCATAGCCTCATCCCAGAACTTCACAAAACTGACAAGAAACATGTATTGGGAAGTATTATTGTTCTTATTTCCACACCTTTCCTGTAAGAATAGTTGCATTATGCCTTTCATACAAAAATGCAACTGTTTTACTCTAGATACGGTTCTGTGTCACAGAGTCTGCACTGTTAATGGGAGTTTTCAGCTGAATGGATATTAGAGTTAAATTGTGCATGCATATACATGATACTTAATGTCTGTGTCTTCCCTGCCTTGTGGCCTTGTAATTACAATAACTAATTGCAGCAGGATTTGGTCTAGTGCATAAGAGCAGAGCAGATTTGTACGTATGGAACAGCACTGTAGCAACGTGGATGCGAATAACATAGCTGAGGTTTCATATTTTGTTTCCTGTTCTAGGGTATGATGATGTTTCAGAAACAAACTTGAGGTCTTACAGTGTGCATTCTGCTAAACATGTGCAAGAGAATCGTCCTGTGCCCATTCGCAGAAAAAGAAGCATTGGTAAGAAGCAAGCTGTTTGTACTTGGGGAGTGAAAACAGACGGGGTGCTTGTGGAAAGCGAAGCAGGACATTTCACTAGAAAAAAAAAGTGTCACGCACAAAGGAAAAAAGCCCATTTATACTTTCTGCCTTTCTTTTTGTACAAAACAAGCCATTGCCTGAGAAGCTGTCTTCTGGAGGATGTCCATAGGAGACAGACAAGCACGAATTCTTTACATTCACTTTCCTGTTGCAGCATGTTAGAAAGCTAGACCTTGGTTAGAAAATGCTGTGATATTCAATGTATAATTCATGGTGTGGGGAACAACTACAGCAGTGTGCTTCAAAAAACATCAACAGTTGGTAGAGTTTTCAGTACAGAAGCTCCACAAAGGGAAACAGCTTGACTCTTTGTTCACAAGAAAATACCAGTTTATCCAAAAAATTAAAAGCCATTGATGGAAACTCTAGGGCATCGACATCCATCATTGCATAGGGCCCCAGCCGTGTTTACAGGGGATTTTGTTCTTGTTAAACAATAATGATAGTGATCCAACAAAGCCCAAATGTAAACTGAAAGAGATGCTAATGAATCTTAGAATAGAATTTTGTATGCAATGCCAGTTCATCTGATTAGGCTTGAGCATTTTACCAGTTGCCTTTGTCAGTGGAAAGCATCCAGGATCTTATCTAGGATAGGTAATTCCTAGTCAATACCTTTGTACTTGAGGCTGCGGTGGGCCGCTGTGGGTAGCACGGCGTGCTGTCAGCGTGGGGTTGCAGTGAGAGTTGGCAGGCTCCCTCGTCACATTGAATGCCTCGAGAGAACAGCGGTTCTGAAACAGTCTGCTACACTTGGCACCGTACCCTGCAAGGTGTTGAATGCCTCCCCATAAAAGTCAGTGGGAACTGGATATGCTCAATAACTTGTAGGAGCTGCCAGCTATCTTGCAGTATTGGATCCGTTAATTTTCATGAGTTCATGGCACTGGGGACTGAAAAGAAGAATTTTCACTCTACTTAGCTGGCTGAAATGCATCTCTTTCAAAAGTAAGATGAGTTTTGATGTTTCAGGCACACGCCAGGCCTGAACTTCTACTTCTGAAGTAACTGAAGGAGTGCAGACAGGTCCCTGACACATCTAACCCAAAGTTATCTGCTGCTTCCACTGCAAGGCAAAAAAGGTCCAAGCTGCCTTCAGAGAACTTGTCATCAGACGAGTTTGTTCCTGCAATTTTCTGGAAGGTTTTGAATTATCAGCTTGACCTCTTAGGCAGTCCTTAGGTTGAGATGGATCAATGATTTGGATTTTTCATGGCAGCATCATGCAGCAGTACAGAGCTGCTGTTTATGCCCCTTACATGGCTGAAGCTGTTGTTTATAAGCTAACCTTACCCGAGCCCAGTGGGATATTGGTTTAGTGGTCATGCCACTCTTGTGGGTTTGCCTCATTCAAGAAGTAAGAAATTAAACCCACCCTGTACAAAGCTTCGATAATTCGGTAAAAAATGGCAGTTGCCCTTTGGGATGGCAGATGGGCCAGACTCCCTGATGCGGAAGTGTTTAGGTTTTGGAAGCAGAAACTTTAGACTCGAAAGTTTCAAGCCAGTGTGGATTGTTTCCCAGCTCACTCAATTTGGGTGTGAGATAAATATCCTCAATGCAACTTTTGTGGTGGTATTTACATGTTTGTGTGATAATGTGTGTGTGCAGTGATTGCCCCAGCGTTGTAAAACAACAGCTGCTGTTCCACAGTTGCTATGAGGCTGCATTAGAGGACCATCTAATCTGGAGAAGCCTCTGGCTTGCTGTCACTTCTAAAGAGCCAGGATTGTCTTATCTAATGGTACGTGCTCAGAGCTATGTTGGGAGGCAGGCTGTTGTAAACCCCCCGTTTTAGGGCTGGGCTTTTGGGTATGAGTCAAGCTTGTCCGTAGGGTAAGCACACACATTTTATTGGTAGGCAAGCAGTACTCAGCACTGACCGGTCAGTAAGAAGTGGGGACTGAGAACACCATCTCAAACCACCAGCTAAGGGTGCTGCTAGTAAATTGACAGCGTAAAGTATCTGGGTGCTTTGAAGGGAGAGCAGCTGCTCACCTGGAAGTGTGAATTTCTTGTGTTCGCAGAGGAAGCCATCCCGGCTGTCTGCAAAACACGGACGGTTATATACGAGATACCTCGGAGTCAGATTGATCCCACCTCTGCCAACTTCCTGATATGGCCACCCTGCGTGGAGGTGAAACGCTGCACTGGCTGTTGCAACACCAGTAGTGTGAAATGCCAGCCATCGCGGATACATCACAGAAGCGTCAAGGTGAGCAAAAGTGGGTCTGCAGAGCCGTAAGAGGGTCCTTCTCAGTCTAAAGCCTCCAGGTTTCCCTGTGGCTGTTGTGTATGACCTGGATCTTATTCATCCTCATAGCTGCAGGATCAGATACGATGCTTCTTTCCATTTTGAGTGAGCAGATGGCCTTTTCAAGTTACATGGTCACTGGAAAATCTTGGGTTTGGATTTAATTTTCACAGGATTCCTTTTAGATTTTTCTTCTTTTATAATGCAAATACAGTTGATTATGTCTTTCTCATGATCTGGCACAGCACAAATCTTAAAGATAAAATGACTCAAGGGGCATTGGACTTAAAAAAATAAATAAATCACAGTATGGAATGCTGTTTTCATAATTAAATATTATGCAGGCTAAATTGGGCTTTTATATTTGACAACATAACACTTTTGATCTGAAAAAATGTGTTTCAAATTATCTTACCCCAGGGACAGAAGACTCAACGGCTTCATGCTGTATTTACTCATTAGACAAAATCTCTGTTGCAATTTTCCAGTAAATATTATGTGAAATATTTCTTATGTTCATTCGGCTTCACTGTGTTCTAATTTTTATCAGTGTTTAAACAAGTAATGTTGATCTACATCTGCTTGGAGGAGACTAGACTTGCACTTAGCAGTTAGATTGTTAAGACTCTTGGTTCTTGTTGCTCTGAGTATTTTAAGAGCGGTATTTACTAAAAAAAGAAACAACCCCACCACATTCTTGAACATAAAGTTGCCCAGTAATGACACTGATCACTGTGCTTGCAATGGATTTCTTACTGAGAAAGGTGCTCTTAACATAACGCTCTATGTCCTAAACGCAAAATAAGGCACCTAAGCTATTTCATTGTTGGTCATACAGGCAAGCATCTGGGCAGGGGTTCTTTTTCTTCTCCGTTTCTAAACATCTGAAAAACATTTTCACACCTCAATAAGCTGCAGAAACATCTGAACAGATTATTTTCAGTCTTTCCAAAAATAATTACACTTTCCACTTGCTTGCTGCCTTTCCTTTGTGAGATAACACTTCACAGAAACAATGAGAAATGAGGAAAAAATTGGGATCAATAATTAATCAAGGGCTGAGAACAAACCAGGGAGGTTGAAGCGCTACAATTGTTGAAGCACTACAGTTGTAAGCTCCAGAATAGGAGCCAAGTGCCTCAGGGTTGTAGTATCTAGTGCTGTTGTCTTTGGGCTTGATACAGCTTCCAATTAATTTTGTGTAGCTTCTAATACATCGTACAAAGCAGCTGGTGATGCCCAGCAAAGAGCTGAGGTGTGAAGTTACTGTTGGCGCTTGCTTTTAACATTGCAGTCCTGTGCTTATTTCCTGTCCTCGGGATGACAGGGAAGGTGGTAGAGAGACAGAGCTGTGGCTATCGAAGTCCCCTGTGTTGCTGGGGACACTGAGGGTTCCTTAGAAGCTGCAAACTCCACAACTGGCAGCAGCTGTGCAGGGTGTCATTGCTGGGGCCACTTCTGCAACGCACTGCCATGTTAAAGACTTCTTAGTTTTCATTCAGTCTGCTGATACCGTTTCAGTGCTTTTAGATTTGCATTCATTTCAGTAGGGTGCAAGCTAAATGTAGGCTCAGCTGAGCAGCTGCTTTTTGTGGCTGTGTAAATATATTGCCACCAGCAATATCAATGTACGTCAGTCAGCTTTGGAGGACTTTTTTTTTTTTCCAAGCTCCAAGACTGCTCCAAACAGTCATTAAGTAGAAGGGGAAAAAAAGGACAAGAGGTCAAGCAGGAACAGGATGTTCATTGTAAAGGTTGTAGGCTGACCCCACTGTCACACCAGAAGTCTCTGAACAGAATCCATATTTATGCCCTCCAGAGTCAGATCCTCTTGTTGCTTTGATATAATTAATGGTTTTACGAGCCTTTTGCCAATCCTGTGTTCAGAGCTGAATGTCTGCTCATGCCATTAAGTAGCTGGCCCTGAGTGAGGGTCGCTGGAAAGGTAGGGGGAGCGGTTTTGGAGAGCCTTCTCAGCTGTTCCTGCAAGTGTGGTTGGAAAGCTGTCTTGTGTTTTCCCCTGATGTCAGACTGCATAAAAGCCCTCTTTTGATTAAGCATTGAAAAGGCTTTCCCCACTTCCTCTTCATTGACAAGGTAGTGAGATCATAGCTGGCCCATTCACACTGGAAAAATGTTCATCCAGAAAGGTCAGCAAGTGGGTTTGCATCATCCAACAGGCGAAAGCAAAGGGTGTTTTCTTTGTCTTACTGAGGGCCACTGTAGTCAAGGTTAAGAGACTGATGTGGCAGTGTGGGAGGAGCAGTGGAGGTGCTTGTGTTGGGGCATTCCATTCTTAGGACATGGTTCAAAAGCATTAGGCTTCAGGGATATTCTTACTTTACTTTCACTGAGCTCTGGTCAGTCAAGTACCATTAATGGGCTTGTAGAATTGGAGCTGTAGGGAAGCTGTTGATGGAGCAGTTTTTCCAAATGGTTTCCCTTTCGTGGGGTGAGTTAGTAAAAAGCAGGTTTACCCTGCACCTTACCCTGCCCTGGTCCTATAGCTCTTCAGCAAGCTGTACCTTTGCATCACTGCAAAAATCTGACTGAAAGCAAGAGGCTGGTTGGGAATTGCTCTTTGATAGGAAGGAAAGGATTGCGTTTCTCTCCTGATAGAGTAATGGTGACAAGGACTGGCGAGTTAAGGGCATTGGTGTCGGTTACAGATATATTTCCTCCCCTGCCTGCAAAAGCATTTCAGTAACATCTGCAGATTCTGTTGCTTCTGCACAGTGAGATCAAGTATTTGCCAAGTACCAAACTATAATTTATTTGGCGGGTTTCTGAGCTGAGTCTTCCCAAGAGGTTTTTTTGTGATATTGAGCGTGATGTTCTTAGTGTTTGGTCACAGCAGCAAAACCCAGCTAATACTATAGAGCAAATCCTGCCTATACTGTTAATTTTGAATAGTCAGGCTGAATATTACAGTTGTTTGCAGCAACGTCCATTTCCAAACCAAGAAACGAGAGCTAAGTCACTCCACCTACTTCAGCTTTGCCTTGGCTTGTCCTTGAGCTGTAGTCATACCAGCGTTAGCCATTTCTGAATATTCAGTGTTGAGCTGATTAGGGAGAAACTTTACCTAGGATATTTTTACAGTACACTAATATGAAGGAAAGATGCCAAGCAAGGAGCTGGAGAGGAGGGAATGCAGTAGCAGCTCCTCAGCTGTCACCTGGGAGTTGTTCAGAGATGTTTCAGAGAGATGGGAAAAATGCAAGAATTCAGAACAAGTTGTTCAGCAGAGCTAGCCAGCCTCTGAAAGTGCTCAAAAACCTTTGCAGAACAAGTTGTGTGCGTAGGTAAAATGGCTGCGTGTATGTAATATTTTTCTTCATTGACTGTTTCTATGATTGGGATAAGCAGCTCTTTGATTTTAGCTGTGGCTTTAACTGGAGATTACTGCCAGCACTTGGTGAGACCCGCAAGCAGGACCAGCTGACAGGTATCAAAGGTCAATTTAAGAACGGGAGAAACAAGGGAAACGCAGATAGGAGTGATGACAAGACAGAAAAACAGAGAGGTGCCCTTCAGAGCGTGAGAGGAACCCTGTCATCGCCAGCTGCCTAGCAAGAGGGCAAGGTCCGGCTGCTTTAGCACAGGGACAGAGAGACCCCCAGATCAGCCACTGCCTGAGAGGAAAGTAATGAGTTTGCGGCAGTAGCACCAGCCCTGCCTTGGACNCACACCCTCCGGCCCCGCCCCCGGCGCCTTCCCGGCGGGCACCGCGGGGACTGCGTTTCCCAGCATGCTCCGCTGCCCTGAGAGGCCTTCGCGCCGCCCGGCCCGGGGCTGTGACCGAGCTTCCCGTCGGCTCCTTGAGGACTGGCCGTTTCGAAGCTTTCCCCTTCCCGCTGCCTCCCTCGGGCTTGGGAGGCTATTGACAGGTCTTCCTCCTGCCCCGAGCGGCTGGCAGGGCCGCCCCGTGTTCCCGGTGGGCTGTGCCATGCGGGGAAAGCTCCCAACCGCCCCCTGAACAGCTGCGCACGAGGCTGTTCGGAGCTGGGGGCTTTGCCAGAGGAGCGCCCCGGTGAACAGCGTTAATGGCTCCTTCGGTGTGGGCGGCTGCCAGGCTCTGGGGCGGCTGGCGGCCCTGCCGCCTCTCGTCGCGCCCGTGCCGGGGAGGCACGCACCGCTGGCACGGTGTGCCCGGGGAGGCACCGCGCCAGTGCTGCCGGCCTGGCCCTGCGGCAGCGCCTGTAGTCCTGTGAAACGTTTGCCAGGCCCCACAGGATTCATTCCCTCAGCCCTGCTCAGTTCTGGTGCCCCAGCGGTGTGTATCTTCCTTGCAGACCTGAGGGCTGTAGAGATCACGGTTGCAAAGTGAGGGTAGATTTTTTTTTCCTCTGTTGTGTCGGTATGCAATTATTTTAATACAGAAGAAAGAGGTGCTTCCAAAAAGTGTCCTCATTCAGTTGCTTTTTTTAATGTCCCATCCTGTTATTTATCTCTCAGCCCTGTGAGCCTTGCTGTTCTAAGAAACTTTTTGTGCCAAGACTTCTCATGCAATTACCTGCCCATGATCATTTTTGACTTTGTGCTACAAATGGGTACCTCTGCTTACAATATTTCCCCCCCTCCCCACTATTACTCCCTGGTTTCATTTCTCCTGAGAAGCTCTAAAAAAAAGTGTTCCTGCACATTTTTTATCAGTTTCAATTTTCATTTTTACTTAGCTGCCATACTGCAGGATAGTACTAGAGTCTGCAGTGAGCCAAATGTGGTGCCACGAACAAGACACCGTTTACCTATGTCAGTTGTTTCATTGTCTTTCTCTTAAGAATTTTTTTTTTTAGAGTGATATGAGTTTGAAGGATTTGCGGTTCAGTCATTTTAGAAACAAGGAAAACAAGCTCATGTTGGTTTGTTGAGAACTGACCATCTCAAAGCATTTGATAAAACACTTGATAGTAACTGTGGAAGGTGAAAACTGGGGAGGAAGGTACAAAGAAGAAAAAGATGGTAACACAAGGCCACATCCCATACTATTAGCATAGCTGTCCCTGTTTATACTCACTGAAAACCTGACCTGCAACCTTCATCATTTTAGATGAGCATCCTTTGTGACAGCAGGTGTTAACAGATGACACGAGCACAGCAGTTTATCTGGTTTGTGCTGCTTCAGTTTGAATTTTTGCAACATCTTACAAAAAGACATTGCTTTAACTTGTGTAGTGTGAAATAGGGCAATAAAACGTATACTGGATTGTATTTTGACTACAGTACACTAAAAAAATGAGCTTTCAATTGCTGCATAAATTTGTTGTGATCTAGGGCCTTTTTTTGGTGGGTTGTGGGTTTTTTTTTTTACTGTTATTTAATAACAGCCACGGTAACTGCATATATCTTTCAGTTTGGAAAACTAAGCAAAACAAGAACAGACTTAAAAAAACCTTGATTACAGTTTATTTTTGTTGCATGTAATTTTCAATAAGACTTTTTTTTTTTCATAACAGCTGTAATAAGCATGGCAGGCCTGAAAAGTGTTTCATGATTGCTGTGTCACTTTCTTTGTTTCTGATGATAGAGGTGTCTTAATTACTGTTTGTTTTTGTAAATTTTAAAGATTAGTCATCCTTTGATGCCAGATGACTCAGTTATACCATACATTTTCCAGTCTTTGCGTTCAAAGACTTAATGGAGTTGGGTTTTGTTAGGAGAGTTTGAAACATACTGCTTCAACCCATAGTTAGTCTTTCAGTAAAAACATTCTTCTGTGTCATGGCCAGCTTTTAATCTGTTTATATGGAGATCTGGCAGTTCTGGAGGATACCTTTTCATGTGGACACTTCAGTTACTGCATCTGTATCTGTACAACTTTTGTTTGCTGGGTAAATGAAAATCGTCTCCAGATCCTGTTGACACAAGAGGCGGTGACTAACATGTGGATCTGAACTTCTCACTCCATGAAAGCAATGGCACATCTCCCATTGACTTTAACAAGGCCAGGATTTTGCCCTGGCTTCAGTTACTGTCGTTCAGAAGTCCTTGGTAGTTTGTGTCCACAGAGCCAGAAGGATGTTACTGGAACTGGGAATGTGATTTGTTTCTTTTCCAGCTGCCACTCTCATTTATTGACATCATTGTTCCAGTTTTGGGAGGGGCAAAGTGTGAAGATTGGTTTGAAGGATTAGATCCCCACCAAATACACAAATAAACTATTACCAGGAGAGTTTAGTGTAATTGTGGATGCTTTATTTGGTAGTAACTGGGGCTCTTGGTTGGATCAGACTTTATGGCTTTGTCATGTAACTCTTCTAAGATAAAGCCAGTCCCTCCTGTCCTTCTCCTCTCTCATCTATCTCATTTTTAATACATACCTGTACTATGTAGTTTTCTTGTGTGCTGGGACGGACACATTGCAGCCCAACATTACAGTCAAACGGTAAATAAATATTATTAGGGCCAAGAAGCCATGGTTTTGTTTCAGTGATTTCCATTTCAAGCAAATAATTATCAGCTATTCATGCCACATTTAACACAGTCATAAATACTGGAACCCTTGCGTGTGGTCTAGCATGCTCTCTGCCCACATTATGCTGTAATCCTTTGCATGGATGTGACCGTGCTGCCTCTTACACTTAGCACAAGTCAGTGTCTAGCTTCCCAAAACCTGTTTCAATGTCCCAGCACAGCAGCATTCCTGGTCCCTGTGTCCTTTGTCCTCTCCTGGCTGCTGGCACTAAGTTGTCAGTGTCCATATGTTTAGTAGCACTCTCACCCCAACCTTCTTGTCTTCTGCTTTGGTTTCCTTCTGATGAGAGAGACAGAGCTTTTGCAGCACGCTCCTTTCTCCAACCTCACCTTGCCCTCAGACTTTGTTTTTTTTTAAGGATGCCAGTGCCTTGGCACAAATTGGAGCAGTGCAGTTGGAAGCAGTTGGAAGAACTGGAGAGAAATAACATACTTGACAGCTCTCCACAATAAAGCCAAAGGCAAGGTCCAGTTTGCAAGTGCTAGTTCCCTTGGATCTACAGACAGCAGGGCACGGGAGCTGTTGGAAACAGGTCCTGGGTCACTGACAGAAGTGAGGAGGATAGAGATTGCAGCTTTCTAAGCTGATATTCAGATGCCGGTGCTGTAGAGTTGAGCACTTTACATTCAGAGGACTCTGGAGACAGCAAAAATAGATATTTATAAATTATGAAATGTATTACAAACAAACCTAATGCCTTCACTGTTAGCCTTCAGCTTAAGAGCAGCGGTCAACAGAAGATCATGCTGAAAGTGGTAGTCTACAAGAACAACCACTGATTTGAATCTGTGTAGAAGTTTTTATTGTGATCTCTGGATAACTTGAGTTGCTTAAAGCTTCAGACCGAAATTAATGGGAAATTGTTTTATCTCTTGGGGGAAAAGAAGATTGTTTCAAACTGCTGAACTTGAACAAACAAATAGTCTGTGTAATAAATAGTTACACGATGCACAATTAAGATAAAAGATGATTAGCATGCTAACATTTTATATGGGTTTGGCTACATTGAAAAATAGAGGTATATAGTTATCTGTCTTCAGTTCTGAACTACAACTATGTTAATGTGTCTCAGTACATACCTCATCGTATTTTATAGGTGGCAAAAGTGGAATATGTTAGAAAAAAGCCAAAATTAAAAGAAGTTCTGGTGAGATTAGAAGAGCACATGGAATGCACCTGTACATCATCAAATACTAATTCAGATTATAGAGAAGAAGAAACTGGTACGTTTTCCTTTTATTTTTGCATTAATACTGATTTCATATGGACCTTATTTTTATATTAGTAAAGAATGTAAAGCAAACTTTGCTTCCAGTGAACTCAGTAGAGAAGCTGCCAGCTACTTCTCTATGTGTTGCAGATGCAAGATTAGGGACAGTTTGTGCTGTATGAAGGGTTTAGATCTGACATTTAAAGTGTGTCAGTTCTCTTTAGGTTAGCCTTTAAATAAATGTGAATGCCTGACGGTATTCGGGTCTTACTTAACTAGGTTAACGGTTGTCATGTTGCAGCTTACTGGTGAACTCTGTTGCCTAATTTCTTTAGACTTTGTGGAGACAGGGCTATGGCTGAGATTTACTTGACCTTGGGGAAAATATTAGTGAAATGAATGTAAAGCACTTAGGAATAAATTCAATATACAAGAGTAAGGAGTTGTGAAACAGCATTGGCTGTTCCTGTTGTTTTCTTACTTTAATATAGGGAGGAATTTATAGTCAGTTGTCACATTAAACCCAAATTTGCCTTATCAAGACAACATTTAAGTTACCATGGGGACCGATTTATGGGGAAAAAAATATTTACTTTCAATCTGATTCTCATAAACCCACCTAAAATCATTATCTCAGATCATCTTACTAGGGTGCAATGAATGCAGAGCTTGACACATATTCTGGAAACCCACAGTAGAGAAAAGTAGAGAAAAGATACCTCCATTTCTCCTAATTTTGGCTGAAAGCAGCTTCAAAAGTTGGGTTTGTGTCCATAGTTAGAGTCAGTGAAGAGCAGGAGGAGAGCTGCCCAAAGGTGGTGGATTTTGTAGGTGGCTAGTTGAGGAAGGGTTTTCAGTATGATCTCCATCCAGCATGGAAACATAAATCTGGTCTAAGCGAATGTAAACTTCAGTTGCTATGTACAGAGCAGAAGAATTAGAATTTGTATAAAAGTAAAGTTAGGCCTCTACTGTGATTTTATTGGACATCAATTTACAATCTGACCTGAGTATTTCAGCTGAAGCGAGGTTGAGTTATGAGTAGACAAAACCACGTGTTAAGTGGTTATTTTTATGTGCAAATATGTGCACATACTTTGATAGTTCTTCTGTGTCTTCTATTTGGAAAAAAAAATAGTTTTCCAAAATGTCTTTAATCACCAAAGATTATGCAGTTAAGATCTTAAGGTGGACACTTTTCTTTTTGATGTGTGTGAAAAATGGGGCAGAATTGTTGTGGAAGAATATAGATTTCTAGGATTTAATTACCGAAAGGAACAAAATTTGCACAAGTGGATGGTGAACTGAAAATAGCTTAACTACAGAGCTGAAAGCAAATGTTGACTGCTGCATGGTAACAGTAATTATAGATGGATCTTGGAAATGATGTAGGCAATGCCAGCTTCGTTTATTGTTTTTTTGCTTTTGTGTAAGTACTTTGTAAACGGGATGTCAAACGAGACGTTATGAAGTTATTACTTGAATGCAAAGGATAATGAGATCTCTTTGAAATGTAAGCCGTTTGAGTGTTTATTACTTCAGTGTTCAACGAAATGCATTACCTTAGGGCTTTTTACCAGCCCTGCCCTTATATTAACAGGAAGGCCTAGGGAATCAGGTAAAAAACGGAAACGAAAAAAGTTAAAACCAACATAAAACCTACTGGAACTATTTGATATTCAGGTAGGACCTATATGCTGAACACCCTAATGGCACAAGTACTGGAAAACTTAATCAAATATCATCACTTCAACTTAATCACTGTTCAAAATCTTGACACTTGCTACCTCAAGGCTGCAAACAGATTAGATTTGATTGGCTTTGATAATTCTACCTGCTGGTATTTTTCCTTTAAGCTCCACATCACCATCAGCATCTTACATTCTTGAGCTACTTCCTTTTCTTGCCTTTTTTGTTTATTTTTTTTTTTTTTTAAATTTTTTTTTTTTGTGAGGGTGCTACTACTTCAGCTTCTGAAATCTCAAGTTCCATTGCCTCTGCTTTTGTTTCATTGTTATTGATTTCTGAGGTGAAAGCATCACGTGATAATGCATGAATGAATTGCCAGGTTAAAAATTGTCGTGTTCCCAGTCATTGGCTGTAAAGCATTGAGTGTACATATAACAAATACCATTATATGCATGACCATCAAACCCATATTTTGGCCTGAACTGGGATTGATTGTACATGCACCTGAGACAGTCTGGTGATCTGCTTACCTGACAAGGAAGATGCTTACAAGTGTCATTTTTTGTGTTGCGGGGCCCTGTGTTACCTACACTAGAAAAATTATGGTTTTTTTTCAGTCTGTTCCTTCTCTGTAGGATGATGACAGTCTTGTCATCAAAATTCAGGAGGTTTTCAGTGCAGTGAAAAACTAACACCCTCTCAGTGCAAAAATGACTGAAATCCTTTGGCCAAGACATTATCAGTGTATGATGATGACCATACACATTCCAAATTTGTTTAATTTCCATTTCTTAATGACTTGAAATGATGTAAACTGTAGCACTTGCAATTGCTTCTAGTATTTGGAGCGGGAATGATTCGGATTTTGCAGTGTATGTGCCTCATGCCTGGATGATGGTGAATTTAACTTCAAGCACCTCTTTTTGCACATAAACTCCCAACGGCAATTTTCATTTATACTGATGTTTCATTTCTAAAGAATGCTAAACTTGATATCCTGTTTCAGATTAACAGGTATTTATTGGGAGTAGTATGATAGAAGCAAAGATTTTCTAAAATTCAACTTTAAAAGTGAGCATGTAAACTCAATCAAAACAGCATTTAGAACTTCTTGTCCCAGGTTAGTGACTCTTCATGCAGAACAGTTTTTTTTTAAGTCATCTCTTTAGAGGATAGGACCTTTGATTCTAATCATAGAGTTATTGTATCTTTTTTCTCTCCTGCAGATGTAAGGTGAAAATAAGCTAGAAAAAAAACTTCTCTCTGGGACATGGATGTACATGGTTTGTTACATTCCTGAACCTACTATGTATGGTGCTTATTGACTGTATACTTTATTTGTTCTCCTGTGTGAAAAAAACTGGCTCAAAAGAACACTTAATGAGAACAAAGAGACAATGTACATTTGTTTAATGTGACATCAAAGCAAGTATTGTAGCACTCTGTGAAACAATAGGAAGCTTCCCTGTCCAAAAAAGAAAAAAAAACACGAAAGAAAGAGAAACAGAAAAGAAAAACAGACAGTTGAATGAATGGAGGATACCAAAAGTACTCAAAAACATGACAAAAATCTAAGTGAATAGTGGATTTCTGTCAGAGCAGTCAACGGTGCTTTACGTCAAGAAATGTGCCTGCGTTCTTGATGAAGATGGATGGACGCTGGTGGACTTCAGGCACAAAAAAAGCAGGAATGTATGAAACGATCAAATGCCACGCAAACACTATAGAACAATACATCCTTGCTTGGTGGTGTTTTAAAAGTCTATACAAAAAAACCTTCTGGGGAGCCTTAAGTGGATTTTGTTTTGTTTTGTTTTGTTTTTTACACCATAAAGTGATTATTAAGTTTTCTTTTTACTCTTTGCCTAGCTTTTTATTATCTCTTGGACTACATTTGCCAATAACACATATAAAAGACTGGTATAACAATAAGCAGAACACAAAACATTATGGTATTTCTCCTAGTGGGATGCAAACTAATGAGATGTATTAAAATAAAAATGGTATACCTATGCATAATTTTCTAGACGTTTCTTGGTTTATGTTCCCCAATCTCCCCCGTAATTTAAAGCATTACATATAAAGAAAAAATGAATAAAAGAGGGATGTGCGTAAACAAATCATAGGATACCCATGCAAAAATCCTTTTTGTTTTGTTTTGTTTCCTTTAAGACTTATGCCAGTTGCCTACTAGTGATATTGTGTTAGCAATTGTCATTCTTATCAGTATACAGATACTTTTATTTCACATGTTGGAGCTTTGTGAAATGTACAAAACTCTTGTATCTGCATTGTACAATGTCATGGTGGCATGGGAACTACCTTGCTGCAAATATTTGAACAAGACCTAAAATTCTTTATTTTTGGTAAAATGTTATGCTTTATGTGTATTCAACAGAAATATGTGTTTTTGTAAAGGTGAAGTTTGTATTTTTATCTAAAAAATTAACAGTTTTATATACCTGAGAAAGCCTGCTATGTTTTCTTGAACCAAAAAAAGAAAAAAAAAAGAAAAAAAAAAGAAAAAAAAAAAGCATTTTTGTGGTCATATTTTTGTAGTAGAATAGCCCAAATAACATCGAGATCTATTTTAATTATAGCAGGGCAGATAAAATACTCTGGCACCGGCTCCTATCTTTTCAAAGTGCCAAAGGATTAAATGTTCAGTTCCCCACGGATTGCAGCGGGAGCCACAGAGCTAAATCCTTCTGTACTGCTTTGGAAATTTAGGCCTGTGCCAGATGTGACATGGCTACTCACTTGGCCAAAATCGCTGCCCCGCCCCAGTCGTTTGGATTAGGTACCCTTTGTTTTATTTGGATTATCGCATCGGGTACGTAAAATGAACTACTGGACTCTTTTATTTGTGAAACATTACAAAGAGATGAAAGAGTTTTCTTAGTTTGGAATGGCAAAAAAACAAGTTTGTCTTGAAGACAGTGTATCCACTCAAATCAAAAAGTATCTTCAAATGTGAATGAACTGCAGAACCTTAACGCGACAAAAGAGAGAGAGATTCGTAACCTTTGCATTTCTTTAAATAGAATTCAAACATTCCCCTCCCATTCCTGTAGCTATGTCCAGTTTCAACCAAACAAAGCAATGTTAGCTAACAGGCATTATTGGCTTCAGATGCTAATGCAGAGATAGAGTTATTCACCGTTCTACTTCGTGATCATTTTCCCAGTGTATTTGTTGAGCACCAAAACTGGAAATACATTTAACTAAGATTGTCTGTGCTTGTTTTCCACTAAGTGTACTGTTCACAATGTTATGCACATGAATGTATGTGTCTGCGTTTAAAAAAGTGTATAAAATGTAATTTATATATTTATGTTTCAGTGGGATGCCAATAATGTTGCTCCGTTCCTTTTTGTCTAAAAGATATCTAATGAAAAAAAAACCAATCATATATCCATTAAAGTCATGTAGATTAAAAGCATTATGTCACCCACTCAGACACTGTGCAGGTACGAAAGGATGTCAGAGTCACTTCAGTGGAATAGTTTGCAAAACACCTTTGTGAGAATGTTGTGGTTGCAGTGGCATAAGAAGGCTGCATTCAGATCCTGGAGTAACTCCGTGGAGTATAATGGAGCTTTGCTGATTTACATCACGAGCGTGTCTGGCCCTGTAGTGAAGCCTTGAAATAAAAAAGTGAACTGAGAGGCATGCATTTTATTGTGCCAGCAAATAAATGTGTTATGCCAAATTCAGAAATCCAGGAGAGAATGAACGGAGTCTTTTCCAGTAGTTGATTGTGTGAGACTCATGAAACGCACAGGAGTCTTTGTTCCCAAGCACAGTGTTCATAAGGCATGCAGCAGAAAACACAAAAATCTCAGGGCTATATTCTTAGCTAGTATAAATTGGCAAATGTTTTTCACTTCAGCTGCCCCTAAGCTAATTTACATAAGACGAGGATCCAGTCCACAGTTTTTAAAATACGAGGAGTAGTGTCACGACGTGAGCATCACTTACTGTAGTCCAGCTGAGATATTACTCGCCAGCCTCTCAAACATTACAGGCTTTGGTTTTAGTCCTTCTTCTTCCAAGCGGCAGATACAACCAGAAGGAACAGTAACGTTAAAGGTTGTGACACAGGAGACATTAATTCAAAGTTAAGTTGGACATTTCAGGGGCCATATCCTCAGTTGGTGTAAATCACCATCACTCCATTGCCTGCAATGGAGCTGTGCCACCTTACACCACTTGAGGGGCTGGTCCCTCATTCTTGCTCATCTCTTTCACTACTCGGTCCTGCAGGGATCTTGGATTGTCGTGTACGGTTAATGTAATCCTGTGTTCTCTAATATTTAAGCACAATAAGTGAATATAAGAATGAGTGTCAGACTTAACTTTGAATGTCCAAGCTCTGAAATGGTTTGTTTCACCATTGTGGCTGTAAATTAAACAGTTCTCTGTGCATTTGTGAATGCCGTGTCATATCTTCTTCCGCTCTCTACTGGAGGTAGACTCCATCTGGACTTCTCAAGTGCTGCATTTGGAGTGTTATATGGAAGGGTGTGAGCTATGGGTGCTGCAAGATACATGGTTGATAGCTCTGTTTTTTGTGGGGTGGGGGAGCTAGTAGGGGGTTTAATGGAGTAGTTGAAGATGATAGCTTTTATAAGTCACATTTCCATGCAATCCATTAACACTTTGTCGTTTTTGTCCTTGCACATACAAGGTTAGAGATTTGGGGAGAAAATGTTTTTCTGTTTCACATTCTGTAGTCACTTCCTCTCTCCAGAGACTGAGAAGTTGCTGGTCTGATTTAATATTTTTTGAGATCTTTTCTGAACAGAAAGTCTATGGGGAGGGGACTGCCTGAAAACAATCTCAGTGTTATAGTATGGTGCATGACCACTGATTCTCTGGTGACTTCATTACATTATATTCTGTGCTTCATCTTTCCAGGCCCTTCAGTTGCTTTTGTTGAGTGAAATCAAGGATTATGCGCCGGTTTGCTTTCCTTTTCTCCTGTCCTCTGTCCTGCTTGGCACCTGCTTTATTAGATAGTGCATGGAAACTACAACAGTTGCTCTTTTCCAGCCCTGAAGGTTCCCAGGCAGCTCCAGAACTTGTGTGTCTTTAAGCTTAGATTTTTTTACTCTGCTTGGAACGGCATCTTGTGGCTCTCCTCCCTCCAGTGGACTTCAGCAGTCCAGCTCTGAGGTTCTCTTGGCTGTCCTCCTTGAGTCCATGTTGCCTTTCTGTGGTCTGTTTTTCAGCTATTCTCATCCTGACTGTCCTACTCCTCTGTTTCTGTCACTCAAAACTGATTTTCCCTTCCTAGGATCTATCTCCTCGTACCTCTCATCTCTCTCCTCCTGCCTGATAGAACAGCCTTTAATCTGTTTATCTCCAAATCAATTACTTTAATTAGGCATGTGCCCCTAGATCCTGTCTCCCAGGCCTGCAGGCCCGTAACTGACCCTCAAATGAAAGATAAGTGCTGTCACATAGACACATGTTTGTGGAAAGAAAAAAGATTCATCTTTGCATTTGGAAAAATATTACTGAAGGCTCCCTGCTAAAGCTCAGTCCAATCCCAGCAACAACATAGCTCTGAAATAGTGACATTGAAGCTCTTCCAGATATCTGACAGTTCAATTAAGATCAATGATCTCGTTTATTATTTAATTTGGAAGTGTACCCAAAAGTAGAGATGAAGTTTCAAAGCTACCTCAGATTTGCATGCCCATATTTAACTGTAAATTGAAGGAAACCATGTTGTAGTGTTCCATCACTTCGAAAGTCTTTCTCTGAATATTTATCTAACACTCTCTTGGGCTGGAAATTGTGATTGCTTTATAACAGGAATGATGTGCAGGTTTTCAGTGAGGTAATTTTCTTGATGTTGCTAATACACGGCTTCCAGTACTAGCAGGTCTCAGAAGCACTCAGGTAAAAATTGTTTAAACCTGGAAGAATCCCACTTGCTTTAATTTCAGGTAACAGAGAAAAGCCTATCCGTGTTATATTCCTCAAAAATCAGTCTATGTTTTGCATTTATTATTCCATTGAATTACTGTGTGTTTTCCCACATTTTAACAGCAAGATGCTGTTCCATGTCTGAGCTTTTCTGTGCCGCTTTTTGCTGTAGCATCTCTGTGGCACAGCCTTGAACTGATTTGTACTCGTATCTCCTCTAAATAAAGAACTATTGTTATCCCATTTTAGGCGAGACCGAGGCATGGAGAAATGACTGTGCAAGGTCACACAGCAAGGCTATGGCAGAACCAGGGATAGGATTCAGATCTGAGTGCTCATCCAGTGCCCTAAATCCCACGACCATCTTCCCTTTCCAGGAATGAATCCTTGCACCCTTAGAGCTAAATACTGAAAATATTGAGGGTAAGTCTTTTTGCCTAATTATTGTACATCAGATACGTGATCAAAAAGCACTGCCATGTCACCAGAGAATGTAGTGACTGATGAAAACCCAGCTTTCTGCCCATGCAGTTAGGCTGCCTTTTATGCTATCGGGAGCTAGTCATTCCCTGCATCTCAAAGGAGTCAACCTTTCATGACTGAGAGCAAAAGTTATGCACACAGAACAAATGAAAGCTCAGATTTTATGGGAATTTACAAAAATTCAGTAGATGATTTTCACTGTACTTCAGTGTCATTCATTCCTTTTATGGTGTGGCTAACGTTTCCTAAGGGAACTGTTTTTTCACAGGCCCAATCCTGATTTTTGTTTTTTTCCCAGGCCCTAACGTGGAAAAGCAAATTGAGAGATGCTTGTGTTTGCCCTTCTTCAATCATGTGCCTAAGCAGGCTTGTAACTTTGGATAAACATCCCATTGACCTCAGGGAAATGGAGAAGAGTTGATGCTTTATTACTGTTTTTAAGTAGGGTGTGCCTTCCTTACACAGGATCCCAGTGGAAGGATAGGGGGGGTCTTCATGCTTTTAGAGTGTTGAGGTATGTTGTAAGCAACCCTACAGATGAAGTAATGAGACTAGAATATAAAACTAGAGAAACAGCTGGGAGAATTCCACTCTTCTGTTTCCCTGGAGGATGCCATTTTGGAATACCTATTGGTTCTTTTTTAAGGAAAGTACTTTCCTGGTGTTAGTGAGTTCAGGACTGCAACTACTAATGCCAGTGAACCCACTTTAAATTATCTGTTCGGGTACCTCAGAATATAGCTTGAAAACTCACAGTCATACCTATAGTGAGAAAGGAAAAAATAATGAGAGAAAATTTCATGTGAAATTTGGCAACTTTTAGTTTAGGCTAAATAAATAGAAAAAGGCATTAGAAGATGGAATAAACAAGGTCAAAAGCTTAATCATTCATTTTTCAGCTGTGGAATGTTACCTGTTCCTTTAGTCATTCGAAGTATTTGCTGCATCAGGCTAAATTATGTGCTGAAGTAGCTCAGAATCGCTCCAACACGTAAGAAGTTACGGCTGATTCTCATTGAACTGCTACCTATTATCACAGCATATGACTGTGAGGTGGGGCCTGCAATCACAGTTGTAAATCAAAGAACAAGTCATAGGTTAGGTACTGTTTTCCTTAGATATTGTCTCTAAGTTTGTTTTCTGTATGCTAGTCTCTCGAGTGACTTTTCAGTTAGGTGTAAAGTCAAGAATACATAGTTCCTGACATGAAACTAAGGAAGTGCTAACTCTAGTCTTGTTTGTAATCAATAGGTGAAATTTTGACAACATCCGTGTGACAGAATTTCTGTCTCTGAAGGTTTCAGTGTCACATTCTTCCTGTGTTACTTCTTCCCCTAGAGGGGAATCCAATCAATATTATAGTTGAGTCATTAACAGGCCATCAAATCTGACTTGATGTGACTTCTTAGCATCTAAACATTTCAGTTTGGACCTGTACTTGTGCATACCAAATGTCTTCCGGGATCTTAGATAAAAACACACAAAGACTGACATGTGTGCTTCAACAGAAAAGAAACCCACGTATGAAGGCTAGAGTAACAACTGTTGAACACTCATCTTCTTGAGGCCAGACCGGTGGTGTGGCCTCTGCATTATGTCTTTGATCTTGCATAATGAAGGCAACTGGTTTCACTGTCCATCTTTGAGAGCAGATGTTGAGATTAGATAGGCAAAAAACAGAAGCACCCAGAGATGATGCAGTTGAGCCCACAGCACTTGAAATCTCCATGGGATTTTGGAAACATCTTGATTCTTGAAAGCAATCAAAAATAACTACAAGAAAAGCATTTTAAACACTTCTGGAAATCCTGGTTTATTTGGCACATGAAAAAAGAACCCGGGAATTATACTACATATAGTGATCATTCACTGGCAAAGCAGCTGTTCATAGAAAATGCTCATCTTTAAATCTTTTAGCAGTTAATGATCATCTTTACAGACCATAATACTTGAATACTTCACTTATCGATACATCAGGGCTTGGATGAACTTTGAGACGTATGAAAATGAGACACTCCTTAGGCCAGTGGTAGCTCGGTGTTCTAGTAACTGATCAACCAATTACATAATTGGCCAGATCCCTGACTTGCATAAATAGATACAACTCCATTGACTTCACTGGAGATGACAGTTACCTGAGAGTTGACCCGAAACTCTTGCCACGAGGCCGATAATGGTTTCATATTTTGCTGTTTAGTGTTGCTGTAAAAATAGTCTCGTTTCCTGGAGCAGTTAAAACGTGAAAATCTGGAAAAGCTATTTCCCACAGAGACTCATGCACACTGGAATTTGCCGAGGTCCCCGGATATGAACATCTGCTGTTACAAAATATAAAACAGCAATTTTGTTTAGGGAAGCCTCTGACCTGTCAAAAATGCAGAGCATTTGTTACTAGACTTTTCCTTGGCAATTAGCGGGTGGAATTACTCATAGAAATTGTTTTGTTTGCTCACAAGGGGAGAAGCAAGACATAAATTCAAGAAATCCCCTCTTTGACCACAAGAAAGAAGACTCTGTTCGCAGAGGGCCTGTGGGTGAAGTGCTGAGTGGCCTCAGCTCCCTTTGGGGTTAAACTCAAGCTTGTAAACCTCAGTAAACTATCAAGAGTTCTTCAGAATTGCTGAACATATCTAGCCATGATTTTTTCTCAATGGGAAAGGCTAAGGGATTTGGGCATCCAATTTTAATTAGTTTTTCTAAGACTTCCAAGAAACCTCAGTTGGCTTCACAATGCCTCTGTTCTGCAGAGAGACTAATTTTGATCCAGGCATGTCACTGTGAATGTGACCTTCTTTCTCCAGGTAGTGACACTGAAACCTTAGGTTTGCTTTCTGCTGTTTGGTGTGTTTCCCAGCAGTGGCTTTTCAAGTGCCTGTTGTGTGCCCCGTTCACTGCTAGGATGGAGCCCCCCTTGCTCCAGCCATGCCTCACCTTTTCTTTAGGGCTTTGGCCTTGTCTTTTCTATATAAAGGTGGTGCTGGTTTAAGATGAAGACCAGGGAAGTTTCAAGAGGCCAGATTTTCTGTTGTGGACCCTGTTCTGCTGGAATCTGTTGCCCAGATGTGTCATCTGTGTGAGGCCAGAGAAGAAGGGAGAGATGCTGCAGCACTTCAGGGAACCCCAGATATTCCTTCGTGTGCTCAAAGGGTTCTACCTGAAGACACATCCTCCCTGGCTGCCACCAAGCACTGCAGTTTCCTCTTTCCCCCTTGCCTTGAGGGATGATGTTTCGCTGATGCCAACAGGTCCCTTATGCTGCATTGTGTGGCAGGGAAGATATGTCAGCAAGATTCCCATGCAGACTGAGGGCTCTCTGCTCATGCACTTTCGAGTGAAGTTGTTTCTTGTTCCAAACTCACCCACAGTAAAGTAAGCTTCTCATAGGTCTCTTTGGAACCAGGAAGCTACTCAAAACTGTGTTCAGGATGAGAATAACCCTTGACTGCTATGGCTTTCCACAGCAAAAATGACAGAAACAATTTGTCCCAGACAGAGTGGTTTCTTCAACAGCCCACGTATGAGTCCTGCAGGTTAATGCTCAGCTTGTGTACTTTACTGATTGCCACAAGTACTGCTTTTAAATCAATTTGTCACCATTTCTTCAGGGATACGATTCTCTTACATGTGGTTCAGAAGATCTTGCCTAACAGCTTGTATCCATTTGTTGTGAAGGGCCTGCTGGCCAATCCAAAATGGTTAGGCTATGTCTGCATATCTAATAGGGGGTTTGGGACCTTGCAGCTGGGGTTAGCAAGTGCAAATGTTTCCCATTAGCTCCCTGCATTCCCCTAAGTTGTGATTCAGCAAGAGTTAGTGGAAAGCTGAACTTCAGGCATGTGAGATGTTTCTTTGAAGTTGCTTGTGCTTTAAGTTAGGCATGATCTGAGTTGGCTTGCAGACGCCCCAAAGAACCTACTGTGCTAACACAGCCTAAGCTTAGTCTTTTATGCTTTGCCTGGAGTGATGTTAGTTTCAGAAGCTCTGAAACCTTTCAGTAAACTGTTCCAGAGTATTGAGGGAAAGCTTTAACTATTCTGTGGCTTTCTACCAGCAAGCTCGGCTATGCTAGAAAGCCCATAGCAGTGCTTTCTCTCTCTGGGCCTCTAAGATCTCTTCCTTCCTTATTTTCTCCAACATATTTCCTTTCTAAGGCAAGTGAAAAAAAAATCTTAAAATAATACCTTAAAAAAGTGGGAAATTTAGCAGATCATATCATCTTGATTCCTTTATCTCACTTAATTAAGGAGAAGTTTGCCAATCATGATCTAGTATTTCCAAAAACAAGCATACATGAAGAACACTTTGAGCAACTTCAAAAGAATTTTCAGGCTAGATCAGGAAAAGATAAAACCAGAAGTGGAAACTTCGAGTACACTTTATAGCTCATTGCTTAAAGGAAGTGCATTGTTGCATAGGATACTGGTGAATTCTGCAGGATGAGATTTCCAAAAGCAAAAAAAAAAAAATAAAAAAATGGCACCTTCTGTATCTTAGAGGAAATGTCTCAGGGCTTTTGCAGTTACAATAGATGTGCTGTGGATGTGTATGGTCATATGACCTGGAAAGACTCTGTGTCTGAGAAAAGGCTCTTTAAAGTTTCAAGTATGTACACTATAGAATTTCTATGGCAACTTCCTAGTCTAGCTGCAAAAAGTGATACAGGGAATGGTAAAAGTCTATCTGATTTTCAGTTGCCATGTTCTACACCCTAGAAGGCGGAAATACTGTACTGTGTGTATCTCTCTGCAGGTAGAAAAGCACAAAGGTGTTTAAATGACTGAGGGTGAACGTGGTAAAGTTGGTGCTAGTGAGGCCAGCAAAGTTAGAACAGCAAAATTGATACTCAGATTTACCACTGACACTTGTCTGGAAAATTAATGTTTGGCAGACTCAACTCAACTGAAGAAATAATCCCAAAATCTTGGTTTTGGACAAGGGCCTGTAACCTGGGATTTACTGTCAGTGAGTTGATGCTCTCAGAAGTGTTGTGAAACAGGAGTATTTCGTATTTCATAAAGCATCCAGCAGTCCTATGCATAAGGAGCAGTTTTATACTGTTTAAAGAGTTCTCTGGTGAAATCAAGCCCCTCAGTGGTGACTAGAGAGCTGAGGGGTCATGCCCCAGGCTCAGCTCATGGTTTCAGGTTCAGATGTGCTGTTCCAAAGTTAGCACCTGCCGGTGCTGAGTGCACCTCTGTCATGTGCAGATTGTTGCCAGTGTGCTGGTTACCTCGCTGTTCTCCACTACAGGGGATATGTCTGCCTATAAGTTTTTCTACTTCAGTCAGATTGTAAGGATAGCTTTGCTGTATGTATTAACATATTTTAGTCTGACAGGCATTTCCATTAGGACTGAAGCACATGGGTGATGAGCCTTGAATAATTGTTTCATATGTACGGGCAAGATAGTTAAATATCCTGTTAATTGCAATTTGTATCTCTAGACACCCAGATACTTCCAAACTTGCGGTGACTGGAAGGCTGTCTTGCTGAAAATCAAGAGGCATTTGCTCTTGTGAAACTTTAGACTCATGCTTGAAAGTGAGACTTGGACTCCTAAGCCACAAAGATGCTTTTGCAAATGTTGTATCTGTCTTTCTCCTTCTCTATAAATCAACCTGCTTGGCCTGAACGGAATGTTTAAATAATAAACAGCTGAAGGATAGCCGGATTGCTTCTTTCTAAGTGTTTCCCTTATGGAGGACTTGGGGTCACATAGCATCTGCTCTGACCTTAAGGACCTGCTTTCTGTAGACTGTTTTATGATGCTAACAAACCTCACATTTTTAACTAGCTGTTAAATAAGCCAGTCAGCGGTAACTATTCAGGACAGGGATTAGAAGAGTATTCTTACTGGGATACAAGATGGCTCTGTCCATGTGCTGGCCAGGGATGAAGGGCTGGAAAACTGTGTGGTGGAAGAGACTATTAATGTGATTTTCCACAACTTTCCTTGCAGCTGCATTTTTGAGGAGAGAGAGAAAAAGATGGCTAGGCTTGCAGTAACATGTTGTGCCGTCATAAATGCTACAGCCACCATCTGTTTCCAGCCCACGACTTGAAAGAAAACTGAGCAGTAATCTCATAATTCACATGAGAATTTTACACTTGTGAACCCTTCCCAACCTTTGTCTAATAATGAGAGGAGTGCATGGTGCTAAGGTTTGTATTTTTCCTGCACGTTTTAGTGTTTATTTGTGTGTCTTATTCTGTTTTGTTGTTTGCTGTTTTTTTTTTTTTAATTCCATGAGCCCATTAAAAAAAAAATTATCTGGGACGAAAATCACGCCAGTTCCACAGTCAAAAGAAACATAATAAAGGTGAAATCCCAGTTCTATTGACCTTGCTGGCAAAATTCTCCAGGAGGAGGTGCATTTAACAGTTCTCTCTGTGTGTGTCTTAGTTACTTGTTAATTAAAAGAATGAAAGACATTAGAAAGTGAAGAAGCAGGTTGCTGAACTGCTCATTCCCTGCAGAAACAAGAGCTGCTAGAGTAGCTGGACATGCGTGTTTTAAATCCGCACCATCAGATAGGGTAGCAAGAGTAGGTTGGATTTTAATGAAAACAAATTCTTCTGCTAATCTTTGCTTCGGGCTGGCCCTCCGTGGGATTAAGGATACCACCTGCTGTGCCAAAGACGTGCTCAGGTTTGAGACTGATGGTGGGTGGGAAGAACGCAAACATCTGAGAGAGACTCTGGTGAGCGATCGCAGTCTGTCCTGTTGCAGAGCCCTCAGGAAAGCTGAAGAGTTGAGATCATTTAGTTGATGGAAGTACTACTCCCCTCCAGCCTGCAAAGCAAGGTTAACATCGTTAAGGATTTCTTTTTGACTGTTCTGCAAAACCAAGGGCTGCTCTTTTTCTGGGCCTCCTCTCATCTTTGGACCCAATTTGCACGCCTCCTCCTAGCATAGCCAAACTGGCTGAGCGAACTCCTGCTCTCCTCTGGCCTTAGAAACAATGACTTTCATCTCGACCAGACTGCAGAGCAGTTTGAGGGTGAAAGGGCTTCTCATTTCACATATCCCACTGCTGCTAGAACTTTAAATCCTCGATGGACTGAGTTTAGAACAAGCTGCTACTGCAAGCAAGTGAAATTTATTTTGTGTTGTCATGTGTATGGTCAAACTGTCCAAGAAGTTGCCAAACAAAGAACTGAGCTGCTGATGGGCAATCCATTCAATCTCTTCTCATTTTATTTAAAAATAATAAATAACTATCAATCAAAGGAGCTGATTTTGACATGTGCTACCTGTTGGGTGAGCTTCACTATCTCCCAGATATGTCTGTAAGTGGAAGAAAGCTGCCAGCTGTTGCCAGGTCCAGTGGATGTCAAGTTCCAACAAGAAAAGGTTTGTGGGCTTAATAGGGTTGGGGATAGGTTAAGGGTGACCTATTTTTTATCACTGCTGTTCTGAATGTGTTTGGTCAGGTAGCAAATGTGCAAAGGGGCCACATCCAGTCATGTTGACCTCTGCTTGGGTTGATGATAAAGCTTCCAATTTGATCTGTATGCCTGTGGCTCTTCTTCTGTCTTGCAATTTGATCAAAGCTGGATTGTTGGTGGATCTCTGGGTCCTAGAAAGCCAGACTCATGTCTGTTTTGGTGCCTTGTGATAGTCAATGAACTAAAAAGGGGATAGCAGAAACTCTCAACCTGTTGGGATCTGAGTCATGTATATTTCTGTATCATTTTCCTACAAAGGAGCCTGGAAAGTTACCTTATCTTTATTTTTTGCCTTGGCTGATTAATTGTAGCTGGGGATATTGGGAGCTGTTGTGTTAAATGGCCTTCACTTGCTCCTGTCATCCTGCCGGGTTTGGTCTCTGCAGCCTCTCACCCTCTTGTCTGTAGTTCATGGCCAAGTCTGGAGCCCTGCACACGTGCTGGTAGGAGCCTTCTCCCTGCTGATGCACACGTTGTTCTCTTTGGTGTCTGTGGAGTTATAAGCATCTTTCCCAATGCTTGTTTTTGCCTGAGAGAGAGGGGGCATGGGAAGGGCAAAGGCAGAGAAGGCCTCTGACGTGAAATTCCCAGGAACAGGATTTGCACATTTTATGACCGTTCAGAGGGAAATACAACGGAGCTGAATGATTCCTCCTTAATCCTGCTTTCTCACTTTCCTCCCAGCAGCCTCCTCCCCTTGAGCTTAGGTAATACAGAAGCTTATAAACAAATCCCACTGCGTGAAAAATAGCAGTGGGGTTAAAAAAAAAAAGGACCTGGGTGAGGGCTGTGATGGATAGACAGGTGGAAGGCAGGCACCATAAGGGAGGATGAATGGTAAAAGCCTTTGATGGAAACACTAAAGAGCTATTGAAAATCCAAGGGGTGGGGGGAGGGTGGAGGAAGAATAGCAGGAGGAGGGTAAGCAAGGGAGCCGTGCCCCCTTCCCTCCCCCCCAGCCTTCTTTCTCAGGATGTTGAAAGTATTTGTCCTTCGTTACAAAATGATTGAACTGCCGCCAGGCCAGGCCACCCTTCCAGCCATTGCACTGGGAAACGGGCACTTCTGAAAGCCTCGTTGCCTCTCAAATTTTATAGCTTTCCCGTTTTGTGGGAGTTTTTGTGTTGTGCTGCTTGCAAGATTGTTTTCACATTTGCCTCATATCAAAGAAACTATATTTTGCTGCTCTGACAAACACAGAACCCAGGTAATGAAAGGAAGAATTAAACAAATAAAGGCCCGTTTTTATCAGAATGCCCAGCTGTCTGCCTTTTATTAAGTCAGAATTTCATGCACTTGGTATTCATGGTGTTGCATTAATATTCCTTTGGTTTAGCTCTAGCACTTTTTGAAGGAGGAATTGCAAACTCTAAATAAAACTTTGACTTTATTGATGTCTCGATGTGCACAAAAGTGATGCCTGTTCTTCGTAGTCAGAGTAGTGAGGATGATCCTGCTATATCATAATTAAAATGGTTTTTGCATCAGGTGAAGGCAGGTGATGGTGGGAAAAGATAATCTTTCCCCTTTTTCACAACAATCGCTCAAGTTCTGTATGCCTTTGCCCTGCAAGCTCCACAGATGGGAAGAACTGTTGAAGATCTGCATATGAGACTGTTTTTACTGTCAGAGGCTGTATTTATGTCATGTGTTTACATGTGTATGTATTTATATGTGTATATATTTATATGAGCCTGATGCTTTGGAAGGAGTGAAGCTGTGCGTATTCTCAGGAATCAGATCTGAGTGTCTGAAGATTCATCCTCCACACAGACTCTTGTTAGCAAGGGGAGGACCCAGGGCCATGGTGCCAGCCTGATGCCACTCACGTGCCATTGCTGCCAGAGAGGGTGATGAGCTTGAGATGCTCTGGCCAGGTGGGTTGAGCAGGGCCTGGCTTTGCCCTGGGCAGGTACCTGCTCCGTGTGCTGGGTGGGTTTACATCCTCCCTTCCCATTGGCTGCATCGCCCTCCATGCATCCCCAAGGGCACTCCTCCAGTGGAGACAGTCAGCGGTCTGTTGCCTCCAAGATTAGATCCTGGGATTGGGTCTCTGGCAGGCTGGCCATGCCATATAATTAAAATAGGCCTGGGAGAGCAGAAAGGCAATATGCAACCTGTACATAGCTCAATGCTAGGGTCTGTGCTTGCTCACAGGCCCACTGCAGCTGACAGCAAATCTCTCCACTCACATAACTTTGCAATAGCACTTTCCACCTAAACAATTTCCAGTGCCTGGTTACATTCATTAATGTTTGCAGAGCCCCAAGAGAGGTAACACTGCCTTTATCCCCACCTCCAAAAGAAGAGAAAGTGATTTTCTCAAGGTTAGATGGGGAGTCACTGGAGATCGTGCTTCAGTCTCCTGCCTTCAAAGGAATTTTCTGTGGTGACCAAAGCAAACAGACTCCTGCTGTTACAGAGTCGGGCCGTGGTGTGTCATTCGCACTTTGTATCTGAGATGCTGTGTCTGGGAAGGTAGTGCTGTCCTTGTGAACTAAGTCTCAGTTCTTGAGCGTGGGTGAACACTTGTCATTGTGCCAGGATGACACAAAGTCTAGAAATTATGATGGCAATTCAGGTCATGGTATAACAGGGGAAAAATGCTGCCTCAGAAGTGTCCCCGACTAGTGTCAAGTGATTATTTAAGCTGCAGGACATGGCTGTGGCAAAGATCAGGTTGTAGCTGCTATGAATCATGCCTTGAAATAACATTTTCCTTCTTACATTGTGAAAATTGCAGAGGTATGGGAAGCGAAGGAAAATGGGATTTCCCTCGAGGTTAAAGATTTTCCTTTAATCAGCTTTCATAATGTTAATTAAATGTTTGGAACAATGGCTGGGTCCCGGGATCCGCCCGCTCTTGCATAACTATCTCACAATACCGTTTTCACTTTCATGTTTATTTGCCAGCATGATTCAAAGTGAGAGCTGAGCGAGCCTCCTGCACTGAGCAGCTACTTTGGTTTTGGGAAAACGTGACTCCCTCTCTTGCCTCTCCCAGAGAGAGATGACCCAAACTCTCCCCTCCTGAGAGGCAGCAGCCTAGAGGGATTGCAGCACTTTGTCTGTCATCATTACTCCATCTGCAAATGGGGCTAATAAAAACTTGCTGGTATTTTGAGACTGATGCATATAAATAAATACCCACCCATATGGAGGAATGGGTGTGTTTACAGAGATGGGTACATGGATAGCCGTATTCAGGGTAGGTAAGATATATTACAGTGCCACTTGTTCCTTGAATTTTTCCCTCTTTCTGGTAGTATAGTTGCTCTGTGCCCATGGGAGCTATCGTTTCTAGTCCTTTGAGCAATGGGCTTAATATAACCCAGGCTCGTATCACACACACATGGAGTGCTCAAGGGATGAGAAAATTTGGGGAATGGTTCATAGGCTGAGGATGACATTGGTCTCTCCAAGGACCTCACCCTATGGGAGGGGGAACTGTGCTGGGCATATTGCCACAGCTCAGGAGGTCTTCTTGGTGCCAGACTGGAATGCCTCTGCTGGTGGTCTGAGGTGTGTTGGTACGTCCCAGAGCTGGTGTAGCGATGTGCTCAGAGCCTCTACCAGCCACACACATGAAGTGGGGCCCAGAGCCACAGCCTGGCTGCCTTTGTTCTTCATATTAGAAAAGACTTTTTTTAAAAGAAAAAACAAAAAACAAAACACCAATGGGGTATTAAAACTTAGAAATGTCAGACATTATCAGAAAAAAAAGAGAAGAATCTATTATATTTTAGGTCAAAGTGTTATCTAGCCCAAGATTGCTAAAAATGTGCAAAATGCAGTTTCTGCAGAAGGATCATTAATCAGCTGCTGGAAGAACTTTTTTTTAAGCTACAAAGATGAAAACAAAAAAGCTGTGAGTGCCAAGGCAGCTCCATTTTCCCATTGTATGGGTGATGGGGTCTCGGTGCAAGAGGGCACCTATATCTGTGCAGGCTCTTGCTTCCCCTAGCAACATCTTTGCCAAAGCTGTTTAAATAATACCGAGCCGCTTTGCCATGCAAGCTCTACATGGCAGTTTCCCTGTTGACACATGCTTTTGTCTGCTTAGTGGAGGTGCTCTGTAAACATAACTGTTAGACGGTTTTTATGTCACTTATTTCTGATTCATTGGTTCTAAATTAGTAGCTCAGAGGCACATACCTTTCATACAGGCAGGGAAGGGATTGCCTCTCTTCTCCCCACCTTTGGAAACTTTGACCTGCTGGGAGCACAACCTGTAGGAAACATTGGAGGTGAACTTCCAGGTACTGCCAGCAGCACAAGCCCAGAGTAAACATATTAGGTGTGTTTGAAAGACATTTTAAGAGAGCTTGGACTATTTGGCTCAGCTTCCATGGTTCATAGGCAAGATTAATTTAAAGACTGATTTTGATAGCGGGAAGGCTTCTTCCTTAATACAGGAATTGGCTGTGTGATTATTTTCTTTTTCTGTTTGGCAGCGTGGACACGATGACTTGAAACTTCTTCTCCACACCCCTCTGATTAGCACAGGAGTGGCAGGAGGAATTTTTCCTCTCTTGGTCATTCTGGGCAACCTTTGAGCCCAGCTTTGTTTTGAGCCCCTGTTACCATTAAGAAGTGCAGAGGCCACACGTGTGAGCCCCCAGCCAGCTGGGAGCTGTCAGCTGCCTTCAAAGTTTCCACCAGGCCTTCTGTGATAAATCTGAGGCGAGGTGTGTAATGGGCATGGTATCAACCCTGTATCCCACACAGTTCCTGTCTCAGCAGGGATAATTTTTTTTTTTAAAGAAATTGGAATACAAAAGTGAAAAGCCATTTCTTGAACCTTTAAGTCCCTTTATGAAGCAGCCAAGGGTGTTGGGGTTGGATCTTACTTTTCTTTAACTATGGGTTTTGCCTTTCGCAGGACTGGGGTGGTAAAGCCCTGACAGCTGAGCAGTTTCCTCCTTGCAAATGGCAAAGGGCATTGTTAATTTACACATGAAGGAAATGCAGAATCCTGTCTGCACATTTTGGGCTGAGAAAATGAAAATTTTGTTATCAGTCCGGCTTGCCATCACCTTTCCAATTCTCTTTTGTTTTCTCTGCCCATGAATCATCTCTCCACTTCACTTCTCTTTTGTTTGTTCCATAATTACTGGTTTAACCTGGAGGCACGAGGCTTCCTCGTGGAAACATCACTGTGCTGTCAATCAGCAAAGGAGAGGTGGTACAGCTGGTACAGTCCTTCCTCCCTCTCAGGAGTGAATGAATCATCCCTTGAATATGCAATATCATCCAGGACAGGAGCCAGGATCCTAAACAGGCACATGAATTCCAGCATCTCTGGAAACATTATTTCCACATTTTGAGCAGACTAAGAGACAGTAAGTAAATAAGCAAGCTGTGGCATTTACAATCTCTGTAGTTTTATTTAAAGTGACTGCCTGTACTCTAAATGCTTGTGTGGCTATTAAAAATACAAAGAGAAAAGTATATATAATGCCATTGAGCAGCCCATTGAACAATTAAGAACCCACCAGAAATGGTAAATACTGCCTGCTTTCCTACTGAAAGCTCACAGAAACCTATGTATCCCAAACCCTCTCTGTCACTGACCTCTGTATTTCTCCTTCAAAACAGTGTCAGTGCTTTCTTTCAGTCTGGCTTGGAGATGGACCGCAAAACTCCTGCACAGGAGGAGCACGAGGCAAACGGGCTCCTTCCCTTTGCTGGGTTCTTGTTCAACAGCATCTTCCCTCCAAAGAAAATGCCAATTTACCCTTGCAACATCCTGACATGTTTCTGGGGCATAGGGGAAGATTCACTGTGTGATCAGGTAGTCCATACTACAGCATTTTGTAAGGTCAGCTGGTTTTCCTAAGCTCTCAAGTGCTGTGCTCATGAATTCGATAAAACTGCCCCTGAATGAATATACAGTTAAATTTCACCGTTGGATGAGTGAGAAATACAATGGGAGAAGAACATACTCCCATTGAGTATACCAGCAATGTATACCAGCATTTAACAGCAGAGAAATACTGGTCAGGAGAGCTACAATATTGTTTACTCTGCTATTAATACCAATAGCTAAGACTTTTTCTGCTTTGTTGTCGTGCCAAGGTTATAGCTGCATGTTAACCTTCATCAGTCCTTCTGACAATAACAGGGAAAGTGAAATGCTCTTAAAATTATCTTTCTATATGTTTAAACCACTCTGGCACTTTTCCAGGCAGTATTCATGTCCCTGTTTACGCTGCAGACCCTGGTGACCCTAGAATACTTTTGTTTATGACAGCATAAGCATCATTACCATGGCAACATGCTTTTCAAGCTGCAGATTGAGGATTGCAATTTCCTAAGCAATAGGAGAAGCAATGGTGGATTTTTTTTTTTCCTAATCAGCTAGTAGCAACTTTCATGTGTGAAATGATCAGCCACGACAAATCATTTAAAAGCTACATTATAATCAAGGCAATTTTGAATCTCAGCATGGTTAGCCTGAAAATAAAAGAGTTAGATCCACTTGTTTAATGGAAATGAAGATCACACAATGATATCCTCACTGCTGCTCTAGTAAATTGGCTTCAACTTGCTCGGAAATGCAGCCTGATGAGGAGCAGAGCAGTTTACTTCACTAGAATGACACATTATTTACAGGAAGACCACTGCATAATTATTATCCTAGATGGTTTGGGACAATGCTTTCCCATATTGGATGAGATGGCAAAGCCTATTTGAAAACAGTCCAAGCTATCAACAAAGGAATGTTATTATCAGATATGTTAGTGGCTCATGTGAAATTGCACTTGGTGCTTTCTGCCTTCAGAGAGCACTGGGGTGGAGCTGATCCCTGAAATGGAAAAGCTGCCTGTGCATACATGTATGCCAGCAGAGCAGTTGTAGAGGGCTGAGAACTGAGTCTATGAGGAAACATCACTCAGCAATGCCACAGCATTGCTCCCCTCCCCAAAATCAATTTTCAAAAGTGGTGTTGTCACTCCACAAACAGGGAAGCTGAGGTGCAGAGAAATGCAATGATGTGTCTGAGGTTGCCCCGGTTGACTGTCAGAGATGTTCCCCGCAGTCCCAGGACACCACCATGTCTATCAGAGGCCATGACCTATTTATCAGAGTAAAGTGTTTGAAGGCTTGAGCCATCCCCTGCTCATCCAGCTTGGTACCCAGCACCATTAGGACCATAGCTACTCTCTGGAGGGCAGCCCTGCCCACAGTTGCTCTTCTCACCATCTCTCACTGGCAGAAAATCTGCATTAAAAATAGTGCTTTAAGGAACTCAGAAAAAGGTCAGGATTTTTTTTTTCCCTATTGCATTGTCTTTGAGAACAATGAAATCTCACTTCACATCCAGACCTGGCCAAGCCCAGGGAACTGCTATGTAACCTGAAAGAGTGGGCTTAGCAAACCGACTCAAACCTCCCTACCAATTACTCATGTCTACTGTTTCCAAGATACACCTTAATGGTAAGAATGTCACTATACAATTGTCACAGATAAATTACCTAAGTCATGATAGATATTATTTCAAAGAAAATAGTTGCTGTGGGTTTTTCCCCCCCAATTATTTGGAGTGACAGGTAAAGAAAGATTAAACTATATTCTGTAACAGTAGAGGTACATTCCTACGTAATAACATTTTCATACTGATTTGCTTTGGGTCTCCAATATTTTTTGAGGGGGCTAGACTTCCACTGGTTTGAAAACATTAGGACAGCAGAGGGGGCCTCCAGGTTAGGGGACCTTCCTGTCTTGCAAGGTCAATAACTCTGCTGGATGAAACTCAGTAAAAACCACTTTTAAACCCTTGATTTTCCATACCAACTATGGAACCAACTTGCAACTTGCATTCTGGGGAGCAAGATACTGGACTAAGCAGAGCTCAATGTCAGAAGCTTTCAGGACATCAAGAACTGCCAGAAGCCTTGTAGCAGATAACCTTTAAAGGTCCCTTCCAACCCAAACTATTCTATGATTGTATGACTGAAGCCACTACATGCTAATGTACAAGGCCAACCTTAGCGTCCCAGCATCCTCCTTCCTTTGAAGTCCAAGCACCTGGGTTAGGAAATCAGGGAAGCACTAAGTATGTTTTGCCCTGGGGAAAGCGCTCACCCTCGTGCTGGCTGGTGATGGAAGAGGAGGAAAGTTTTTCAGTCTGCTCTTATGGTTTCAGACTTGAACTTGGAACTGTTTGTTTTTGCTACGCCACCCCTTCCGTCCTAGTTAATAGTCAACTTTGAAACCCAGCTTTATGTCCCATGTGTTTGATTTACATTTCAGATGCAGGGCCAGCCGGGCAGACTGTCTAAATCATTTGTCAGCACAAGGGAAGGAGGTGACACAGTGGGAGGAAAAAGTGAGACGCGGCTGTGGCCCAGTATAAACGCTCAGGCAGCTGGGCATTGCTGTTACTGGGAGAGTCCCCAGCAAGTGACAACTGCTCACCTTACTCAAAGGTTGAGGTCTAACCCAGGCAACACACAGGGACCAGCTTGTCTCCTTTGATTTACACTCTATTCCTCCAACTCTGCAACCCTGCATCCTGTTTTCCTTATCCACTGCAGCTGTATGTGGAGGTGAGGGCTTGAAAAGACCTAGCAAGAGTTTTCTTTTGAAACTAAAAATAGCCTGTCATGATTTTATTATATATATACATTTTTGTCAGCATATTACAATCTTAAATTTGTCACTGATCTATAGCTGAATTGACATACAGGAAACCTAGCTAATTGTGAATCGGAGGGCATGGGGCAGAGCAAGTTCATCGACCACTCTTAAAAACTCTCTGACTGGAAATATCACTTTCAACCACTCTTTGATGAGGTAACATCAAGGAGCAAAGCAACTGCACACGCCACACAGGCTGATGCCAAATGGTTTGCAGGGCCTGTCAATGCGGCATTGAGGAAAGGGGGAATATTTGTAAGATCGGTCAAAAATGAATTAGATGTGTTTTAAAGCAATTACTTTCCAGACTGTTTACTCTGAATGACACAAATATGATCGGCCCGTCCTTAGAGACCTTCACAGGCTTGACCTGATAGATGTGGTGATGCCTGATCCTGCCCTTGCTGGTGCTGCCTGGAGTCGCGCGTGTGCATGTTTCAACAGCTCAGGGGCAGAGTCTCACTAATGCATTTGTTCAACAGGACAGCCTCTTCCTTTCATCTTTTAAGATTAAACACTAGATCCTCGGGCTGCAGAGGGAGCAGCCCCTGGTGGAGATGGCAGGTGAGGGAGCCAACGTGGAGCCACAGGCCCAGTACCTCAGAGGCCAGTGTGAGCATCGTGCCTCTCCAGCAAGCCCACACCCGCCACAGCTTCCCAAGATTTTACTGGAAATAGCTCTGCCTGCTTCTTGTGAGCACGTTAAAAAATACCTGCCAGGTTCAGAGGACATAAATTCCCATAAATTAATTCACCAGCCTTATTCCCAGAGAACTGCTGCTTAATGCTCTGTTTCTACATAGCTGCAGTTTCTCTAGGTTTATTTTAATGATTGTTCCTTGCTTGCAGTTTCACCACACACGTCCTCTGTATTGCTAAAAAGGCACTGATGAACGTGAGCTGTATTACCAGAAATCACATTCCTGTTCCTGTTCCTTGGCTCATTTCTCCCTCATTTCCCATTACCTTCCTATTTTAAGACTGCATGCATGACATACCTGTCAGCTAGATACACTCAAATATTTATCCAGTAATTTAATCAGTAGATTTCATGGTGGGTTGCTAACTACATTGATGATTTTCTCCTCATTCATGTAGCTTGGGTTGCAGTGCATGAGGGAGCTGGAGCACTGGAGGGTCAGGGGGATATGTGAACTCCATGAAGTTTATAAACTGTAAAAGAATTTCTCCTGTCTCTTGCAGCCCTGAGGCCTGTGAGGTGCCTTGTCTTCGTGCTGCACTGAATAGGATGGGAAAAGTGCCAGAGATTGCTGACACTTGGGCAGCGACGTGACCCTGTGTCAGCCTCACCTGTGGTCCAGCCTCTAGTACATGCTGAGGGAAAAGCAAACAGAGGAAGGGCAGAGTCCACTGAAACAGAGAGTGAAGGATTTTAGCTTTAAATTTCAGAGGACGCTCCTTTCCCCGCCTAATCCTCAACCTCTCTAAAGCCAGTGATCTGGGAGAGAGAAATTACAGTCTTTTGAGGGAGACTATTCCCCCAGAGCAAGCTCTTCTCAAGCCAATCCCATCTTCCAGGCAAGAAATATTTTAGGAGATACATGAAACTTCGAATCTATGTTCTTGCAACCTGCTGTGCTCCCAAGCTGGAGCACTCCCAGGCAAAACGAGCCCCTCAGAGCCAGGCACCGAGGCTGTGCCCCTCAGAGCCATCCTGCTGTGTGCCCAGGGATGAAAAGACCTGGGTTTAGCCAGTCGGCACTTTTCTCACCTCAAACCAGGCCTCAAAGGGAGGAGTGAGAAGTAGCACCCTTTTCTGGTGTGAGCAACAGCTCAGCAGTATGTTTCCCTGAGGCAAGGTATGCTCCACACTCAGTGATTTCAAAATACATTTAAGAAAAAAAAGCAAAGCAGAAGGAATGAGGAACTAACTCAGCCCACTCTGAAGGTAGGTTCTGGCTTCCTCGGGGAGAATTACAATGTCAGCTTCCAAATAGTGTCTGCTTAATGTGTTATAAACATCTTTTCCTTTTTTTCTTATTCCCCCTCCTCAAACCTCCATCCACTGCTTTTTTTACCAGATAATACTCTGCCATGACAGGATGGGAGAGATGTTGTATATGTGTAGATATAGGTACTCTATCATCTCTTTCCATTAATAGGTATTAAGCATAGGGATAGAATTGATAAACTCAGTCTGTTGCATCCTGTGCCCAGTCTCCAAGAATCCTGTTACTTAATGTTAAAAACATCCTTCAGAGGTAGATGGATATAATTAACCCCCACTCATTCCTGGCTCTAGGAATGGCAGAGCACTTAGAAACACTGCGGCTGCAGTAGTTCTGCTCTGAACACGCTTACGCTTAAGGGCTTTGCTGGACTGGCTGTGCTAGTGTGTTTGATGTCTTGCAGGATAGGGTAGGAAGGCAGAGAGAGATTAAGGATTTTATCATGTTCCCAGGAAAGTTCAGTACAGAGTTTCATTGATTTCTGTACAAGTGAAGCCATCCCTAAATAGTCTGTGCAACTGGGAAAGAAGCCCAGGAGATGCTGGTGTCTCATCCTTTCCTCTAACCATTAGGCTACACTCCTTCGAGAAATATGGGACATACAGGAAATTACACTCTTTTACAGTCAAGAAGGATGCTCCAAAAGGAAGCAATATTCTTATATAATAACTAATATAAATGTATAATAATTACATAATAATATCCTGAAGCAAACCCTGCAGAAAGGCTGCATGAAGTCTAAAAGCTCAAGACTGGAGACCATGCCTTTCAGAATGCCTTGGCAGTTCTACCAAACCAGCAGATAAGTGGAGACTGACATAATTTTGTCAGATGTGTGGATTTTTTCCCCCTGTAGTACTGGTACTTAGCTGAAATTCCAGAGGTGATTACATTTTACTTAGGTATATCTCCTACAGAAGTGGCAAGAACTGTATTATGAAATAACTTCAAACTTATTGAAATTCAAAGCATTTTTTGTATATCAGTAACCTCAAACAGTTCTTGTTAATTGCTGAAGTAATACTGCCTTCACTTCTCAAATAGCATTAGCTGATTTTAGCCAAGCTCGGAATATGACAAAACAAAATCTACGCTGGAACATCTCTTCTTAAGACTTTTGTAGATGCAGTCAGACTAGGTAGCTCAGCCTGCCCTGATTTTCTCAAAACTCTCTGAAAAAACTGTAATAATAATTGCAGTATATTAGTTAGTCCTCAGGGATAGATCCATTTTCCATGCATGTAACCTTTACTGCTTTGGGATGCAAGCTATTTGTTTTGGCAGCCTGAAACAGCCCATAACTTCACCATGATAACCATTTTTAGTTTGGCCTGGAGATATTGTTTTTTTTCCTTTTTCAAATCCATCTGTCCTGAGAAGTCAAATTCCTGATTTTATCTTGCACCACCCACTCTCTTCACTTACAAAAGGGAACCTCGGAATAATTCCTCATCTCTTGCCTTGTTCTCTGGTTTTCCTTTGCCTTGTTCTCAAAGAGATTCGTGTTTCTTTTTCTCTATGTCTCTGTTAAGTACTTCTGCCCCTGAAATTTCTGGGCTCTGAGATAGGGAGGTTCCATATTTATTACCTTGAAATAACATCTGAAATACTTTTATTGAATTTACAAGTTTTAAAAACAAGAAAAACAACTCAGAAATAATTTTTCTGCCTGCCAGCTCCAAGTATTACATGTAGGATTTGGACTGTTATTGCATCATTACCGGGAAGAGATATTCTGTTCTTTGGACTTAACAAAGTTGTTGGTGATGGGTACAAGGGAAAAGAAACCATCTCTTTCCCCATCCTATTCTATTCCCTTCAGAGGAGAAAGTAGCAAAAATATCTCTGCAAGAAAAATCGTTCAGTCTAGCTGGCAGTGTTTTGCCATTCAGCAAGTTCATTCAGGCTATTTCCATGGGTGATTCGTTTTTCAGACGACCAGCATCCAAATATAGCAGATGTGGATGTTTTCTGGTTTTGAATAGAGAAAAAGAACCAATTTGATTTGACAGTGGGACTGATGCAGAGTGTATGCAAAGTGCAGAGCTGAGTATGTGGTGAGAGCCCTCAGTTGATTTTGATCTTCTAATCATCCTGGAGGCAGCTGTGGGGAAGAGGTAATTAAATTAGAGCAAAACATGAGGCTTTTCCATGTTGCTCCAGGACCAAGTTCAGGCCAGAGTCTACATAAGGTAGAAGGGATATAAGTCTGTCTGCCTTTTACCTTTGGAAAGCGTCCCCCAATGACATACATAACCTTTGCACTGCCTGCTCTCAGCAGCTGCCCAAGTGCAATTACAACTGAGCAAACTCAGTCATGAAAGGAAGAATTATGTTGAGGAATTGTGTTAGGAGCGCTGGAAGAGTGGTAGAGATTTGAAAGACACTGGAAGAAGCGCCTCTGGTAAAACATGTATTTCTTTACCAGTATTGTAGGTGTAGGAACAAAATGCTATTGAGTATTTCTTACTTCCCACAGAGTGAGAAGCTGTTCCTTCAGGTTCATCCCAAATCACCTGTGTGACTAATTCCCTCTTAGGTTAGCAGAGAGAAACACATTGGCCTGCTGTGCAGGGATTATTTGGTTTATCACAGTCAGCTTTCTGACACTGCAGAGCCACTCTTACTCAGAGGTAGGCTCTACATATGTGCGGTGCTTCACCTCTGAGTCCTCTCTGACAAATACCTACAAAAATACTTTTTATCCACTTGGCTTGTCACAGGGCCTCTATGAAACTGCCTCACAGTCTGGATTCAGCTATTTGGGCTCCCATTTGGCCACCTGTGGCTGGTAGTCAGGGACTTTTGTGGGTTTTGAACTTCTGCCTCCTTGAGGGACTCATGTAATTGCCCCTTTTGCTCACAATCAAGATTGCTCAACAAGCTGCCACTTTTTGGGAACCAGTGTATAGTTATTCTTCAGTAATCTGAATGAGTTTAGCCCTGTGATTAGGAACAGGTGAATGTTAAAATCATTATTATTAACATATTAATATAATTCATATTTTACTGTATCAAAATACATATATTAATGAGTTGATGTTAATTTACAGCTAATTAGCAGCGGGTCTCTTTGATTAAGGGCTTTGCTTGTTTGAAAAGTTTACTGCTCCTGGGAGTTACATTTGGAATCGACTTACAGGATCAGAACTTTTTCAATTTTTTTTGGTAATTCCTGCTGTTTTCAACATCCCAGTCTGGGGAACTGTTAGACCAATCTGTCCTATCTGGAAGGCGAACTGTGTTGTTTGGGTGAGTGTTACAGGGTGAGTACAAACACACCGTGTCTCTGTCTTCTCTGCATATCAAAGGAATGGTTTCCACTGCCTACACAGTTGCAGAGTGTCAATTAGCCCAAGAACAGCAGGTGAAAACTCAACCCTCACCCTAGGCACAGGGAGCTCCAGTGTCAGAGGCAATAGGCAGCTGATTTCTGTGTAGCAGAGCAGCTGGCTTTGGGGTTGCCCCCACTCTCTCCCTTCCATGTCCTCAGTTTCCTACTGGCTGCATTAGTGCCTGCCCACCCCTCTCTTGGCTGCTTTTTTTCTCTTAGGAAAAAATATATTTTGCCCCCAAGGTTTAGGAATGACCCTGTTTTTATTTAAATTGTTCACTTCCTATCCCCACGGTTACTCTTAATTCAACACCATAAAGAATTTGCCTCCTTGATGATGTCTAGGAAATGTCTTTTTTTAAACCTGCTCTGCCAACCCAGTGACATAACCTAAGATCTCAGATATCTGTTTCCTTGCACACAGGTGTCATTCTGCTGGATCTTTTCATTTCCACTGCTAGACTGTATCCCATTTATTCTGGTTATCTAGAAACTCTCCCTTCCCCTCCAGCCCAGTCCACCTTTCATCTTGACCATCTGGAAGACTGCTGTTAGGCAATGATATCTTGGTCTAATTTGTAAGAAATAATTGATTTATTACTGCTACATACCTTTCCTGATTTTCCTGGGCATGGCAGAAATAGCAGGCTGTTCTAGTCTTAAAGTACTTGGTATAAATTGCATTCACATACAACATATCTTGCGATAAGGGGACCTGAGCTCAAAGGAAGCTGCATCATATCTCAACTCTCTGGGGTTTTGATGGGTTTATTTTAATAATATCCCGACTTTAGCATACGCAATCCACGGTATTTGCCAAGCTTAAAACAACAGTCACAGGAGGATCCCGTCGTACGTTTTGCAACTGGTTCTCACATCAACAGGGCGCTGATCCTGCATGGAATTCATTCCACATTTTATTCATTATCTGAATGAGTTATCAAGACAGCTCTCTGCCTGGCTGGAGGTACCAACATAGGGCAGACAGATTTTTTCCCACAGAACTCTCCGAAGTGATACTGTCAGCGTAGCTATATTTAATGGGCTCTACCCATACAGTCAATCTCTCAGTGCAGAAGAAATAGTTTACAGTCTCTGAAACCCTACACTCCTCTCTGCCACAGAGCAGGAAAAAGTAACATCTACCATCATTCCTTTTGCATGTCGCTGGATCCAGGGGGAAGGGAAAGCTAATGAGACAATGAGGACATTGAAAACAATATTCTAAGAGGCAGAGCAAGGCAAAAAACCCCAGAAAATCAGTAGTCAACATCTGCAAGCAATCCTTAACAACAGCTAAACACTGCCTTTAAATTCACATATGTCATGCCCTGCTTACCATTGCTGTAGGCTTAGTATTAGTTTAGAAATAACCTGTGATTTTTGTTTTACTGCTATTGCTGAGTGAAGAGTTAGGACAAAGACTCTTGCATGCGAAGAGGTTCCCCCCCCCCCCAAGTTAAATGCTCTTAGGCAGAAAATAACTGACATTTTGGGAAGATAATGTAGGGCAGTTTTATGTGCCCTCTGAGTTTTCTGTGATGTACCCCTGCAGCATGCCTGAAAGAGCTTTGTGGCAGACACATTAAGGTAAAGGTCGTCTGTCCTAAAGTGATTTCTGTGAAATAAAAATGCCTGTATCCCAATATTTTTTAAAAAAGGTCTAGTTCATGAATATGGCAGAGAAATGTCATTACATACTGATCAGAGGACTGAGGTTCATGGTGGGGTAACAGTGTGACCTTCACTTCACATCTGAAATAAAAACCTCTCAGGATGTAGAAGAGGGATTGGTGACTGATGTCTGTGAAACCTGGAGCTGGGATATGGGTCTATGCCACACTATACATGACATAAGCACCATGGGGAAAACCAGTCATTTTAGTGTGTTTTGATAGCATTATAGCATGGGAACAATGACAATGATGAAAATAAACTGACCAGATGATGCGGCACTGCACAAACACAGCAGGGATGGAGACCACCTTCCTTGGGAATGAGCAGTGACACAGCCATGTCAGACAGCTCATTATGATTGAAAATGCAACATGGTCATGGCAGGCAGGAGGCCAAAAGCTTACAGGAGACACCTTCCACCTCTGTAAGTCCAAAATCCTATTTCCAGTGTCCTATTGCTAGAAGTGTTACTGAGTTAGGAAGCATGGAGGTCTTGAATTACAAACATTTGAAGACTGCCTTACAGTTCAAAGCTTTAGGATCAATGTTCATTACCTTTTACCATGCTGTATGTGGTATGTGTGTGAATCCCTTTTTTAAAGTCACAAACTGCATCAATTCGAATGGCTCAGCTCAAGGTCTGCCCATCTATGAGGCATAAGTGTAAAGTTGACTACTCTTGGGACACAGTTTAATTCTTAATTCTTTAGTTAGACTGGAAAAAAAGATCCAGTCTTCTTGCCCACTATGTCCTCCTCCTCCCATTATAAAAAAAAATACCAAATGTGCAGGTTATAAATAACACAAGTTATCTAACATCTCACCATATAAGGAATGAGCAGAACTGGAAATGCTGGTTTCTTTTTTGCCTTTAGCATTCAAAGTAAATGGACAATGGAGTAAATTGAATATTCCCAGCAAAAATGGTTCATATGTGGTTCTGATGTCCTTTGTGTCTTGCTCTGAGCTTTGTTGTCCCGTTTGCTGGCACTTCCTCAGCTAGGAAGCATTAAGTTTGACATATTGCTAAAACCTATCGATCTCTGAGCAATTTGAAAGCAAGGGAAACAGAGCTCCTCCACTTTTGTTTTACATCCTGTGTAAAGGTAGGGAACACATAGGAAAGGACTGTTTGTTAAAGCTTATGGGACATGTATCTACTCGCCAAAGACTATCACAAGCTAAGTAACAGCATCTTTGTTGTCTTTAGCCAGAGAACAGAAACTTTGAGGGCAAGCACAGGCAGTTAGATCTGGTGTCATATAGATTAATCTTGGGGTAAGGAGTGAAGCTAATCCAGGGCTAAAATGAAGTCTGAAATAGTGGGTTGGTTTACACCCTTATTAATACTGAGTATCTTTACAGACCTCTTTTCTCCATGAGCAGGAGGTGATTCAGTTCTGGCAAGAAGTCCCCTTCCTTCTGCAATTCTCCTCTGAAGCCTGAACTGGCTTTCAGTTAATTCATATGGAATTAAAGAAAGGAATGAAGATATGAAACTGTTCTGAGCTACTCTCTCTCTCTGTCTCTCATACAGGGCGATATCAGCTACTGAAAAGCAGTTTTGTATCCCCTGGTAACACCAGGCTCAAGAAATATTGCAGGAATACAGAATCTGTCTACCTGGTTATTAACAGCCCAGAACTCACTTCCAGTTATCTCCTACCTTATTTGCTCACAACCAGGTATGAAAGCATTTCAACAAGTAATTGAAAATAATGGGAAAATTCACTGATTTTTGGAAGCAAAGTGAGTTTGAGCAATAAATTGCAGTACGTGTTCTTTATGTATGTACAGCAGCATAAGGAAACTGTGGGAAGCTAATTTGCAAGCCTGTTTACTGAATACCTGGAACAACTCCCATTTCCCATTTAAATTAGCTACAGGAAGCCAAGTGTCTAATTTGCTTCTCCAGTACCTGCATGTTCCACTCATCTATGTCCTTATCCCTGTGCATTTTAGTAGAGCATCTCTCTTGGCAATTCAAATGTTTATTGATGCATCTATAGCCTGCAGTCACCCCTCCAGGGAAAAATGAATGCAGACTGTTAGCACACCGGGCTGACTGGCTTTCTACCTGCTTTGCACTTCATGGGCACAACCAGCTATATGGAGTTCAGGAGAACAGCGGGTCAAGTTTATAGGATCCAACAAATCCCTGGGCCAAAACCAGTATGCAGCTCTTGCAAAAGCAGAGATTTTGAGAAACAGCCTCCTTTTTGCAGTCAATGCTAAAGCTGTTCCGTATCTGGAGAGGTCTGGCTGCTCAGTGTTAAAGCAAATGATACCTCAGCAGGGTAATAGTAGTATTTAAATCCCTTCCACACACAACAGCATATCAAAGCTTCTTCCCAACCTCATCTGCTCAGGACTAACCCAAGTTGTGAAGAAAGCCTTTGTCATCTGTTTGGAAAAAGAGAGGACATGACTTTAGATGTGAGAATTGCTCATGGAAAATGTCCGGGTTTTAGTCCCTGTGCTCTAGTCTCCAGAGCCTGTGAGCTTGAAAGCTCAGCTGTACGTCTCTAACCATTTATGGTCTGTGGTAACATTGCTGCTTGCTTTTCCAAAGGTAGGTTTCTCGATAGAAAATTGTGATAAGTGTCAATAAATAATGACAGTTTTGAGAGCACTGGGCCAAGGTTTCGTCTTGCCTATGGACATAGTTATGTGGTGGTTCTTTATCATCTGTGGCCTTTCCTTAATCAAAAGTCAACTTGCAATGTGCTGATAATGCAGACAGTGGAAAGTTAATGTCGCTTGTTTAGCAGTTGAAACCTACTGTTTACTCAGGGTAAGATTTTTAATGGCACAAAGCACATAGACAGTATCTTAAATGCCTTCCCCAGCACTGCTGGTAAGATACTTTCACCAGCCAGTGTGTGCTTCCAATTAGAGGTTGACTTTTCAATAGAACAATAAATGCCAATTCATGCTTACATGTTTTCTGCATTTGTTTACTTTTTATTGAAAAGAGATGAAAAATCCTTATATTCTCTCCTGTCCCTCCAGAGAGGGCAGTATTCATCCCTGAATGATTACATGATCTATTTCATGCTAATTAAACAGAAAGTGAGCAAGAGCTATCATTTATGGAGTCCTTAAGCCCAGAGGTCTTATTTTACATTTCAGAAGGAAATTGAAAACATTATTCCTTAGAGAACTGAGATATAAAAACACTGGGAAATATTCATGTAAGCAGAGCACACAGAAATATCTTTCATTTATGTTCCCATTTGTTAAAACAAAATGGTACTTTTTTAAGCAAATGATGAAAACGGAATACTTTTCTCACAGTAGGAATATCACTGGTATCAGTCTTATAGCCAGAATGATCATCTCTCCACTACCCTCCTTCCCCTCCCCTCCAAAAAAAAAGAAACCCCATCCTTTACATCCTTTACTTAGTGGAGTCAGAATTTGTCCCAATAGGTGACCTGTCTTCTTAAAGCCATTGTAATTTACTCAATATTCCTCTTTAAAATAGCAATTCAAAGCAGAGTAGGGAAAAAGAACTGTTATTCTTCAAGTATCAATGTTTGATCCACTGTTTTGACTTTTAAGCATGTATCTTTTTGTCTTCCTCAAATACCATACATTGTGAATGAAATGCCTAACCAGTAGTTAAGAAAGGCATATTTTTAAATCAACGCTGAACATTTAGTTCAATGGAGTTCTAATAAAAAAACCCCAAACTAACAGTTAGCAACCTGGAACATGCAGCTGCTTCTTTTGCATTCTCAATGATTTAGGATTCATTTTACAGGCTTTATTACATTACATGATCTCACCCTCTCTGTTCTCCAGGTGAACAAAAACATGTTCATTGAAATGATTTTCCTGTGAAGCTGCAGAACTGTTTGGTGAAGGAAGAGTGAGGCATGGGTGGTAAATGTTTCTAGGACTGAATCACCTAGCTCTTGATACTACTGCTAAGTTAAAAGCCAGTTCCCATGGAATCTGCCTGAAGACAATAATTTTAAAGCAAGGCTCATAGTAAGACAGGTAATCTGTGAAAGGAAACTTTGTATTCAATCATAGTACTGCTGGAGAAGATGAGTTGTGGAGAGACTTTGTCTTTAATTGGCTTTGGATACAGTTATAGGTACAATCCCCCTTGTACCTAAGGTCTTAGTTGGCATATATGAACAAGTGATTCAGTGGAAGATGTATAGGGAAGCAGCAACAACCCACTAATGCTACATGAAATAAGCAAAGCGATGGCCACTAAAGAAAGATTGGAAAGTTCCTTTCTCCAGTGAATGGTCTCAGTGAGCTTTGGCATATCAGTGCAGTCACCCATATCATCCCTGCAGAGCAAATGGAGGGTGTTTGCAACAACAACACAGAATCAAATGAAGCCATTACTGCAGAATTTCACAGAGTTTGGAAAACTAGACCGCATGAATGTCCTTCCTCCAAATGTGGGAAACACTAGCTCAGCCATACTATCCTCCATGGCACCTTCTTGGAGGATTGTGAATGTACCTATCAAAATCCCTTCAATTTCATGGTTTTTCACTGGCTACTGATACCAATGAAGTGCTTCAGGAATCACTCCATGCCCAAAGCAGCTGTTTTGCACCTGGTTTTATGGGAAACTGTGAAATGAGATTTTCTCAAGATTTTTGGGGGGTTGAGGGTGGGACGAGATCAGTTGAATTTAAAACAACTATTTGAAGCTTCATAACTCAAGGAAAATCATATGTTCTTGGGGAATTAATTACTAGAAGTCTAATGAATTTTCAGGACCTCACATTCACCTTTTTACTGATTTCCAATAAATATTTTTAATAATAAAGACTGACTACAGTGACTAATCTTGGAAAAATCTTTCATACCAAGAGTAAGTCACAAAAGATTTCCATTTTTTTGGTACATAACTAACTCACAGAGAATAAATATAATAATATAATCTGATTTTTAGTTATACAAAATACTATGCTAAGGCTGCTGGAAATTTTTCCACCGAGATGGAAACTGGATTGTTAGTTGAACATTTTTATTAGTATCTGCTTTAGTTACATTTCCATTTTCTGTTAGAAAACTGATATTTTTTTGGCTGAAAATTCTTCCCTCCTCCAGTTCCCAGTGCTAAAATGTCCAACCATTTTCTACAAAACAGGTTTTTTGCTTTCAGGTTTCCAAGAAACAAGGCAAATATATCCACCGTATCCCTTGTCTAAGCCACTTGATTTTACGACAGCGCTGGGTAGGTTCACAGCTCAGTAGAACAATGGTGTAAAATGCATGCCAGCAGATATGCAGGAAAATCACGTGTCTGCCCTCACAGCTTGCAGTGTGCAGGGAAGAAAGGGAGAGGAAGGAGAAAGAGGAAAGATGTGCAAAAGCAGACTTTTAACTATATTTTATGAACCCAGTCATTCTTTCCTGTATAAGAGCTCTAATGAGAATAGACATGTTGGAGTGAAGTTTGGAAGAGAATGACGTGGGTGAGGTAGGAAGGAAGAATAATGGAAAAATAATGGAGGAAAGGAGAAAAGGAAATGCGTGAACAGGGAGAAAACTGACAGATAGAGGGGAGAGATCAGAAAAGCCAAAAAACCTCCACAAGTGAGGATAGTGATGATAGGTGGTGGGGGATCTGAACAGATAGGAAGGAAAAGGACAGAGGGAACCTTACAGCTAGTGTCACTGCAAGAAAGGACAGCAAAGCCTGGAGTTTCAAAGCTGAGGAGGTGGCAGGGGCCCATAGCCCTGCCTCTCCTCATGGCTGCTGCTGTGTGCTGGCATCACGCAGTTTTGTGCCCCAGCCAGTTTTCTCTAGGAGGGGAAGGTAGGAACTAGAAAGCTGTGACTTTTCACCCTCCCCATCCGCTGCTGGGACAGCAGTGTTTATCCTGGGGCTTTTGCCCCTGTGGCAAATGAGTGAAGGAGGAGCTGGGAGCTTTCAGTGGGCTCCCTGTTGGGAGAGAAGTATGGTGTAGGGTGTGATTAAACTAGTAGCTGCAGATAAAGTATTTACTGCAGTGGAAAAAGATACACAGATGCATTTTGTTCTTCTAGTATTAAATCAGTAACAGGCAGCATGGCTGAGCCAGCCAGACGATCCTATTACATTTCAAAAGGTAGCTCTAAGGATTCATCTTCCCCACATTCCATACTCCCATATGTTGTGTGAATGAGATGGCTTTACTGAACCTACTATCTCCTATTGGCAAGATGGGTATATTCCAGGAAAGCTATTAAGTGAAATGTCTAAGTCTGATGCTGATGGTATTTTTCCTCTCCCCTCCCACCCCTCCAAGCAAACTTTCTTCTCTCTGGCTGTCTCATATATTAGCACACATGAAAATTTTACTGATATGAATTACATAAATCCACTGGAGAGGCTGTTCTGCAGTAGCACAAAATAGAGAGGCTCTATTGTAACACTAAAATACATCATGGATGAATTAATATAACAGAACAACAGAAAATCATTAACAGTTCACAGGTCAGCTAAGTGTGCTGACCATAATTTATTCATATTTGCTTAGGCTTCTCTTCTGATTCTTGCTAGACATAAATTAGAAAAACTATTCAGCAATATCATGAGTCCCAGAAATGCATTTTAACCAATGACAGAGGTACTTTCTCTTTGGCAGTTCCCATTGGCTTCAGGAGGGTGACAGACATCTGCTGAATTTCATCCAAGTGGTGTGAGGTATCACTACCTCTCTGGTAGCAGAAGGCAGTATCATTGGACAATTAGCCCCTAAACCTCCAGTGGCCACCTTCATACATTGTTCATATTGATATGGCTCAGACATGGTGGAGGAGGGGAATGAGGATGAAAAGAAGGTGAAGCCCTGGGACCAGGTTCCTTATCTGGTACATCCTGGGGTGCTTGATGAGATAAAGGCCCAGATCTTTGACAACCCTTTGCAAAGCACAGGCAGCCTGAGAAAATTTTCATGAGCAATGATGGAGGAAAGCTCCATCTCAGGTGAGTGTTTGGACAGGGTTCCCAGCTCTTGCCTGCAGACTCAGCATGCAGGAGGAAGCAGAAAGGCCAGTAATGCTCCTTAGACCAATGATGAGACAGGTAACAGAAACATCTGGTTTTAAGTCATCTCACTGAAATGGCTTATGGGGAAAAGAGCAGCCTTGGCTCACATCAGCACTCCCTGGTAAGTCATTGAGTTGCACCCCAGTTGTCCCCAAGTCATATTCACTCAAACATCACTTACATACACCATTAAAATCTGTTCCTCAATAAACATTTCCTTCTGGGAGGAGTCAGAGCCCACCCAAGTCTGGCCAGACAGTGAAAATTTGCTCTGTGTTTGGCTGTCTGAATCAGAGACAAGAGGAAAATCATTGTGTGCATGAAAGTCCTTTTTGTCTTGTGGGTGGGGGTGAGGGGCCCTGCTGGTATTTCGATGAACTTTTCTGTTTTCTTGATGAAGTTCTCAGTTATGTGCCATGTTGTATTGATAAGCTGGGGACACTTCTGAGAATGCTCATATGGACAGAGTCCCATTCATTTCCTGCAGCATGGCCAGACACATGGAAAGGGCTGCACCATCAGTCTTTGCAGAAGATTTGGGATTTGGTTCCCAACCTGACTCAAACAACCAACCCCTTATTCTACTGAAAAGAGAAATCAACATAGATCAGTGAGAAAAGGCGGCACTGGCTCACATTGCTTCACAGGGGAAGGATGTGCCTTTCATATCCATGGTTCTTGCCCCATATAGAAAGACACCTGTGATGCCTGAGTGATGAGCATGTTATTAGTTCTGGGTCAGGAAAATAAAAATGCAAATCTACTTTTCTTTTTTTTTTTTTTCTGAAAGGAAAGTATCTTCACAGGTGCTTTTTATATTTGCTGGGCACTTTAGTTACTTGGGTAAGACCACCGAGGAGAACTTGGCTTGTATTTTAGGTGAACACACTGCCACAAAATCCTTGAAAGTTAACCAGCCTATGGCATCTTCAGCTTTCTAACTGAAACTCCTCAATATCTGCTGAAAGAAACACAAGGAGCATGTGTGAGGGAAGAATTGAAGTGAAATTTGAGCTAAGTGACCAAGTGACTTCACAGTCATCTTCCTCTCTAGTGAGGTGGTCAGAGAAAGATGTTAGTGTCAGTGACACTGTCCAGTTAAATCTCTGCTCCTTTCCCTGGACCAAAGCCAAAGGGAAACCGAAAAAGCCATCAATGTTACAGCCCTGCCAATAGGCACGTAGCTGCACACAGACAGGAGACCAAGAGATGTGGTAGACAAAGAGTATGTGTTGGCAGTAAGCACGGTTCACATTTTAAATAAAACACATCAGACAAGTTTCTCAATGAGTTCAACATTTGGTCGGGGCATATGATTTCTTATAAACATATTTGTAGTTATTTTAGTGACTAAGTCAGTCTCCTCTATAAGCAGGCTAACAACACCAAAGGAACAGCCAGCTTGAGATGTTTTCAGATTACTTTTCTGAATAGAAGGAGAGGGTCCCACAGAGAGTGCAGGCCAACAGCTGCCAGGATGAGGCCAAGGCAAGGAAATGAGAGATGTCACTGAGATAAGACTTGGATGTTTAGTTGCTTTGGTGATAACTGGCATGTTGAGTGCTAATTGCTTTAGATGACTGATGATATTATAGTGGCACAGGTAATCAGCAGACCAGTTCTCGTGGACTTTGAAATCTGAGCTATGGCACAAAGAGTTGAGCTGTTCTCAGCTGCTGATCATCTTTTCATCAAGGCAGTCCTGATTTCTAGGCTTCTTTTGAAAAAAGGTCTGAGATCTGAGATTAACATTTCCCATGATATCTGAATAACTTAGGGCCCTGTTTTCTGATCTTAACATTTTTTAAGTAGCAATAGTTGTAGTTTGGATGATAGATTATTGCTGTTGATTAAGGAATTACCTAGTAAGTCCTCCAAAAAATATGTGCAGCTGTTGCTTGAATCTACTTCTGGATTTTGTAGGGGTTCTGCTTCAGTATTCTCCGTGTGGGATCTGTGGATCTCCATCTGCAGGGAGCAGATGACCACCCTTCTTTTCTTAATGGTTACATGGATAAGGTCCCAAATTTTTCTGTCTTGAAGTATGGGGTCATGGTACAGAGGAGGCTGAGAACCACTGGTCTATATTTATAATTTCCTGTTTTGTGCCAATCCTAGTATACAATCTTCTAGTATACAGCACTTTTCTCTTCCCAAGGGTCTACTTCCTTTGAAATATTTTCTTGGTCTTTTTATTCTTCTTCATATTTTTTACACTGACATCATCTCACTGAAAATAAATTAAAAAAACCCAAATTGTTTTGTATAAAAGGTGACATTTTTGAAGAAAGATGTTGCTACATTTCCTAGAACCTAATTGTATTTAGTTCTGATTTTTCTGTATATAAAATCCAATAAGAGCCAGTTTAATAAAGGAAAAAAAAGAGAAAGATTTATAGGATAGTGAAAAGAATGGACTATTCCCTAAGCATTTTTGAAAATGAAAAGAGGTAATTAACCACTGGACTGGGTTTGCATGGCCTATTTATCAATTAGGTGCTGTGGACATTTCAAGACTTTTCCCTTATTCATTTCTAATTCCCTGCTGCACCAATAATATTTCCAAAAATACTTAGGCAGAGAGTGAATTCATTGGTGTCCTAGTACATGATAGCTTGCCTATATTTTTATGATCCAGTCACAATAGGAAAGTTAGCATCATTTAAAAAAAAAAGATACTGAAATCCATGTAAATGTTCTCCTGCGATATCTAGGCCAGAGAGTGCAAATCACACGATATAGAAATCTCCTGGGAGAGTCAGGTAGAGGACAAGGAAACCAAAGAACAGCAACGCTGTGCTGTGCTCAGCAGCAGTGCTAATAATGGCAATTGCTGTGAGTGGGGCCAGCAGGTCGAAGGAGGTTCTTCTCCCCCTCTACTCTGCCCTGGAAGGGTCTCATCTGGAGTTCTGTGTCCAGTTCTGGGCTCCCCAGCTCAAGAAGGACAGAGAACTTCTGGAGAGAGTCCAGCACAGGGCCATCAAGATAATCAGGGGACTAGAGCATCTTCCTCGTGAGGAAAGGCTGTGGGAACTGGGGCTGTTTAGTCTGGAGGAGACTAGGGGAAGTCTCATTAATATTTATAAGTATATAAATGGTGGATATCAAGAAGCTGGGACATCCCTTTCTTCTATTGTATCTAGCAACAGGACAAGGGGTAATGGGATAAAGCTGGACACAAAAAGTTCCATTTAAACATAAAACCCCCCTATTTTGCTGTGAGGATGATGGAGCACTGGCACAGGCTGCCCAGGGAGGGTGTGGAGTCTTCTTCCTTGGAGATCTTCAAGATACTCCTGGATACGTTCCTGTGTGACTTAATCTAGGTGGACCCGTTTCTGCAGGGGGGTTGGACTAGGTGATCTCCAGAGGTGATCCCCCTACCATTCTATGATTCTGTGGCCTCTGACATCACCAGTCACTCCTCAAAGATGCAGCTAATAAATATGTGTGATGAAATAATGGCTGAGTCACTGTATGAATACATCCCCTTTGGTCTTGTTGGGGCAAATAGAAGCTGACCTCTGCTCTACAGGTTTTGGCCTAAACCAGTTTGCCATTAAGCAGGTTGCCATAAACAAGTTTGCTCTGAAAGGCTGCTTGGAGACAAATTCTGCCTTCAGTGACTGCATCAGACATTAACTGTGTGCCTTGTAGGTGTAGTCAGACTGTTTGCCACCTAATAACCACAGTAGGATTAGGGGTAGTTGAAAATAGGTCTTTGAAAAAGATTTTCCCTAGATGAAGAATAAGCAGCAATTTTCCATTATAGAGGACTTAATTAGGAGACCATGATAAATTCTCTCTTTTGCCCACTTTGTCATTTGGGCTTTTTCTTTGGTTGAAGAGGCACAGTGAGTCCCTGCCTTTGCACCCGGTCTCTGTGAGCTGCCCTTACACAAGCGGTTAATGGTGAGAGAAGCAAGCAGACTTAAAGTGGTTGCAGCCCAAAATATATCCCTTGCATCACAGACCTCATGTTGCAAAGGGGATACCATGTTGCCCAATGTCCTGAGTAACTGGACTTTTAGAAAGAATCAGTGTTTGGAGGCCTGGGCTGGCAGCTGGACCAAATGTTGATTTACCTTTTCCATGTGTGGGGATAGGTTTACTTGTCTCTTTTGTTCTAAATTTCCATTTTTCTCCAGTAGTGTCAGCCACTTTTGGATTATCAGGACACAGTATGACAGTGTAGCCCTAAGGACAGAGCTACTTCTGACTTTGGGCTGAGCATTTCTGCTTTTATCGAGGAGTGATGCTGTAGGAAGTTAGCATTAAATCAAAGTCATGTTACTGAGCCATTGTGTGCCCCAGTAAGTCCTTCAAGCAGGCTTTGTTTATTCCTCATGGAGGTGCTCACACACACAAGACCATTAAGTTTCCAGATGCCAACAGTGAAGTGACCTTTCCAAAGCATTTCTAGATAGGCTATCCTTTTGTTTCCCTCTCATCTCCCACCCCTCGCCATTCCTTAAACCTTCAGAGATACAACACAGAAAAATTGCATGGAAAACAAGCAAAGAGCTGTAGACATCACTCTAACCTGCTGTGAAGTGCACAATAGCCAGAGGCTGAAAAGACTTTCTGCGTTCTTCTAGGAGAGGAGTCTCATGTGAGCTCTCAAAATAGGGTTTTAGTGAGCCAGAGATGAATTTCATCCCAATCCCACTCTGCTGGAGAAGGAAAAACTTGATATTGTTAACGTAAGAGATGAGGTTAACACAGGAATGTATGCCAGAAGAGGCTGAAATCACTGCTGTACATTTTGGAGAGCTGGAGCATGATGGTTACAGGATGGGGTAGATGCCCAGTTCTGTGGTGTTTCAGCTGGAACCGAATGGCTAATGTGCCCTTGAAAATCCCAGCCTGCAACTTCTCCCTGCCACGGTTACAACAGCACAAAGACAATGTGGTAATGTCTGCTGTGTTACAGAATCTCTTTATCTGAAAAAAAAAAAGAAAGTCCTGTCAGACTAATCAGGGAATTAGCAGTATTACAAAAGTGCTCCTCACAAACGCTAAAATGCAGACATGACTCAGATCAATTTTCAGATCAGGAAACCTATCTTTCTAGTGTGCAGCACTAGCCTGTAAGAGAGGTTTCTGGCTTTAATACAGATTTGTTTGGTGGCACTTGGCAGAGAAACAGAGAGCTTTTTTTTTTTAAACAAAAATTATTATTTCAAAATCTACTGGAAAGGATTTAGCAGCCTTTTGGAAACATTGTATTTTCTCTATTTTAGGGAGATTTTTGACCTTTCTTAAAAACTTTACTTGTCCAGGATTGTCACATCTGATTTCTTTAAATACTCATTACAGGAAAAACTCACAAAGCAAATGAAAGGTTAGTGAACTTTGCTTTATTTTACTCACAATGCGAACTTTCAAATGATTGGAAAATAATTTCCTTCTATTTTGAATGATGGAAGTTAAAGATAGGAATGACCTATTAGATCACTGAGAGCATTTCCGCGACAATGTGGTTCTGTCTCACTAATCGGAAGAAAGGAGCACGAGTTTCGGTGGCTGAGCAGTTCCAAGGGCCAATAGTAGTGTATGGAGACCCTCATTGTGAGGAAGACCTGAGCCAACTCAGCAGGGACCGGATGCCTTCACCACCCGACTTCTGTTTGGTGGCCTTATGAAATGAATGAGTTGCGTCTGTCCGATGTCAAGTGGCCGGGGATGAATAGCACAAAAAGCACAACTATGACTGCTCCATTGATTGGCCGTTTTGGCAGCATGGCTGAATAACAAATGGATGTGGAAACTGCTCAGAAACTCCCAAACAGGGACCTAGCTATGTGGAGGAACCTGCACTTCCTTCACCCTTTGACATTTTATTATTAACTACTAATTTTGAAATACATAATCCATTTGATGGGCACAAAGAGAGCTAACTTAGCACAGAAATCATCTTGCTGGTTAACTCCCTACCCCCACCCCCCCGTCTATGCCCCAGCACTCGTGACAAAATTTGTTTTCCACAATGTTTCATGGGCACAGTTGAACTGCAGGAGAGCTTTGTTAATTTTTTTTCTCATTTTCTTTTCCTTCACTCCCCATTCCCTTCCCCCCCCCAACCAGTATTACACTAGTAGGATGTATTTCAGATGGCAGGAAAAGACTTGTTCTTGTCCTGTTTGGAAGTAATCATGGAAAAGTCTCTTAACATATCTCAAAATTGGAACAAATTGTTGCTCTGCAGTGTGCAGCTCCTGCCCATGGGCTCTCCAGCAGATCCTTGGGAAAATCCCACACAATCTGAGGACTTTCCACAGCCAATCTGCCCAACAATTTGAAGGTCCTTAATAGTACCAGAGGGTTTTGATTTCTCTGCATCTTCAGAGAGTGATAGACACAATTACTGCTATTCCAGTTAAAATATATCCTGGCACTATTGACTTGGGATGAGGCTGGCTCAGTGCTACTGTGTAGCAGAGGTACAGTCCAATGTACTCCAGAAGATACCATGGCATCTCCTCAGTAAGCTGACTGAGTATTAAGTATTCAAACAGTATTAATGCTAATCTTCAAAAAGCTGAGCTGTATCCCATAAACACCAGCAGAGACACATCACTTCTCATGGATCCAGAATAAAATTATCCTTCTTTTAGGAGATGCGAGTTGCATACTGTCCCAAGTGTGCCAAGGGTAGGGAGAATTTAGTGGGAGCCAAACTGTCATAATGTACTGGTTACAGCCAAATGCAAGAGTTGCAGAAGCAGATGTTTCCTTATCAGAAGCCTGAGTGTGATATGCAGAGTTTGGATATGTACTACAGCTGTAGAGGATTATATCTGAAATGCAAAAGGATCTAAAGAGGCTGAGGTTGTTTGTGCATCATTTTGTCACTGGGAATGTCTGTCAGGTTACAGGCAGACCTGTGGGACACTGCATCTGCAAGCACCATGGAGCGAAATGGACAAGAGGAGGAAATCTTCTGAAGGGTAGGCAAGGAGGAGGATGGTCCAACTGCGACATAATGTCCTTGCTCAAGTGACCCAATGCATAGGACACAGACACACTGCCTCCATGCACCCCTCACATGGCCTCCACATGGGGCTTTCTTGTTTTTAAAAACAATCTTTATTTGGTGGTTATCACTTTGATATCACTGCTTGCTCTAAGTGGGGCAGTTCCCCGTGCTGTAAAAGATGCAGCTCATGCAAAGCTTTTCCCAGCAAAAAGCAAGCTGATCTCAATGCTCATCCTGGGTTCTTCTTGGTGACCAAATCCAGGTCAGGGTTGAAAGAAGAAATAGATCTACATGTGCTGTACACTGTGAGAACTGCAAGGCTACAAGTGTTGATAAACAGAGCTGGAAAGTCCAGCCTCCTGCTGTTTCAGATGTAATGCCCAACAGTCCCCCAACAATTTTAGATATGAGTTTCTCTCTGTCCTCTCTGCCTCTGTCTCTCTTGAGTGTGACACCAGAGAAATACATAAAGATGCTATTATAACGCAATTAGCTGAGCTCCTGTGTTGCTGGTAGAGTGTCAGTCTAGGTTTGTCTTGAGGCTGGAAAGGCATCTCCACATATTATCTGGTGCATCTGACAGTCTTTGGTGATAGTCTCCCATGTTGTGGGGTACATACCATACAGCTGAGGATGTATTTCCTTGTGTATAATGCCTCCTTAAAAGACTCAAAAGGAAGAAAGAAATGCAATGACAAAATACCCCACTTTTAACCTATGCATGTCCATTTGTATGCCTCAGTGGAAGAGTCCAGTGACTTTGGAGATGCTTTTGGAAACTTTGGACAAACTATTTCTTAAAAAGCCTTCTAAAGAATAGGAGATTTTGCACATCTTGGGGAAATACCCCTATTTCCTAGATTTTGAGAATGCTGTTCTCAATTTCTGCTATATTTCTCTCATCATTTCTACTACCTCCCTGCTATTCTTTGCCCTGACACAAGTTGGCTTTGGGTGGGTTAGCCCTTTGAACTCCCTTGCTTTCCCTGCTTCCCAGCATTTGTTTTGAGATTATATGCAAGAGCTCACATTTCACCTTGGCATTTGACAGCCCCTTCCCCTCTTATCTTGTATTCACGACCTTTTAGAAACGTCCTGCAGTAGCCCTGCCTGACTGCTGGATGTCTAGGTCTTTTAATAGTTCTGCTGTTTAATTTTACTTGATTTTGCTGCTTCATTTTTACATGCACACCAGACAGCTCATCCCCTCAAGAATGTCCTGAAGGCATCCTCTGCCATAATAAGTAACAGAAGTGATAGTTAAAGTGTACATATATAAATAATGTTTGCTCTAGTGTGTGAGCTTGCCTTGCAAATATGAAAATGTGACTGAAGGCCTGCACCTCTCTGCATTCAAATCCTTGCTGCACGGTGAAATGAACTGGAATGTGCTACAGCGATTTTCTTTGATAATGTCTGGCTTATAATTTACTTCTGGCTGAAGCAATCAGTGAGGGAAATCCATTTGAATAGCTTTGTAAGAATGCTTTCTTTTTCTGGTGCTGCAGGCTGCAAGTTTCACACTCTGAGACTAAATCCCTTTCGTATCGTCCAGGTCCTGGGGAGAGACATTTATTTAAAAGCAGCTGAAATGAAGCACAGAAACAAACTGTAAGTGATTTTTGGCATTAGAAGTGCAGTGACTGTAAAGCAGTGGCTCAGCTTCGTATTTTAATAGGCTTTAACATATCAATTATAGTGCTGAGTAGTAATTAGGGCTATACAGCAAAATGCAGAGTGACCTCTAAACCTTTCCAAAGTTGTGGGAGCTGATGGGAAGGGGGATTTGGGAGCAGACTGAATTCTGGTAATCATGCCACAGGGTATGGAAGTGAAAATGTGACTGTTAAAAAGTTAAATTTTTTCAGCAATGCAGTCAAGGATTGCCTACCCTCTGAAGGTGAATGCTCCCCACAGCATGAAGCTAAGTAAATGGGCTGAGCAGTGGATAACTCTTCTGTGGCCACAAGCAACAACGTGTTCGTCCTACCAGCCTGCATAGCCCCTGCCTGCTCCATTAAATGAAATGCATCTAAAAGCCCTGAGCTGCTCGGCTGTGCTCAGCTGCTTGGGAAGTCTCAAGGGAGGAAGGGTGAAAGCTGAGAGCTGGGGAATGCTGCTTCTCATTTCAGCATGGCCTAAAGACACCCATAAAATTCCACCATACAAAGGGATGCCCAGTCTGCAGATACACTCCTCCCATACTGCACTTAGCCAGTGAAACTGCACTGATTCTGGCTCAGAAAGGGCAGTCAAAAATTTTGGTGGACAGGAACACTGCAGCCTCTTGATAATAATCAAGTTAAGCATGATGGCAACCATGAAATTACAAATTTCCTTCCCCTGCTGATTGTTTTCTACTCAAAACAGAGATAGAGTGAAATGTCCAGAGGTACCACTGATGTTCGGTTGTAAAGATGGCAACCTATATCAATGTGAGTCTGCCTGCTCAGTCCTGTAATCCTGAGTGAGCTATGACCCAAATCTTTTCTTGTTTTCAGGATGGAGTCAAAGCCATGAAACACTTCAACAATATTTGTAGCCAGTGATCAACTGTAAGCTAAAGAAATATTTATTTTACAGTGTAAACTGAGTAGTGTGAAATTTTTGCCTAGGATATTTCTCTTGATGTTACTATTTTGGTATGCCTAAGTTCATTGGTATAAATAGGGTGCAGTTGTCATCACATTTAACTAAAAAAAGCCCTCCTCAGTTGACAGCATAGGTATCATGAAGTCACGTCACCCTCTACTAAATAATTTTCACTTGAGTTGCATGCAAGCCTCTGAATGACAATTCTGCTTTTCTGGCCTTGGCTGGCATATAATTTAGGAGTAAGGGAAAGCTTTCAGAAGCAAAGATTTGGAAGCTTGACATAGAGCATCGACAAATCACATACTTGCAAACTTTATCTACCATAGTTGAAAACAAAAATCATGTAGAAGCCAAAAATGCAAAGTGGGCCCCCTGGATGTGACATGGCTTGGCTTGCCTCCAGGAGGCTTCAGCAATCTTCTAGCATGGTTGGAAGCATGCCAACAAGTGTCCTTCATGAGGGTGGAGGGAATGAAACGTTCACAAGAATTAGTTTCTTCATGTAAGATCCCACAGAGAAAAATGGCTGTACTGTCCTCATAAAGAGCAAAATGAAAGTTTATCCCATTTTAGGACTTGCTCTTATCTATCCAGCAAAGTATTTATATGGGCTCTGATACTGTCCTGTCTGAGTGAGTTGTGCTCTTTAATGCATTAATTTTTCTGGGTAGGAAGGGGGTGATATTTGTGCTTCAGGTGGTGAATACATGAATGGGAATGCAGCATTACACCCCATGGTGAGAGAATATGTATTAGCATTACTATCCCCAGCAGCAAAGTCTACCAGGAGAAGTTTTACTTGAGTGTATCTGAGCATAAAAAAAGTAAAGGAGAGGAGAGTCAGTCTGTATGAGGGTAGGGAGAACTGCCAAGACTCCTCTGGATAAGTAACACATAGTAAATGCTTAGAGTCACCTTGCCAGACAAATATTTGCCTTTCACTTTGAATGAACACCAAATCATGTTCTAACTAGTAGGACCAAGAAATTCCACACATTTTAATAAGTTGAGTGTCCTACAGAAACTCCCATGGTAAATGTATGAGAGCAGACTTTGGGGGCTTACTGAACAGACAGTAGAAAAAAAAACTCAACTCAGGAAGATATTTCAGTGTAGGACAAAAATAATCAGTGGGAATTCTGGAAGCTGGGAAAAGGATGGTAAAAAAGCTTTGTAAATGAGTGTGATTAAATACATCACTATACTTGGTGGATAGTCTTCATATTTAATGGTATCAGAGGGGTGGAATCCAGGAGCTGAAGATGTCAAAGTCTCTGGGGAAGTACTGAAGAGGAACTATGTCTACTCCCTAAATCAGATTAGCTCTGAAAAATATGTTATGGGAAGAATTAGAATCTACAGTTAAGACCAAAATCCTGAAATATTTCTAGTAATTTCTAACCTTGTAAAGTTCTCTTGTTCAGTGAATCTAATGCAGAAGATCACAGCAAACAAAGGGCAGCAGTAGAATTGTTCTTTTTGTAGACAGATGTGACCTTGGTGTCATTATATAAGGACAACACTTAAGGGGCTCGTTGTTCTTGGGTCACTTGCTTTATCTCCTCTGTGTTGTATGAGCAATTTTTAGAAATATCTGATTTTACCAGTAGTTACTAGGTGAATAGCTCTGGTTGGACTTCAATGCAACTAGCTCAGATTTGATGCAAACATGAAAAACAAAGGAGGAAGACAGACGGGCCAGCTACATGATCACTGGGCTAAGGCAGTGTAGAATTCAGACACTGGTTGTGATGTCTCCTATTCAGTGCAGACTTCTCTTCTACAGTTTTTGTTGCTTTAAAATGAGCCAGAAATGACGCCTTCACGATTTCCCATGGGAACCCTAGGATCCAGAGCTCTTTGCATTCAGTAGGAATCCTTCCATTGACTTTGATGGCCTTTGGACTAGACCCTAAATTTCCACGGCATTTCTGGGATGTATGTCTGAAATTCACTTGCTTTCCTTGAGCTTTCTCATACATCCTTCTGGCCAATACATGTCCTGCCATAAATATAGCTTGGTGCACAGCTAAGAATTTCTCCATTTTTTTTCAGTCAGTAGGAAACTCTGTCTGATAGTCTGCCTAATTTACCTTTCCTGTTTCGTCCTACTACACCTCTCTATATCCCTCTGGGTGATTCCTCTCCTTTCTAGCACCTGTACAATCATGTTTTGTTACTTTGTGTGGTGTATGTAAACATGGAAAAATGTAATTAAAATGAACAAATATATCCAATTTTTTCACAATATACAATCTAAGTACTTATGTACCCTTCAAAGACATATCTGAACCACCTGAATAAAGCACTGTTTAGAAACTATTAATTAAGTGGTGTTTATACAATGCTTTGAACATGTAAAACAGTGAGAGTTTCCAAGCGTATCACGAACATTGTTATCACTGTTATACCAAAATCAGGAATGTACTCAACTTCTGTGAATCCATCCCAATTACCAAAGACTTTGTGAGTTGAAAAGAATCAGCCATGACAAACTAACAGATAGTCTTTCTTCCAGCCGGGTTGTCTTTTTGTCTCCAGGAGGTAGTATAAAGTGTAATTTTTTTTTTTGACCATCATGTTTATTTAAGCACATTTGTCAAAGCCTACCACAGAATGGTTATTCTAGCTTGAAGAAATCCTTCCGGGTCAGAAAGTCCTTTGGATGGCTCAGATCCAACTGCTCTCCCTTCCCATTCCTTCCTTTTAAGTCCCGAAAGTCTGTCAAAGTCGGGGCTGAATTCCTGAAACCATTTGGAGTGTAGCTCTTCTTTTGTTCCTCGCTGCCAACTGCAGAAAGCTACGTTCGCTGGTTTTTGTAGTCACCAGCTTTAAAATCCCTAAGTCCCATTGCTTCCTTTGAATGGCCAGATGCAAAGCAATGCTTTAAACCTAGGAATGACTTTACAGAGCTTTTCACTTGTGGCGTTGGATGGACTGCTGTGCTGTCTCTGATTTCAAGGAAGAATGCCTTAAGCAGCCTGTCTGTTTCTTAAGACTTTCAGAGGTAAGGCTAAAACTTGCAAAATAACATCTGGAAAGCCCATATCAGTCTCTAGTATAGAAATATTATGAGATTTGAGATTTGAAGGCTAATTAATTAATTCAGCTTAAAGGAATGTCTTCTGTTTTTAAGGTATATACATTTCTTACAGGACACAGTTTAAGTGGAGTACTGCTTCAAGTGCTGTAGGGGTACTAAGCTTTTCTGCACTTGAAGGTACTAGATGTCTGGTTTAATTTTTGTCCTCTTACTATTCACCAGTGAATTAAATTACTGTTCTCCTTACAGATAGAAGTACAGTCCAATTCATTAATCGTATAGAGATTTTTAAACCTGCACTAGACTGTTACAACTTGTTCTTCATAAGGCTGGAAAATATTTCTTTCATCAAAATGGCTTAATGCCTATAAACATGTTCTAATTATATTTTCTTGGAATTAATCAAGTTCGTTATGTTAAGTCTGGGATCTACATCTGAAGTGAATCTGAATTGTGAGCGTCTGCCACATTCCCTTCAGACATGCTGATAAAAATAATGGTGTGGGATTTTCAAAAGCACTCATTTTTGGACTAATCCTATTCCTCTTAAAGTCAATTGGAGTTTTAGCCATTCTTTAGTGGTGTGGATTTCAGCCAAATCCGAGCACATCTCAAAACCTTACACATTTGGCAATTTTTTTTCAAACAACCTAAGAGAAGAAGTCTACACACAGTGTCATTTATTTAGAATAAGCAGTAGTTATACCTGTTTAGTTTGTTGTGGGTTTTTTTTTTTCCCTAAAGTAGAAGCTTAGTGAGCATTTGGGATGACAAGTGATTAAACTTCAATGTAGTCTGCTATTAGAGGTTTGAGTTCTTTTTTTTTGCATGAGAAAATCCTTCAGAAACCTACAGAATCCCTTCCAGACTCAAAAAGACAATAGGTGTATATAAAGAAGCTCCCCTTGTATAGAAGCTAAGACAATGTTTTTGATTAAAAGCACTCTAAGAAGGTGATCTTTATCTCACTAGATCAACCACAGCTGTTTTCATTTTGGTTTACTCACAAAGACCAAGTCTTGATGTCCTTAACTCAGAGTTTGGTTGGGCTAAATAAAGCTTTTTTCCTGAGCAATGACCCCATGGCCTATCACCAATTCCTGATATTCCTATTGAAGACAAATGAAATCACAAATGAAATTCATTTCTGTTTAATGTTATTTATTGTCCAAAGGGAAAGGTTGGAAAATGAAGGAAGAAACTCTTTACACACCAACCATCAATGTTATCAAATTCCACATTTGAGCAAGCCCAACCATATGACATGGTCAGGCAATGTTCAGAACCATGCTGTGTGCCAATTAAAACTTTTTTTTCCCTTGGTTCTATTTGATTTAAGTGCTATGGAGTCAGCAGTGAAAGTGATGCAAGTGGGTATAATCCTGGGAGCCCCCAAAAAATTGTCCCACAGACAATTGTACCTGTCAACATTTATGAATCTTACTAATTGCATTCCAGTAACACCTAAGGCCCCTAGCTGAGATCAGTGTCTGCCACTGTAGGCAGATACATGAGGTGGGTTTCCTCTCACTTCACTGTCTCAGAATTAGCTGTCTGGCTGCAGACTGGTGTCTAGACTCCTATGATAACCCATGGAGAGAAATATCTGCCTCCAGAGACCAACTCACCGTACCTGACCCGTAACTGAGGTGTGGTGAATCACCCTCTGGCTGTTCTTGTCTCTCTCCATTGATTACAGGAAAAGCCCAGATGGGTAGACACCTCTGTGTTAGGCAGTTCAAATTGGATGAGATGGATCCCACCCAGGCTGCTCACACGTTACTAATTGCAGAGGCAAAAGATCTTGCAGATATACATGTATTTAAAACAGCCAGCTCAGGCACTGCAGTGTGAGCAATGTGACACAGAGTGTCTCAGGAGGTGGTCTGAATTGAGCAGTTGTTGGAAATCACACTGGGAATGTCCAACTGACCTTCCTCAAAGTCAACATGGCCATGTCACTGTGAGCTAGGTGTCTAGCCTAGCTATAGGGGCTCGCCTTGAGAGACTGTTTCTCCAATCTATGCAGGGTGACAGTGAGGGGTGAGAGATGGAGCAAAAAGCTCATGTAAAAGGTGTGAGTGGCAGTGGCATCCAAATCCCTCTGCTGTAATCAGCACAAAAGGCTTTGGCTTTGCCTAAATGGCAAGACAGTCGCAACCAAACTCAAGAGCTCCCAGGATGAAACAGGATGAAACCTCTCATTTCTCTCTTTCCAACACAAAGCTTCTAAGTGGCTTGTCTGTAAACAGCTTATGCAGCAGATGCATAATTAAAAAGCCGTTTTCATTCATTTCACAGGCAGTATACAGATTTCTCAAGTGTCCATTGGTTACAGACCATCACTGATAGACCATTAAACTTGGCAGTAGGCTTTACTTCTGTGCCTGCCTTTTTGTTAAGCACATGAGTTTCGAGAACTGTCTGTCAACAATTACAAGGAACCAAGCCTTTTATTCTGGGAGCTGCCTTGCTGCTGCAAAAAAAAATCTAACAGAAACATACTACTGCGGAGTGTTCAACATTGTGACACTGCTTGGCAGGAGAGATAGCTGTTTCTGACAAGTTAAATGCTAATTTTTATTGAAGGTAACAGTAAAATGTGAAATTGGTCTCTGCACTTGAGTTATGCAAGAAATTAGGAAGAAAGCCGCCAGCAATTTCTGTTTCAACATTATAAACTTTACAACATGCTGCTGAACCAGAGGAAATCCTTTCAGTATTAAAAATCCATGTGGATTGCTGATCACTGGGGAAAACACATTATTTTTTTTCCTCCATAAAGAGATAAATACACATTTCTTTGTGGGGAGCAGAAGCAGTAATTATCATAGTTATTGCAATGCGGGAGTGGAGCAAACCTGGGCCAGTGATCCAAGATTTTAATCAGTCAATGGCAATACCTTCTGCAGAAGGAATAAAGTTTAAAGGAACAGTCAAGACTCAGAAGTTTACTAGTTGAACCTGACCCAAAGTCCTTTGAAATCAATGTTCATGGGTTGATCTGTGTGCTGGTGTGTGTGGCTGGTGTGAGTGAGGCTCCAGCACCTTGGTTTCTGCTTGGGTGTTCAACAAAACCCAGAAATACTTATCCAAAGTCTGCCAATCTAATGACTAAACTGTTAATTTCCCCCATTTTATTTTATTTTGATAATCTATAATGACTATTCATATCTCATCTGGCAGGTCTCCAAATATAATGAGATAAGTCTGGAAAATGGAGACAATCAATACAGGGTGGGAAAGATGGGACTTCTTTTATTCAGCTTGTGAATTGGTGGAAACATTGCTCAGGTTATTCTCCATGGGCACCAGGAGTTAAAAACTTACAGTTTCTTGTATTTTAAGGAAAAGCTCTGATCCTCATGCAATCACTTGTCTCCAGGGAGACCATTTAAGAAAAACAAAATACCAAGAGATGAGGGACAACTCAAAAGAGTTAGAAGGAATGTATTTGTCTTAGAAATACTGATTGAGGCTTTAAAAAAAAATTAATTTTCCTCTCAGCACTCTAAAGGCCTTAGGTATGGAAAGGTGCTCTATTATTCATTTTATCTATAAAGCTCTCCCCCTTTTATTTCATCTATAAAGCTCTCCCCCTTCTCCCCCTACACATCCTGTAAAAGCACTCAGGGTGTTGTATGGTAATTAAAAGATGATATTACAGTTTCCTGACATGCACTATAAAACATCTCCAATCAGCTTCCTGTAACTGTCACACACATAAGAAAACTAATATAGTATAAACAGAGAAAGAAAATGACCATGAAGGTGGTTCTGTATCAGACTCTGCAATGATTTCTCTGACTTCCTGCTTGAGTGTCCTCTATTTCTTTTTCCACAAAAAGTAAATCATCCTTGTTTCCCTGTCTGTTCTGTTTCTTAGACCAAGACAGCTAAACTCTCCAGATGCTGAAGTTTTTCAGGCTTGTTTCCCATTTGGAGCCTCATGGGCAAATTACTCTGTCATTCGAAGATTTTATTTTATTAAAAAAAACAGGGGAATTTATTTCTCAGACTTCAGATTTCTCCAGCCTTTGTGCTGTCCCAACCACCAGCATCTGAGATGCCTAATTTGAAGTGCAGCAGTAATTTTTTGTGCTTCTGTTTTGACTTTTTGTATTCTGGATAGTAGGCAAGGTGACCTACCAGATGTTTTCATCACTTGCTCGAAAGAGAGAGAGATGTCTCTTGGAGCACTGTTCTGTAAGAAGGGCATGGTCCCAAACCCAAATTGTTAAAACACCTATTCTTGCACAAAGGTCCTAATGCCATGTAGTGTAATTGAAAGTGGTGTTTGCTGTAGGATTTGAATTTTCTGCATTGACTTTTGGTCTTCTGCTTGACTTGCCTCTTCTTTGATCTTTTTCCCTCTCCACTGAGCTTGATATCTGCTGCCCTCCTTTTCCCAGCCTCTTCTGTGAGACATGTATGACATCTATCTGTCATCAATTTGCAGATAGAATGATGCCAAGATTAAAAAAATAACTGCTAGGAAAGACATCTCTGTTTAAAAAACCCAAGGACAGGCTTGGTTACAGATACAGATGCATGCAAACCTGAAATATGCATCCACATACAGACTTCTGTCACCCCAAGCTGTTGTTTTTGTTATGCCCTTCAGGAAATAGTTAAGATCTAGCATTCATCAGCGTGAAGATACTTTGAAGGAACAGGATATTTAGAAAGATGGAAATAACTTTCAGGATATTTTATAGACATCAATGTTATCACATTGGACTGATTTTAGAGCATCAAGCTAACCTTTTCTAATGCAGTGCTGTGCCACAACCAAACTCCATAAATTGCCGGAGCAGCTTGAGTTCTAAATTTAAATTCAAGGGATTTGTTTAAGTATTGGAATTGTTAAAAGATTTGTTGCATACTAAAGTCCAAAAGAACAACCACAGGGATGGATTCACACACCAGTTCAGTGTGAACCTGGCAGTGGTTGGTACCAAGAATTTCAGAGTGATGTGGGGGACCTGAGCATAGGCTACTCTGAGGTTTCCTGCCCTCCCTTGCCACCTCCTTGTTTGCATCTTGATTTCTAGCCATTAAAAACTGTCTCAAGCCCTAAAGAAGGATGCTGAGTAATGTCATCATAATTTCCGCTCTCAGTATCACTTTTAACACTCTCTGGATATCCCCAGAAACATTCATCCTCATTCTTGATACTGTTAAGCCCTCTGTGACTTCCTGCAGTAGAGATGTCCTTAAATTAATTGCACCTGGATTTAAGCTATGTTCCCATTTACTGATGTTGAATTTGATGCTTTTCCATTGCATTGAATGTCACCTCAGTTTTTCTGTGGCAGCAACCCGAAGGGCAGAGCAACTACGCCTTGCACCTATGCTGGGAATTTCACACTTGTCAGAGATACACCTGTAGTGTTGTTTCTAATCCTTTCAGTTTCTTTTATTCACCTGGGAGCTTTAGCTGTCCCTTGAACCTTCTCTTCACCCTTCTCTGAATCTCCTCTCTTTCTTCTGAGTTTAAAGCTTTGTATTTGGTTTCTGCTCTGCCATACTTTATCATGTAAAGCCTGAGTTCACACTCAGCAATTCAGCAAAGCACTTAGGTTAGGCCTTCAGTGATCTTTAAACTCAGAACATGCTGAAGTGCTCCACTTAACAGAGATCAGATTATTCATGTGCTTAAAGATAAGCGTTTGCTTAAGTACTTTGCTGAATTCAGGCCTAAACACACACATTAAATTCAGCAGCTAGGACCCTTGACAAACTTTACCACAAAGGTGCCTATCTCTCTCCATTGACTATAAAGGGAGTCTAGATGACTAGTTTAAACTAGATAACTAATCTTTAGACAGCTAAAATTATGTGAGAAGAATCCCACCCTCTGTATCTATCCATGGTGTCAGGCACTGGTCTCAGTTGGGGGCCCTCTATATTACTGAGAGGCAATTAATGAGAATCAAAAACAGTGATGGACCCAAAATGTTTTGGGAAGTGAATTTCTGGTTCCCTCCCTTCAGCAGAACAGTACCAAATTTGGGTGCAGGTTGGAAAGTTCATGGTTTATTTCATTCTTGGACCTGAATTCTGCTCTGCAACACCACAGGGCAGTTTTAAAATGATCTTCCAGAAAAGATGAGCTTTTGAAGTCTATATGTTTTGAAGTGAGCTGCATGATTGTCCTTCTGAAAAATTCTCCAGGAAACTTTCAGTCTTGACCTAATGGTTCAAAGTTACAGAGACTGAGCTGAAATGTGTGTTCAATGTTATCTAAGTTTTTTGTTTCCATTTTGATCATTAAACTCAGGGTTACCACACAGTCAGGAGTGATATTGGGTTTCTGCCAGCCCTGCCAATGGCACAAATATATGAGCCATTATACACACTATAACTCAAGAGTATTTTAAATGCTGATGTGTTTGCAGAGTTGACATCTTTATAATATAAAATATAAGTGATATTGGTCAGCTATATACTTAAACTTTCCTATGTGAGAGAACGTGGGTTTGTGTTGACCAAGATTTTGCATCTTGTAGCCTAGACTGCAAATCCAGAGCAATTAGTGGAAGAGATGTGCCCAGATTTGTGCTCTCTGGCTGCAGGATGATACACTACACTCACTGCATTCATGAAGATGCTGAAATAGAGTATGCTGCTGTTTTGTTTTGTTTTGTTTTGTTTGTTTTGTTTTTTTTCTGAGGTGAGATCAAGGGAAATAAAAATAATCCCAAATAAATAATCCCAAACTAAGACATGGTGAGCAACTCCATACCTGTCGTCTTCATTTTAGCTGATATCAATTGACTTGGAAGGTTTATAGTAGCCCAAGCTCTGGTTACCTAATCCTGTCTTTGCCTGGCATGGTCTGCTTCAGCACAAGCAGAGACAGCTAATTCTGGTGTAAAGAAAACGAAATTTCTGAAAAGATTACCATTCTTCTGCTGGGTAAATATCTGAAGAGTGACATATCTCATTAAGCTTTCAAAGCTATGACACAGCTTTAGGCTGGTTCCTCCATCTAGGGCTTCTCATGATCTGACTTTTGGGATGTGTCTGTTCAGCAGTCTACAGCCAGGCATGTAATGAAAGCTACAGCTCTGCAGACATACTGCAAAGGACCAAAACCAAACACAAAGCCGTCTCACACAGGAACATGCCTGCGAGATGCAGAGGAGTTAGTCCTTGCTGCATGGCAAGGACTATCCTAACCATGCCCCACTTGCAAAGGTCAAGTCTGTCATATCTCCATGGAAATACGTGTCTTCCCCTTACAACGTCTAGTTTACAAGTCTCAGGACTCACTGGGGCCAGGAGAAGTGGGTAGTCTATTGCTCTGTCATTAGGAATTCACCAACTCCTTTTTTTCTCACTCTCTTTTCGCCCTTTCTTTCACTCTTTACCTGCCCTTCACCCCTTACCTCCCCTCTGCATACATCTGTTTCTTTGTATTTGCTTTCCACATCTGTCCTCTTTCTCATTCCTCCCACCAAAAGCCCCTGCTCTCCAAATAAGTGTCTTTCCTCTTCTGTGAGCAATGGTAGCATCATCAATCTAGAGATGAGGCTCCTCACCCCACACACCCTGGACAGAAGGACCTCCCTACATCTTCAGCTAGTTACCTACACAGAACAATGCTATCAGCTTGGATCTGAGATAGTATTTTGACCTCCAGTAAAGGTTGCCCTCATTTTGTTACACTCAATGTTCCCGTATTACTTGTCACTAAGAGTAATAATGGCGATCCTTAGAGTGGAAAGACTTGGGGTTTCCACCATACAATGATTCATTTAAAAATAAAAATGAATCAGAAACTCACACTTCTTGAAGCCAAGAACATTATGTTGGCACTGATGCCTAAGAAGGGAATTAGGGAACTCTCTCCTGGGCTGGAGTGCTTCCTGGCTGATCTACAAGATTCCTATGTATTCCCCACTGGGTCCTGCTCCAGACACAAATGGGATTTTTGACAGTAGAGGATCAGATGACTCAGTCTGTGTCCTAGGAAAGAAAAGCTTGTCCTGACAATGTATTTGAGCAGCACAGACTGGGCAATACATCGAGGTATTAACCTGTGAAATAAATGGAATGTCATAATTACTCAGATTTGAAAAAAAAATAGAAAAATCAGCAAGGGAAATATTAAACTCCCTCCTCCCACATCAAAAATCATGTCATTTTTTAACTGTGTCTCTGAAGTGTTAGTTTGCTTTTGGCATTTTTCCCCTTTATCTAAACCTCTCAAATAAGCCATAATGACAGCATAAGTTGCGTGTTACTTCATGTACTGCCTTGCAAAGCACTGGAATTCCTTAGGTGTCTTAAATTATGGGTACCTTTACGACAAATGACTTATATTCTGCCTCTAATTTACTAATATGCTGCAAACCACATATATTGGATAGAGTTCATATCATTATTGCATAGACATTTGTTAGTCTAGGCATGGTTAAAGCCTCACGTGTTTTATTGAAAATGGATTTAACAGTCTAACGAACTCTCAAGTGGGACAGATACAATGAAAATACTTATAGATCTGGAAGTCAGATCCAGAAAAACTAACTCTATAAAAAGGAATCTCTAGCAAAGCTTTACTCCTAATTTAAGTTCAAACCTGAATGAATGAATTTTTGACATTTAAAGTTCTTAAAATTTCCTTTAATACTTGTACGTGGATTATTTTTCTTCACTTCATGGAAAAGTCTGACAAAAGGTTTTTTTTAAAATAGTGTCATTGGTTTCGGGGACAAAATTTATTAGAAATAATGCAAGAAAAAGCTAATCTCAGGGAATTTTTCTTCCTGAAAAAGCCAAAAAAGATCCATAGAGTTTCAGTTAAAACACTGCTCTTAACAAGGGCTAGTTGTCCCCCATTGTTTTGTCGTTCCAACTCCTGGAAACTGGGAAATCAGGAATATTTCTCTGCTGCCATAGAAGTTTATGCCTACTTTGCACATGTCTAAATGAGCAAGGGAGGGACAGAATGGTAGGAGTCTGGACCATGGGTCTTGCACAGAATGGACCACTGAGCTTTTTTTAATGATTCTGATAGTGAGGAATGATTGCTCTGACATTTCCCCCCTCCTTTCAGTAACGAAATTCTTATGAGAAATCCAAAGCTGCTGTTTTTAGCAGTCATGAGTAGTATGATTTTTGGTACCTTACTTACAAATGTAACTAATTTTGATTTTAATTTCCACAACAACTTTATAGGTCTTGGCACTATTAAAATGTTTCAAGGGTTAAAAAACAAGTTCGCAATCTAGTGAAGACGACCCTTAGTATAACATCCTGCTCTTCGCAAAAGCATAGTCACACAGAATATTAAGCCCTAAGTGATCATACACCTAACACTTTCACTGATACGAAGCCCAATTCTGCTCTCATTTGAATTGCATCAAATTTTGATCAGTGTATGTGACAAATACTGCAAACCTTTAGTTTTCATAGAAATGCAGATAAACCATAATACACAAACCATCTTTGCAAGTGTGACCTTCTGGGCACTACTTCTAGACCTCTTCTTTTTGAGATCAATTCTCCTTCAGTAGCTTTGAACATGATCTTAACTCTATAGAGTTGCCAGCTGTGCCTCTAAAAACTTGGGTCATGAGAAGTACTGTTTTTTTTTTTTCTAGGCCTTCATGTTTATTTCAAATAAATTTATTTTCAAATAAAAGGAACCAATGTCACATTATTTGAATGGAATCCATTGCTATGCTCTGTGCTGTGCTGCTTTAGGGCTGAATGGGAAGCTGGGGAGCTTGTCATTAGTGGATATTGACATTTTCTGAGGTATTTGTAGGTGAGCTTTTATTAAGAACTCTGTCCTTCAATGGTGGTTAATAAATCACCGTTGAATTTGCAGGCACTCTCAGGATAGATAGGAGGCCAATTGGGCTCTGAAAGATTGCTCTTCTGTTTGTTTAGCCACTGGCTCTTTGCTTGTAACCGATCGGTTTAAGAGCTGGGAATGTTGCATTTCTCTGTATGCTTTAGTTGACTTGTTAGAGATAGTTGTTTGTGTTTGATAAATGAGAGGATGATGAGGGGCTGGCTAAATGTGATAGGGTTTTTTTTTTATCTGCAAAGGTTAGGGTTGGGAATTCCTCAAGTATGTAAAGCTGCTGGTTTCTGGCAATGAGTAACTGTTTTGTCTCGGATGCAACCTGAGCTTGTTAGTGCTCTCTCTTCCTTTCACACATGCACACACACCCTCTTGGGTCCGTTCCAGGTCTGCTGATGGCTTATGGGGAGCCAAACTGTTTCTTCTCTTCACTTGCCTTAGAAGTCTCAAAGAGTGTAAAATGCATATGGAAATCTACAGACCCCCAACTGCTTGAAAACACACTTGATTGCAGTGGAAAATGTGCAAAATATCAAATGGAAATGTGCTAAATGTGCAAATAGTGGAAAACATGAGGAAAGTGAAGGCCCGAGGGAGCCACTGCAGTTTTAGTGAGATGTCAAAGTGGACCAGGCAAATTTAGGGGCCAGATTTCTGTTCCCAATCTGTAAACACATGAGCCATCGCACGCAGTTTGCTGCAACAGTAGACAGAGAATAGGTACCTGGGCATAAACAGCTATGTGCACTTGACTCTTATGTCTTGACTACCTGTATGTGGTTCATATGTGGATACTTAACAAAAGAAATGGTATGGACAAATTATTACATGGAGTAGTCTTGGCTTTTCTGAAAATCTGTAACTTAGTGCACATCACAGGAAACATTTAACTTTAAAAATTCTGGTTCTATGCTGGGACTCTAAGCAACTCTTTTCTGCTCGGTTCTTACAGATTTATCTGTCTGGTATCTCTTAGCAGAGGTGCCCATAGGCATTCACATTGGACTGGATGATAGTAAGGAGTGCCACACAACTTCAGCTGCTCTCTTGATTCTATGACCTCCGTCTTGGACATTGCTGTAGTGTGAAACAGTTTGAATCTGCAAATTGTGCTCAGTTTGGCTTTTCTGGCTTGCATAGAAATCACTTTTCATAAGTGTGTAGTCTTAAAATAATGATTTGAATGTGATGATTAGATGTGAGTCAAAGAGGCTAGGATGTGAATTGTGCCAGTGGAGTGTTCGGAGCTAATTCATTATCTGGTAGCTGCCCAAAAGATCTCTGAATAAACAGGCAGTAACTGTGAAAAGACTGATAGTTCATCAATTGAAGTGGCCAGCAATCAAAAATTACCCTCTGTCATTATCGGTGGGAAGGATTTGTTTGAGTTGTGCTAGGCTGCTGTAATCGTAATCCGTCTTAATGAAGAGTAAATGCATAGTGTGGAAAATGAAATAAAACAGCTTCTTTTCCCTTAGGCTTATACAAAAAGGATTATTTTCCTGTAGAAAGCAGATGTTTAATTGCTGAAGAACAGAAGCTGAATAACACATGGCTGGTCTATCTATGTATGTTAAAGCTGTGTGTGCTGCATGCTTAAGCCACTGTGTTACAGATGATGGCTGCAAACTGGATATGTTCATAAGGTAACTGAGAACATCATCTTATTCTCTGAAAAATCAGACTCTCCTAGCACAGTGAGTGAACAGGGGAGAGAATGTAATTCTTGCCAATATTATTACCTGCATAGAAAGAGCATAAGTCTAGCATGATGCCAAAGGTTCATTCTGAAAACAAGTGCAATGCAACTTGTAATGTCATCAGCCTAGTGTCCTATGCAAAGCAGTTCCCTGAACCCTCTCTCTCATCCCACCAGTGCTTCATGAACCTTCTGTGAGCCTGACTGGAGGCTGAGCTTCTGCACCCAGCATGGCTGAATTTCATCTGTACTGAAGCTCTTTCACCAACAGGAATGTCTTGTGCGGTTTTACAGGACTGCAGAGCAGTGATGACAAACTTGGAAGATGTGGTAAAGCAGTGGAAAGAGAAGGAACTTCTTTGAGACAAATAACACAGCCCTAGTTCAGAAAATCATACACTGGTTAAAATTTATATTAGCACTTTGCTGTTGAGTTAATCTGGCAGCTGAGCTGCAATTACTGCTGCTGCTGTTTGTAATGGGCAATGGCAGATAGAGCCAGAATAGCACTTACTGAGGCAGGACTCTCCTGCCAGATGTATTCCCCCTTTTTTCTTTCTGTGTCTCTCTGGGCAAGGAAAGGAGGAGAAATCAGATCACTCTCAGTGCAGCTGACGATGACATTACAAGCAGCACAGGGACATCTGGGACACTGGGTGACCCATGTGACTCTTACAGAGACTGAGCCATCCAGTAAAGATTAACACCTGTTTCCAACAATGTTCTTAACTAGCAACTTCCTTCCACAAAAGCTAACTTTAATTTTTTCCCCTCTCTTTTGATTTTGCTTCTAGCAGTGCACGGTTTTGTTGACAGCAGAGGCTTGTGTGTTGCGATGAAGCACAACTGGTGTCCTATATGCCCTGGTAAGTCTCTCAAAAGAGCAAGCAGACTTGCTTCCTCTTGGAAACTCTTCCAAGATGAAAGAGCCAGGACACTTTGGATGTCATCATGACACATGGTTCGTGAAATGGGATGTCTGCACCTCAGGTCTAACATATCTCCAACTTAGGAGAGAAAAGTCTGTTTGTTTCTATTTGATGAATAGCTGGCTATTTTTAATTTAAAATTGTGTACAACTTGCTTGGGTCTGAACGCCTGGGAAATCCTCAGGAAAAAGGCAGAAAAGAAGAGGAAAAAAAAAAAGAAAAAGCAAGGATTCGTGAAAGTCACAAATGAGGGAAAATATGTAATATTCAATTATTTCTGGTTGCAGATCTTATTTTTATTAATGCACAGTCCCAATTGCTGGTTGCCATGATACAGGTCATCTGTGAGACAAGGTGCAGAGTAAGAAGGGGAATAGCATTCAGAGTACTCTAGGGAAGTATAAGCTTTTTATGTTTTTACAATGTCTGACCTCTTAAAGTCTCTCTTTGTGTTGCTTTTAATGGATGGTCATGAAACTCCCTGTAGAAATGAGATACTATTGCCATTGCTCTGGCACACAGCTTGATAACTGCTTTCCCAGATCCCCTGGGGTTAATAGTGAAAATTATTATTTGGAATAATATAAATAACACCAAGCCCACTGGAGAGCAGTGGGTGTTACAAAGAGCATCTACTTCTAGAGGGCCTTGGCAGGGTGGTGATGGGAAGGAAATGGTGATGGGAAGGGAGAAATGTCTCAGGAGCTAATGAGAACACTGCTCTACCATGTTTTAATGACATGCACATTGTTTCTGAAACAATAGGATTCTTTGACTGGCATCCTACTAGACTTATTCCTTATAATCACTTATTGTGGTTTTTCAATCCTCAAGTAGCATTAATGGCAAGGAAGGCAACTGCTTCTGGCTTGCTGTTGAAGTATGGCATGTATGTATAGGTAAGTATCTGGCCACAGACTTGGAAAATTTGTCAGAGCTACTCAGTACACTCATAACTGACTGGATCTGGAAATGAAGGCAGTGTCAGAGAAGTAAGTTTCAGAAATAATGGACCTTGATGCCTGACTTCCTCAGTGTCCTTCTGCTTCCTCCCAAGGTTATGCTTGTGCCAGCTCAACATCTTAACCGTACTGTTAAAGCTTTTGAGTAAGCTGGTTATCTCAGAGGTTATTCAGATCTTTCCTACACTTTCATAAGGCAGTTTTTCTGTGATGCAAAAAAATTCACTGGACCGTGAGGAAGCCCTTCTGATCTGCAAAGCCCTTGTTGTTTCACAAAAGTCCCCAAATGTAGAATATTGGCAAAGAAAGCATTGTGAAAATCCTGTCCCATAATAAATGAGATGAGATTACAAATATGGAGACAACAGTAACCTCACAGCAGGGCTGTGCATGTCAGTAAGGGTCGTGCTAAGACAGCTTGAGTGAGATGAACGGAGTTCATGGTCAGTTTGGAGGGCCAGGGTATCCATGGATTTCTTGCATCCTCTTTGTCTCCACCATTTTTCTCTTTTTCAGGCTGAAAAGCCCAGTTCCACCTCGGTACTCCTCTGTGCTCAGGATTTGATCCTAGCACAGGCTCAGAAAAGGAATGCTTATGGTTCTATTACATATTTCCTCATCTCCTGTGAGTATTTGAGAGAGAAGTCTTAAAGAGAATTTTGCAGATATGTTCTATCACCTGACAGTAGCAAATAAAAATTGTGGATACATCTTATAAAGGCCAATCCGTATCCCTTTAATAAGAAATGAGCTTTCTGTTACTGTCCAGCAGTATTGCATTGCTGCTCATGGCTCTTTGCTGCTCCTTCCGTCTGCAAGCCTCAGCCACAGCCAACGAATCTCACAGGGCTAGCCTTTCCCCTACCAGTGCAATATTGCTCTCAATGAAATCAGGACACAGCAATTCTCTACTGAATGTGACCTTTCCTTTCAACTTCTCCCTGGTGAACATACTTCCAAATGGTTCAATTTCCTGCTGGCTCAGTGTAAAATTTTCAGCGTGGGGATTTCTGTTTGGTGTTGCTTTGCAGCATGAAGCTCACAGGTGTTTATGGTTGAGAAAGAGCAAAAGCTCTGCCAGGTTAAACTTTGTATATATGATCCCACCAAGCATCAATCTAAACAGTTTTTCAGACCAGAGACTGGTTTCTTCTCTTTCCCCACGATGATGAGATAATCGATGCAGCTGATCAGGTGAGCATCTAGAAAACCCAAATGCTTCAGATCTGTATGTAGGGAGAGAACAAATATTTCTGTTTGTCTCTGTTCTGTTACTGCTATCAGTGGAGCAGAGGAAGGATAGGGCAATGAAATTTTGCTGACAACCTTAACTCATTGTGCAGTTAATTGGCTTTGCCTGACACCTTGTATGCATTTGCATATATTTAAATGAATTAGGCAAGTACCAATGCTGAAGCTAACACTCAGGCATGTGTATTTATACAAACACACCCACCTTTCCTAAAAAGGTCATTATTTTCTGCATGGACTTTGTTTGTCTTTCATTTGATTACACGTTATCTCCTCATATAGAGTGTTTTAAATTATTTATAGCATATGCTTAGATCCTTACGATATTCCTAAACGAAGCATAAAATCAAACATTGTCTAGCACATTTTAAAACACACAAGCTCCATTTCTGTTTTATAATTGCTAATTAACAGATACATGTTTCATACGCCCACATTTTTAATCCTCCAGATACAGCAAAATAAACAGATTAACAGAGGAAACCTGAGGATTGCAATATCTGTTTTATGATAAGAGCATTTAGTAACTTAATTCCTACTATACTCAGCTCTCAAAGACAATGTACTGGTGGTTACATGATATAGAGTAATGAACTAATACAGAAGTACATTTGTGTTCTTCTCTAGTTAGAGTGAGATTTGAGATTTAGGCTGTTTGGGTTTTATTTCTGGGTTTGCTACTAATGTAAGTGTCTAAGGACATAGATTAATTTAAACCATTTTATGAGTCTTGCACTGCAAAAAGGAGAAAATCTATAAAATCCTCTCAGATGTACCCCCTAGTTCATCATTGCATGGGAGTGTCTTTGTTAATAGACTAACATAGTAATCAAATGTAAAAAGCTGGTGTAAAAAATAACAATAATTAGCAGTAACACAAGATATCAAATAATCCTTTTCAGGTGACAAATACAGGAAATACGAGAAGTACCAAGAGGGACTTCTTCAGTTGCTACTTAGAACTAAATTACTTAATAAACCAGGATGTGATTGTATGATACTGAGTCATAGATTCAATGTGAGACGCTGTGCTATATTAGAAGATGAAGCAAAAAGGTATTTTGAGTCTCTCTGTCTAGAAGTCAATATCTTATCTAAAAAAACACACACGTTATGGTTTCAGATATCTACATTTTTTTAGCCTAATTATTAGGCTTATTGCAGATTATCGCAGAGGAGGTATTTGTTTAGCATGGGTCTCCTCCCAGAGCATCACCATTTAAATTCTCCAGCTTACAGCAACACACTTTCTATTTTGGCAAGATGAATCTTCTGGTATCTGCATACCTCTCCTGTTCCTTCCTTCCTGTAATTAGGGCTAAATCTGCTCCAGGACCTGTTCTTTTGTAGAAGGCACCATTTTTAGAGCAATACATCATTGGCAAGTCATGACACTAACAGATCCTTGGAGAGTGCTGCCTCTCCAAAGAGATACGGTATCACCTTGATCCCTGCTAGGCACTGCTCAGTAAAGAGCTCCATCAGTTGGTGAAGCAGAAGGAAAAAACTCATTTTAGATACAAGGGTGCAGGTGGAACCAGTTTATCAATTAAACAGACTCAAAAACATATATCTATTTTACCTTTTCCCATTTTTCATCAACATTTCCAGTAACCTTATTTTGATTTGAGGGACTCTAGTGTAGCTGGATGGATAAATACTTTTTTTTTCCCCAGCAATATTTATTTGCCTCTAAAAATGATTCACTTCTATTTTTGCACTTCCTGTGCCTTTCCTTTCTGTGCACATTAGTGTGACAATTTTCTATTGATGAAAGTGTTTGCAGGACATGAACATCTGAAGGAGTTGTGTCTGTGACTGCTTTCAAGGGACTGAGGAATCACTTATGTTTACATGGCATGCCTCTTTTTCTCAGCCTAAGCACTTGTCCATGAATGAGTTACTGATCCCAGCGTGGGTTAGCTTTAGGTGAGAAGTCAATAGTTTCAGAAACTGCTGCTTCTCACCTAAGCACTTGTCCATGAATGAGTTACTGATCCCAGCGTGGGTTAGCTTTAGGTGAGAAGTCAATAGTTTCAGAAACTGCTGCTTCTCACCTAAGCACTTGTCCATGAATGAGTTACTGATCCCAGCGTGGGTTAGCTTTAGGTGAGAAGTCAATAGTTTCAGAAACTGCTGCTTCACAGGTGAGTCTGGTCCTCAAAGCTTGTCTGTCTTTGTTCAAGATGAAGATCAAATGACTAAGATGTTGAAAATAAACCACATGACAAAATTGACTCATTCACCAGCACAGTGTAGAGTATTGCCCACCAAGCAGAAAGTATTAGAAACATAAAAAATACAACTGAAAAAACTCAAGTAAAGAAATGTGAAAAGAACCACAGGTCTGTTCATCATATTTTGGTGTTTTTCTGTGTTGTTGTGGGGACAATTCAGAATAGCTAAAGTAACATGTTAAGAAGCTCAGTGTGGGTGACAAAACTAGATTCCCAAAGCTAGAGACTCTGAATACTACCAACCTGTTGGCAAACTTGGCTTTATCTTTAGTTACCCAGTACCCTCTTGAGGACGTGGATGCTGGAAACTCAAACCATTCTCCCTGTTATGATGATATTTCCCCTTCTTACAGGTACTTGAAAGGAAACCTGATGGATTAACACATTGATTGTATTGTCAGGATGACTTACAGACTTTGAATTTTCAGTGATTCAAACATTGTCATAGAATGAGAACTCTTTCAAAACATTCATATTGCTCTGGCTTTAAAAAGGAAAAGAGAGAGAAAAATCCAGAAAGGGCACAAAAGCAAACCAAATCAGGTTTAATCTAAGATTAACGTCTGGCTTTTGTATTTCCTCAGCTGGCAGCAGTTGTTCCCCAGTTTTTCTGGAAGCTGAACTCCAATACCAAAGCACAGTCCTTCCAGGTGGGACAGTTGCTGTAGACTCATTTTAGCACCACTACCTGACTGATGGAAGGCACAAGATGGTCCCAGTATGTGCTCCTGGACAAGGGGATTTTTTGCCAGAATATATATATCCAGATTTCGGTAATGTGTGCAATTTAAGGCCTCAGACTTGTTTTTTATTATAAAAGAGAAAAAAGGAAATATGCTAACTTTGTTAGTGTGTAAAAGAAATATAAGATACAGGTGCAAAAATGTCCCTTGCCCTCTGGCATCTCAGGCAGAATGTCAGTGATGCCATATCTCAAGTGCCCTGAAAGCAGTTAATATAAAATTCACCATTTAGTTTGATTTTTTTTTTCCCTGGCAACATCCTTTGAATAAAGGAGAGGAGAAGGATTTGAGGTGAAATTCCCCAATCCTCTCTTCTGAGGAGTTGCAGTGCCAGCTATAGTAATAAATTGCCTTGGTCTTATATGTTGCACCTCTAGTTGGCAGCTAAAATCGGCTGAAGTAGACAGTGTGATTGTGTCCTCTCTGATCCTGCCATATACCTTACTGCTCTACCTACTGTGCTGCCCTGCTGTCTGTCCATCCGTCCATCCATCCATCCATCCATCCATCCATCCATCCATCCATTGCAGCAGCCTGAGCTGAGCTGTCCTTGCTGGAAACACCACACTTGTATTGTTCTCAGCTGAGCTCAGAGTGTGTTCGGAAGCAACACCCAGAGCCGGGATTTCCTTCATGTCAGCACACGGAGGGGCTCTCCACTGACTCACTGGACTGATCCCAAAAATAGCAGTTTCAGAATAGAAACCTTCATGACTTTCTGTCCTGGGGAACAATGTCTTGCACTTTTTTCCTCCCCAAGTATGAAAAAAATCCTATTTGCATCCAACTTGGCAGGATTAAGCTGCTCAGTGCACCTGACTGTATGCTTTAAAAGGCGAGGAGTTAATCACTGTTATTTACTCCATTCTTACAAGGGCTGTCTGCTTTTTATCTGGGGAGATGAAAACTTAAAGATGGAACAAAGTTCCAGAACAAAACCTTTCTTTCCAGATAATTTATTAAAAAAACATTTCTACAGGGCAGTTATAAGGATGAGAACAGAACCATCAATGACTTCAACAGGAAGGAAAATATTCTTGAAGTGTAGGGTCCCTCACATGACTGAAGTGCTCACAGGTTTTTGGAGTGTTTGCTTGTTTTATGCTATTGTGTATAGAATTTCTAAAAATCTGTGAGGATCATGTCAGAAAGTGCAAGACCCTTCTGTGTATAATAGCATTATACAAATCTAGTAGCAAAATTTGTGGGTTAGCAGCTGCTGGTGGTCCCAAAAAATGAATTCAAATGAATTACTTTTGGGCTGCAGGGAAGTCCTCAGGGAACCACATTAGTAGCAGGACTCCAACCTGTCAGCCCTTCTGTTGCTAGCATCCCTTGGTCATGCAGCCTAGCTCCTCTACAGCCTGACAGTGTTCTGGTTTTGGGAACTGATCCACTGGATTTTAGCCACTTACCATCTGCAAGGGCTGTATCCAAACTGCATCACTTCAGCTGAAGATTGACTGGATTGCTGGGCCAAGCCATGCACTCTGTAAGGCAGTTTAATAATTTCAGAGACAACTTTCAGAGCTTAATGTCTTAAATTATTTTGAAAATCCAGAAAAGCCCATCTGGGAAAACTTTCAGGGAACCAGGCTGTTTCCCCAATGGAGATGGTGACTACCACTCAGTGAACTGAGAAACTGGGGAAATCATGCTCCAGTAAAAATCAATCATGAGCATTGGAGAAGGACATTTTAATATAAACTTCTCTGAACAGTAGGAGAGGTGAATTTTGGTCTGATTTTACAGAGAAAATCCCAAGTCATCTTCTCTGAGGTACATGTTGAGTTTTTGGCAAGTCTTTGCCCTCACCCTCCTCTCTACCGGTCTCTACAATAAGTACAGTTGTTAGACAAGGCAAGCCTTTGTGCTCTAAATTTAATACATAGTTTTTGACCCATGGAGTGATAAGCTGGAAAATAAATGGCTGGATTTTCCCCAGTGTTGAAGAACTCCTTTCAGAGTGACTTGGGAACTTGCCTATTCTTGTCTGCCCACCTGGCTTTCACTTTGATATCCCTAACATTATCATAACTTTTATTGTCTTTTCTTGTCAGTCAAACCCTCTTCACTAAATTACTTTCATTTATACATCCTCTCCTGCTATTTCATCTCATCATCATCTAAGATTTAAGGTGAAAAAGTTTCTTCTATTTGACAGAGTGGGAGGTGGAAATTACTATGTGAGCAGTAAACTACAGGTTACATAAATAATATGTCATTGTATATCACCCAGTGGAGCCTTAAATCAATTCATTAGTTTGTACAAACCTTTTGTATGCTTTTTAACTGCATGATATCCAAGATGACTGCACATTTGCTCTCAGGTTTTTTTCTTTGTGTCATTGACTTGCAGAATTCTTACATAGTTAATGCTGAGTGTTTTTCTAAAGACTGTTTTTCTTTCTTTAGAGGCTCACCTTATGTTTTTTCCTTCAATTCTCAACATATCTCTAGCCCAAGGCAAAAGTGTGCATGTTGTTCATGGAAAGTAGACACAGGGATAGTCTTTGCTGTGCAAGAACTGAAAGGGAAGCCGAGATGTGCTGGATTAATGAAAGAGGTACTGAAAAGCAGCTGGTTGATTCACTTGCTTTCATGCTGTTTCATAGCAAAAAAATCCATAGTCTGAACTGTACTATACAGACAATTTATCCTAATGCCAAGAAGCCTCCTACCTTTTTCATTGGCTACATTTTCTTTTGCAGGCATGCCAGGAAAGATTGCTTTTCGGTTGAAATTCAGGAAAGCAAGGCAACCAAGGAGAATCTTATTTTGGAAGAGGATAGAGTTAGTAGAATAATGCTTTTGTTTTGGTTTTTTTTAGTCTTTAGTGCAAAACCTAAGAAGTTACTAGTTTGAAGAAACAAGGATGAGAAATACAACACTTTATTACATTGTCAGTAATTGTCCATGCTAAAAGATTCATCTAGCCTGCAAATACAGTCATTGCATTGATACAATAATCAATTTTATTATTCCAGCTGAGATTTTTATCTTTCATTTTTCTGCAGATCTCGTCTACTCAGTAAATCAAGACCTGTACAAAGGTTCTTTACAATGCACAACAATATTAGCCAAGACAATATTCAAACAGTCATGAAACAGTCAGTACTGTTTCTTGTTTCAATCCCTGAAAGAAATCAAACCCTTTCCGAGACTGATTTTAATGAAGAGTGGCTGTTTAAGGTGGAGTTACCAAAAGCCTTGGCTGTGACTGGACATTTATTTTAAGTATTTATACCACTAAATATGAATATAAGTCAAATAACTGACACCCTCATAGCAGATGAAATCTGCACAGTGAAAGCAAACATGCTATATAACATGAACCAATGTTACTCACAGTGTTACCACATAAACATGCGAAGTTTTCTTATTGATATTCAGGGAGAATGAGAAAGAAAAGAGAAAAATTAAATAATAGTTGTGGCACTGAAACTTTTAAGAGCTGATCCAAAGCTCATTAACTTAAGGGAGATTTGTCTCTATTACCTTAAAGAGCTTTGCAGTGCTGCAAAAACTGAAACAGAGTGAAATCATATAGTGTTGCCACACAGACAAAGCAATGTCACATTTAGTGACAAGTATGTCCTTAAGGACATACTGCTACAGAAATTAAAAAGAAAATGTCTGTTCATTTTTTACTGGAATCTCCTGCATAGTTTTACTACAGTCTTGGTTTCAGCTTGGCCCAGCCCAAGAGGCTTTTATATTTCATCTTCAGAGCCAGGAATTGTGGTTTTAGTGGGCAATGCCAAAAAACAGAGGAGGTCCAAGAAAAATGTGGGAGACGTCCTAGGTGTGGGATCTTGGCAAGGCCCAGGCAGGAAGAACTCTTTGTCCAGCTCATAGTCAACATAGAAGGAGAAGTATAAAGCAAGGATAGAAACTGAGAGTTTCTTGACTTGATTAGTATATTTAAAGCCTCAAATAATATTCTGGAGGGGTAGCAGGGGGAATCCTTTGCCCCTGATTCTTTGATCTCATTTGATGTAATTTTCACAGCTGGCATAAGGGGGACTTTTTGCCACAGTTAGATTCGTGCATTCAGGAGCAACCCATGTGCTTGAAGCCTGATTGCTCAGAGATATGTAAGCACTTGGACGTGCTTTGAGCTTGAATTGGATAGGGCAAAAACTTAAAGAAGCTGTAAAAATACCGTGGACCAACTTCTGAAACTTGTCCTTATTATGTCAGCAAATTATGACCAACTTTGTTAAAATTAGAGTACTGTCATTGCAAAGTTGTATATTGAAAATAATAAGTTAAATTTCTCTCTCAATTAAAAGGTCACTTAAAAGAATAGATTTTTTGTTTTTTACTCCTGGTTCTAAGACCTTAAATTATGCTTAGTAATGGTTTTTGTTTCATTCAATGTTTTAAGGTTTTCTTAAAAAAAAAATGTGAATCTTATCTAATCCTGTGCCTTCAGCAGCTGAGAAGTTAAGAGTAATACTGATATGTGACCCTTAGAGACCCCAGACAGAGAAATATGGATTCCTATAACCAGAATATTCTGATAAAACACTCCACAGTGAATGTCCAAGTCCAATTTCAAATTTTAAAAGTGAACAATTCCACAATCCAAGCTGTGACTTTTTTGCCTGGGAAACTATTATTCAGCTGAAAGATAGGGAAAAATACTTAAATCATTCATCTTTTAACTCCATTTTGGCTGCAATAAGAGATCATGTTTAGGAACAAATGATACAGAAGAAGGTATATTTACTTAAGGGGCACAGAAACTAGGTTTTAAAGTGTCATATAATGCAGTTGTAAAATGTTTTCACTCAGTAAAGAAATAAAATCAAAACCATAGAAATATTTCCTCCAGAAAGAACACTTCAGGTTGCTCAAAGTATTTAAAACATTAAGTGGAAATATTTCAAATATTAAGTAAAAACATTTACGTGGAAAAAGCAGTAATTTTTGTTTTGCAAATCAATTCTAAAAACATTGTAAGTGTTCAAGAAAAGTCCACATGATAGAAACTTTCATGCAATTTAATTTTTTTATATGACATTTCCACTTTGTTGAAATCTCTATTTAACACATTTTTTCTCTCATTTCTTGTATTTTGATTAAAATTTTAAATCAGGTTTTCGAATGATGTGCACAATTCTTGAGGCCAATGCTTCAAATGTAACCAAAACAGTCCAAATATTCACATTAGCGTTGATGTGAATGAGACAATGCATGCTTGGCTTAAAACCAAGTGCTCAGCCCTTCCAAAGCACACTGATTGGAGTCATAACCATCCAGCTAAACTGAAGCTGGTAATTAAAAATATGCAAAATGGTTTGGAAATAATGTGCATCTCTCTGAATGTGGATTTTTGAATATGGGTGTCTCTCACATGGGTAAAGTGGATAATTGCCTGCCTATCCTGCTTCTATTCATTTTGAATAATTGAGTTGTTGTCAAACACTTCTAACACTGCCTATCATAGTAAATATGAGAAGACAGAGGAGCTCTTTGAATTATCTCATTTTTTGCAGCTTAGAAAGCAGTTTATTTTTCATTTGCCTAGGGAATGGCATGGCAACAGGAAATAAGAGAGGCAGAAAGAATGGAGAAAGCACTGCAGACTTTGCTTTATGTCTTCATTTCGTGTCACTGCATCATATATAAGACTCCAGTCCTACACCAGTGTTTCTCCAGGGCCTTGTTTTGTGCAAAACTCCATTATTGGAGCAATAGCATGAGCCCAATGGATGGGGATAGCAGAGTGCGAACCAAGGATGCCAAACATATATGGGGAGTTTTGCACAGGTGCCAGTTTTGCACAGGCACTTGTAGATCATGAAGGATTTGCCAAAAAGCCAGGCCAGTTTGGGTTATGATAGAATGAATACCTACACAGAGCTCTCAGACTGCAAAATTTCAATGATGTGACTTAAAGTCCATCAGAGTGCAAAGAAAGTTTGCTTGAACATGGCAAATGCAGCCTGTCTGCGTGGAGGTGGGTGTTGCTATCTCCAAGCAATCTTTGGTGTTGCTGTAGGCTTTGCTCTCATTCTTGGGTCCTGCAGAAAACCTCAGGTGATATTCTTCCTGGCTGCAGCGGTGACTTGTCTGTTGCAGACCACTATGGCTTTGCTTCTCCAACAGCTTGTCCTGTAACATCTCCTTTTGCAGGTCCTTCCACCACTGTGTTACTTCAGCAGTGTTTCCTAAGCCCCTTTCCCTCTCATTATCAGAGCTCTCCATATATTACCACAATTCCCTTTTCCCCACCTTTTATTATTGTTTCCTTCGTCTGACAGGTGAATTTCTCATTGGCTTCAGCAGCTTTTTGAAGCTTTGTTCACGATGCCCCTTTGGGGAGTTTTTAATGTTTTTCACACTGTGACTTCTGCACAGAAACACACAGATGATGCAGGTTGTGTGGTTAGTTCATTTAAAAGTCAAAAATGATGCTGGCAGAGATTTGAAGAGGACTGGTGAGGTTTTTTTTGCCTCTATTTGAAGCTCACTGGCATGCAGTGCAGCAAGGGACACCTGAGGTCTTGATACAGCCACAGCAGGTAGTACCTACTCTTTCCTGTGTGTTCCATGGAGAAACCCTGACATCCCTGCCCTCTTCTTCCATCTTATCTCATATTTGAACTTAAGTTTTGCTCTGAAGTGTCTGTTCTACAGCCTTTCTCAGTCTCTTTCATATGATTTAAGTGCTAATGCAGGCTGAGCCTGACAAACAGCCCCAGAAAGATTCACTGTCACATCTCCATTCTCAGATTTTCCTGAAGAAAATGATCCTGCCTGGAGTATTTCCGGACACATGGTGATGAGTTTCACAAAAAAATCCCTTTCAGCATTAAGGTCTTTTCATTTCTTCTCCCACCTTTAATCTAAAGAAGATGTTAACCCAGAGATGCTGCAACAGAAATCTGTTGCGAGTTGCAGAAACCAGAACAAACCTTTGATATCTGTGAGCTCATTCAACCATCATCTTCAAAGGGCTGTCACTGTCAGATAACCATTTGCCACAGTAATAATGCAGTAGTCTGAGGGCCTGAAGGTGGTTTTGTGTGTTCAGGATCACTTTTGTAGAGAATAAGGCGCCCTTGGGACCTATTATAGTCCCTGGCAATTAGACAGAGTGCAGCATCTCCAAAATGCCACTGTACATGCAAATTAATTAATTCTATACCCCTGAAATAAGAATTGTTCCTTGTGTTTTGAATTCAGTGGTTAGCCACTGTCAATGCAGGCAGCAGTGGAGGCAGTGCCTAGTTCACCTCACGAGTGTGTCAGCAGCCCAAGGCTGCTGGAGAGAAGAAGAAAGGCTGAGGCCACTTTTCACCTAGCCAACTCAATTCCAGGAGGCCAAGTGACTTACAGAGGCCATGCAGCAACTGCATGGCACTGTCAGTCCTGGAGTCCAAATGATGCCTGGCTGCAGGCAACAGGCCACAATATCTCTTTCCATGCTGTAATTGTTAGTGCATTTTAATAAATTTCTCCAGAGACACAAGCCATATAAAACGTGTAAGTCAAACAAACCAGAAAGCAGATCAGCTTTGCACTGTCTGTTATATTGGAAGGGTAGGCAAGTTAAATTCCTTTTTCCACAAATCCCTGTCAATAAATCAGTTTTGGAGCCATGCAGCTGGTTGTCAAGGGCTTTAATGGTGCTGTAGTTTTCAATAACTCTCTGTACTAAAAGACGTTCTTGAAAGTCATGCTAAAATAGACCAAGCAGTTTTGGATAAGAGAGGTGTGTGTCCAAATAGCTGGAGTGAATGAGTTCATTCTAAGTATTAGGGAAATGCACAGCAGGTGAAGAGTGGCCAAAAGTGTAAGCCAGGTAATTTCAAAATGTTCTTGGCTTGCTCCACAAACAGGTGTAAATCTGCCGGATGCGTTAGAAGCGAGTGCAACACAGATGCAAAGCGAGAGCCTTTGAGAAGCTCTGGCTGAGACATGGGAAGAAAGCCTAGCTCCTGCTCATTAAAATAACTCACTCGGGAGCTTACTGGCTACACCTGCTTTGTAGAATTACTGGCAATGCTTTCTGCAGGGCATAGGTTGTGCACCGTCTTTTGAAAGCAGGTATAATGCTCAGAGATATCCACCAAAATGATCGTATGCACAAGGTAGATATCTAACGGTCCCTTCCAAACCTGCCATTCTATGATTCTGTGATAGTGCAGAGAACACTGGCAGTGGTTTGTATTACTGAGTATAAGTCCTATGAAGAAAGCATGAAATGGAGATGATGAGAAAATCAGGCAGCTCAGAGTCATCAAAATATCTTTTGCTATCTCTGTTCTAACCAGTAACTCAATTGTGGCTGCTGAGCTGGAAGGCTCCATCCATTTCCACTGCCCTCATCTCCCTTAGATTTGCTTTATTTGTCTAAAAACAATGTGGGAACATTATCAGCCCCTGTTAATATCCTTCAGGGCAAAACACCTTGGTTTCTGATTCATGGCCACAGTCCTGCAGATTGGCCTAGAGGTGTTCAAGCATGGGGAAGAAGGAGCCAAAACACTCCAGCTAAACCTTGCAGTGTTTTGGTAAACTTCCATTTTCTTTTCTCAGTTTTGAACCTTAAAGATCTAGATTGCATTCAGTCATGTAAGTACACGAATCAAAACCTCAACTTGGCAAAAATCACCCCAGAGTCCCTTATTGGCATCTTTCCTGGAATGCCAGCTGTTCGAGAAAAGCAGCAAGGCCAGGGTCTGCTGATTTCCCTAGCCTTGCAGATACCTGCTCCAGATTTGTGGTTTTTTTTTAAGAAATAATATAGCATACAGGTGGGTTTGGGGTTGAAAATTACTGTTTTTCTGTAGATTGCCAAGACTGATGCGACATCAGGTTTGGATCCAACTGCCAGTGACAGGGAACTGAGCTCTAGCTTTAGCAAAGGATGCAGTTTGAAGTCCATCTTTTAATTCAGTTGCAGGTATTTTGGGACAGGAATAAAACCAAGAGTTATTTTCCTATGAATTGCAGTTCAAATGAAGTAAGTTTCATATCATGAGTGGTGATTAGCAGAACTGATTTTATTATGACAAAAAAAAACCAAAACACCACAGCAATGAAAAGTGCCAACATCAAAGCCTGTGAACATTTTCTGAGGTTTGCGTGTTGGAAGATACACATATTTTTAAATGTTAGACATTTAAAGGGTTTGCAGATTCCTGACATACAGCAGAACGCTGTAAATCACTTTGGATTCGTGGGGCCATACTCCCCCATAATGTCACTATACATTAATTAGCTACATAACAGATACCTCTGCCTGAAAGTTGTGATTTTGTTTCCCAATAGTGCACTTAAAATTACTGGGACAGGACGATAGATTCCCATTACTGAAAGCTTCTACCACATCATGTATATGCAAGAAAATCATCCCTAATTGAAAGAGAGGAGGTTAAGGAGGTGAGCATGGGAGATAACTGTGACAAATTGAAAGAGGAGAGGTTCCAACTAACAACAGATCTTAAAAAAAAAATAGTTTACCATGTCCACATTGGAAGAAGTTTCCTAGAGAGACTACATTTGGAGGATTAGGCTGGACAAAGTCTTGAGCATACTGATTTGAAATCACTGTTATCCCTGCTCTGAGCAGGAGGCTGGACCATAAATCTCCTGATGTTCCTTCGAATCTGAGCTGTTCTATATATCTATGAGAAACATTCAGTAGCTGTTTTTTGCCATTTAAAAACAAATGGGCAAGTTTCTAGGTTTCTGTTACATGGGGTTCATCTTTTCAATATAAATAGCTAGTTTTTGCAGAAGGCTTGGGAGGTAAAATCTTCAACAGATGACCCTGAGTGTACTTCTACACACTTCCCTAAGTTATGCATGAGCACTGTATATACTACTCCTTCCTGATGTATCAACAGCAGCACATCCTCGGTGATGTGAGGAACTGTTGATGCATTGACTCCCATCAACATGGCCAAGATTTTGCAGCAGTTGCTGCTGAGCTATGAAGTAACTGCTCAAATCTTCTCCTCATTTTCTTCTGTTCTCTGCTCAGTTTTTCACTCTAAACTAAAACTGCTGATGTGCTGCATTTGGCAGAATAATAGACAAGTAACAGGCTGAAATCTGAATATTTGCTTCTAAGATCACCATTGCCATCATTTTATAGCTACTGTTGAATGAGGATATGGATAAATTCCATCATGGAATATACAATCTACCTCTGTGTTAGTAATTACTGATTTGATTTCCAGGTGTTCTACAGCCAAGTGCTGTATTTCATATTGATATAAGATTTCTAGCTTTCCTTGTGAGTTAATTGTGTAACATGTGTACAAATAATCAGTCATGAAAAACATAAGATTTCCCAGGTCTTCATTTTCTCTCTTTTATTCAAAACTCTGTTGAAGAGGTGAGGTTGGGTGGACATGGCTAGGACAAGACTGAAGACTTTGTGCAAGCCGAAGTCAACACATAAAGAAAAAACCAGGTTAGTTAGAACGACCTTGATTCCTGTTACCACAAAACAAAGTGTTGGGGAAAGGAGAATGGATAAGTTTCAGTCTTTCTCTGTCCATTATGTTTATGAAAAAGCCACGTGTCACAAACTAGCAGAACTGATAGAGTAAGGACGTTTAGTGGCAATGATAAAGGATGGCTAGGCTGAAGGTACAGCCATTTCCCTCAGCCACTTATTTATAAACTCTTTGGTACAACAGCTTTTAAAAGGAGAAAAATTTCTGTTGATCCTGACCAAGCAAATGCTTTACTTGCTTGCTGCCTTTGCCTCACAGATAGGAATCTTTCTTTCAATGTGCAGCACTGTCAGCACAACCCAAATGCTGAGAAGATACACAGTCAAATGGTGTGAAATTGTTTTTTTCATTCTTCAGGATATTTCTTCCCACTAAATCTACCTACTACTTTTAAAGTGACACTGTGCTTTTAGTGATACTTTCTTGCCTTTGGGGCTTCTCTGGATAGAAAGACAGGTAAAGATTAAACTGGAGGAGGTCCTTGATGTTGACAAAAATGAAGTCTTTCAAACTTGAAATTCACTGGAGCAGCCTGGTGCAGCCAAAGGGATGCACCAAGTCTCCCTCCTAATGCTAAGTCAACATGAACATAAAACTCAGAAAGATGACCCATAGACAGTTTGGACTGACTGCTGTAAATAGACACTAACTGGGACACACAATAGTGACAAAGATGAAAAGTAGTTGTTCCCTGCAGAGCCCTAGTGCTGTCCTAGATAAAAACCCAAGCCAGGTTTCTCCCCGTGTGCCTGTTCTGCTCCGCTGCCACCCCCTACGGCTTCAGCAGAAGTGCTTGTCTCTGAAGCCAGCTTTGTCTAGTGTTTGGCACGCAATAAGGCCCTGAAAATAATCTCTTGTATTAGCTAAAACCCTCTCATGCCAACTTCGTGATCCCTCTGACATGTTTACTGCCAGCTTTTGGTGTCAGTGTGTTGGCCTGTGCCTCAAAGCAGTCACATTTTCAATGCTGCACAATGTGTACCTTCTCTCTGTGCCTCCCGCTCTCGTGGATGAGCAGGAATTGGGGAATTTGACTGGATCATCACTTTCCTCAGTAAAGACTGGGGCCTGATGGAGAAAGTGATCTGTTATCCCCCACAGTGTGTACCAAAATGGCATGTGGTAAGTCTCATTCTGATTTCTAAAATACTGGATGACAGCCACTGTCTCTGCTCCTCCAGCCCAATACAAACTCTTTGGGACTGTTAGTTCTTCAAGGCCTTATTTGAACATTTCACTGAAGAACTGGAAGGGATAAGGTGATCTAAAACCACAGTGAAATTCTCCAAAGAAACCAGTAAGGTTATTGTTTTTACCATATTAAGAAATAACTCCACTCCCAGAAAAAAAGACTATCAAAATATTGAGGAGAATTGAGCAGCCATACTTATAAAAGAAATAAGCTTATAATTATCTGAGTACACCTAAAGTAAAGCCTGAGTAGGTGTAGGAAAGCAAATGGTTTAATGCCCTCCTGTAATTTTTTCCCAGGGACCAATTTTCTCTTCATCTCTAGGGAAGCCAAATGTTTTGTCTAGGTGGGTTTTGCTGGGCACTGACAGAGGGCTAGGCATGAATCCAGGTGTGGACCAGCAAAAAAGGCCCTTTAGTTGTTGGGAGACAGAAACTGGTTTCAGTCCTGTGATGGAGAGCAATTGCAAAGAAGTTATTGAAACCAGTCTTTGAGCTGCAGAGCTTCAGTGATCACAGGACTGCATTGAGTGTTGCCAGCCATCAGTGTGCATGGTGGTCTGGGACACTGAGGTTCGGAGAAGATTGCCAATAGAAAAAGCTTTGTAATAACAAGAGTAAAACTGAAAGCAACAGAAAGATGAAAGCATTACAATGGAATAAAACAGAAGGTGGCCACAGCTCTTACACAAAGGCTTGAGGAGCATCAGAGACTGAAGAGCATGGTCTAGACAACACTGGACATGCACCTGCAGAGCAACCCAAGCCATTCATCAACTGGGAAATGAAATAGCATCTGTGTTTTTCTTTAGCACAGTCTGCTTTCCTGTATTCGAGCCCATCACTGAATATTTTGCTACAATGGATTAAATATCTCAGGTGGCATTTAACTGATAAAACAAAAATAGTGAAAGATATACAATGCTGGAAAAATTCTTCTGACTCAGCATCTCAGCTGAGTCCTTCATAGTGTCGGCATTTTTCTACAAAATGCCATTTGGTCTCCTGAATTAAGAAATCAATCTTTTTTTTGCTATTTCCATTTAGTCTACATGCACAAAATAAAAGCAAAGTAGAATTTATTTATTTTTTGTGGACAAAATGAGTTTGGGTTATTTCACTTTTCTTTTGGCATTCCTTCCTGTTGACAGCATGATTTGCACAAAATTACATTCTGTTGATAAAAATGTGCTGAAATGTCTTTCAGTTTCATTGACTGAATGACTTGCAGTAAGAGGTTTGACAAAATGCATGCTGTCGACAGAATGAAATGGGGCGAGTGAAAGGAGGAATACACTTCAGACATATGGAGCGAGCAGTTATACACTCACTTGGTTTGTTAAAAACTCTGCTTGGAGACTATTAGGAAGGATTTTGTGGGATTCAGAGAAGACAATAGTTACTTTGGAAAATCTCATTTGCACAGACACATCTGGCAGTGGGGAAAGGCATAAAGAGAGTTAATGGGTGCAGAATTTGGCCAGTGATCATTGCAAGTGCTGTTATACTTCTTTAGGTGTCTTTCTGTCCAAATAAATTTCCTCCATTAAGTTTACACATTTCCTCATTCAGCTTTTAAGGGAATACTTGTACTGGAAATGAATGACACAGGGAAAAGGAGTATGTTAAAATTTATGAAAACATCTGTTGGAAGTTCTGAGAAAGATGCTTTTGTTTTAAACATCTAGGCAAGACTGATGGATTTTATCAGAGCTAAGTACTAAAGAGTCTCAAATGGGCTCTTTATCCCAAAGGTGAAATACTTAAGCATATGCCTAATTTTAAGCATGTGAATCATGGCCTCATTGACTCCAGTGGAAAACTCAAGTCCTACAAGATGAGTAACTTGGATTCTGAGATACTCTGGATTAGTGTTAAAACCATGACTAAATTGTACCCCAAGAATAATCTTGAGTATAAATTCAAAAAATTATTACAGTTAAGACTAACTGGTTTTGTAAAAATAAGTCACGTGAGGTATATAGTCAGATACAATAGAATTGTAAGACAGTTAATGATAAAAACAAGATAAATATTCATATATTCAGGGAGATTTACTTGGTAAGTCTCAGGTGAGGTAACATAGAGAGGATCAGTCTGGTGAGTAAACAAAAATCTGTTGTCCATAGTGATACTGTTTCACTTTATCTAAACGTGTCCATTACACAATATTTTCACAGCTTTACTGCAATTCTGAAAAGACCCTTTAGCACCTTTTTTTTTTTGTCTTGTTTTCTCACAGCAACATCCCTTTGTTGAGCACCAAGTCTGGCTGTCAGTCAGAGAAGAGGAGAAAAAGCAAGAGTCAGATCTATGCTCTCCTTCAACACTGGTTTTGTAGGTGTGATAATGAACTGTGGCTTCCTCTGGGAAATTTGGGTTGTGAATAAAATTGTAGAAGATGATAAGTTTCCATTTGGATGTCCAGCTGAATTTTCTTTCAAAGTTACTTGCTATGGATCTAATAATTGCTGGTTGATAATAAACTAACCATGAGTCAGAAATGTATCCTCATAGCCAAGAAGCCCAATGGCATTCTGGGATACATCAAGAAGAGTGTGGCCAGCAGGTTGAGGGAGGTTCTTCTCCCCCTCTACTCTGCCCTGGTGAGGCCTCATCTAGAGTCCTGTGTCCAGTTCTGGGCTTCTCAACTCAAGAGGGGCAGAGAACTTCTGGAGAGAGTCCAGCGCAGGGCCACCAAGATGAACAGAGGACTGGAACATCTTCCTTATGAGAAAAGGCTATGGGAACTGGAGCTACTCAGCCTGGAAAAGATTGAGGGAGGAACCTCATTAATACTTATAAGTATTTAAAAGATGTATGTCAGGAGGATGGGGCAACACTTTTTTCTGTAGTCGAGTGGTAGAACTAGGGGTAATGGACAAAAGCTGGAACACAAAGTTTCACTTATGCTTAAGGAAATCTTCTTTACTGAGAGGGTGAGGGAGCCCTGGTACAGGCTGCCCAGGGAGAGTGTGGAATCTCCTTCTCTGAAGGTTTTCAAACCTGCCTGGATGGATTTCATGTGACCTGATCTAGGTGAACCTACTTTAGCAGAGGGCTTGGACTAGATGATCTTTAGAGGTCCTTTCCAATCCCTACCGTTCTGTGATACTGTATATCAGAATATGGAGTCAAACTACCTTAAAACACTATTCCAGACCATTATTGTCATTTCAGGATGCATATGCCTTGATTCCACCCCCACATGAAAAAAAGTGCACTGGCAGGAGCTGAATCAGGGGAGTAAACAATACCACTTCACGTGCACACATTTAGCTAATTTCACTCCGCTGCCAAAAAAAACTGCATTTTTTCTGCTCAAGCAACAGATGTATCAAACCAAAGGAAATGTCTGTGCAAAATGATGCTTACACGGGGACAAGCTCCTTGTGGCTGGATGTGCTGGAGCACTGGAGAAGCTGAGGAGCAAAGTGATCTGTAGGAGAGGAGTCCAGTATGCGTTTCAAATTAGAGTAGACTTTAGATTATCCCGAATTTTGTGGTCCTGAAAGAACTGCTTTTTAGGAGTTACAGTGTTTAACCTCAAAGCTGGGGACAATAAGTTGAGGACCAGGCATGTAAGCTAAGAATATCTTCACGGCACGTCTTGTCTCTTCTATTCTGTTGAGGAAGTCAACGTTCATCATCTTTTCAGACAGGCATTAGTCAGGTGAAAAAGTGCTATCATGCTTGACTCATTCCACAGTTACGCCTGGTGACTACTGATTCCTGTTTTCGGAAAGCCTTAATATTAATATTAACATTGCATAGCCCCTTTTGAGTGGAAATGTTTGTTGAATGGCATTTAACAGTGGAAGAGCCACAGCTGCAAAACAAAACATTTACAGAAATTCTGGAAATTGCTTTTATTTGGCCATGAAAACAAACTTTTTCTGTTTTGCATGAGTGATATCATCCTTCTTTTAGCTCTTAAGCAGTAGTTGTCATCCAACTAACCAAGAGCTGGAAGTGCCGACTTGTTTTCAGTTAGGATGTGATTGTGTTTTATGTTATGATGTGTGCATATCTTTCCACTGAAAATGGTATGTGCTTAGAGCTGGCCCTGCATACTGGGAAAATGTGGGTGCCTGCCTCAAGGACACAACAGTCCAGGTAGTCTGCTGTCCATGAACTCAGGAAGAAGTCAGCTGGCAGGAGGATGTAATGCAGTTATCATTGGCAGATACATCTTCTAGAAGGAAATTTTGCATGGCAAAAAGTGATACACAAAATAGATTTTCCAAAGCCATGGAAAATAATGGGAGTAATAGAATTGATGGGAATGGGAAATTTAGGTCATATTACTTCAAAGCTATAAGCTGCCAAAATGAGTCCATTAAAGCAAAAGTTACAGTTGAACTTAAAATACAGTCAGGCAGATTTTGCTGGAAGAGGGAGAATGCTGGGATACAGTAACCAGCACAGGGCTGGGGCTTACCTAACCATAGAAGAGGATAGAGTGTGTCAGAGTATTTTCTAATTCTGTTTCTATTATCTGAGAGTAGAGCAGATGACAAATCTGTTAGTTCAGAGTGTTGACACAATAGACTTTTATCACTTTTTGTCAACAGAACATAATTGTGTTCAGATTACCCTGTCACAGGGGAATAGCCATAAGATCATGCTGTCCATAAAAATAAATGTCATGTTCTATTTCTGGGAAAACAAGGGGAAAATAGGAAAAGCAAGTCAAGAAAAGAAAAACCTTGAACAAATGACTCTTTGGACAGAGTTCTGATACTGTAATAGAGAAGTTGTTCACCCAAATCTGACACTCTCTGATGCCAAGCTCCTGTTCTTCTTCTAATGTGTTTCCCTCCCCACCACCCTATCCCATCGAATTCAAACTCTTCGATGCTCTTTTCCAGCAATCTTTTGTAACCAATGCCAACAATCATGAGCAGGAATGAGTGTCAACAGCAGGAATGACAGAAACCCATCAAGGAGGGAGGGACAATACCCTGCAGGACTTGAATGTGGCCAAAGAGTGGAGCAGAGAGCCTGATGGCAAGGGTTAGATGAGAGGGAGGTCTGCAGTTTGAGCCATCTCCCTGACTGCCTTCATTGTTGGACTTCAAGGGTCCCCATGACCCCTTTGGGGAGATGGTAGTTGTAAGACCATCAGCTTCTCTCTTCCAAGCTGGATGCCCTCTGCCAGTGAGAGATAAGGCACCTTGCTCTGTTCTCACAGGAAATCATTCTACCTCAGGCACCCGTTTCCTAGACAAAATGCAAACTCAACTGCAGAAACATGTTGCATTTTTCAACATTAAGCTAAGTGAGGACTAATATTTTTAATAAAGCAGATGGAAATATTCAGTTGGTTTCATTCTAATGGAAAAAAAATTCTTCCCATCCGTCATCTTTTTCTTACGAAACTCTGGAGACAGCAGTAAATGGAAATCGGAGGGCTGAAGGAGTTTTGGGCAGGTAGCGGTGTTTGTGAACAGTAGACAAAGGATATTAGTCAGTATGGGGAGGAACCAGCATGACTTTGTGCTCTTGCACGGTCCAACACAGGTGCAGTCCCTCCAGATTTGCTGCAGCAATTACCACATGAATCACAGCAGTGCATTCAGATTTAAAAATAGAAACATATTCTTAGGGGGAAGAAACAAACAGAAAAACAAATCCGTTGTCAAAATTCAAACTCCCTCTCCCTTGGCCCAAAGTTTATTCTCTTGTAAAGTCATCTCACTTCTCACACTTTCCCATTAGTTTTTGACATGCTGCTTTACCAAATGAGAGACCCAGAGGGAATGAGGATTGCAGGAAGCCTAAAAAAAAAACCCACTCAAACTAATCTCCACTGAGAGTAATGTGCTGCCACATATCACTCAGCATTGCATCAATAGCCCGATGGAGTTGGGAGAGGTGGCTGAGAAGAAAGCAGGAACTAGCTTGTGGTATCTGATGATGAGAACTGAGATATTTAAAATCTCAGTTGCCTGTTTACTATGCAAGTCTGATCATATGCACCCAGAGTGGTTACAGCACCCAGACAGAAGAGTGTCAGTCTGAGTTCTTGGTGCCACTTTTATGTCAATTTAGAAAAATGATCATTTAGAGATGGAAACACTGATTAGTTAACACACAGATCCTTCCTGTATTCTGTCAATGAACAGCTTTGAAGTTCTGGAAGCTGTCATACTGAGAAAATTTCTATTCCACAGGTAGCTATGATGGAATTGCTGTCTTTATTATTTACATAGTGACACTGTATCTATGCTTTGTGCATGCCATGGAGGATCTCCAATCTAGATGGGCTGCTACATCTTAGTTGCAGAGAAGAAGCTCATTAAAGCAAGAGGGTGGTGGTAGAAAGCATCTGCCATCCTCCTCTGCTGTCAGCTTTAGAAGAGAAAAATTGATACAGTATCTAAGCCCAACAGGACTGTTGTTTTTTTTTGAGTTCTCACTCCTGTAGCCCCAAAAAGTCATTTAGACTGAGATCCAGGGTGAGAACCGTCCCTGGCAGCTTTCCACAGGTTAATTGTGACCAGGTACCCAAACACACTGCGTTCTCTACATGACACAGCCTAACTTTCCTCACTGACTCTGCCTGTGTCTGTTTTACAGTAGCATTACACAGTGCTGGAGCCTAGTCTCCCCTGATTCAACTCTCTTAGATGCACTGAAGCTACTTAGTAATGGAACTATTTTTTATTTGCACAACTGGGACAAAGTAGAAAGAGTATAGTAAGCACTCAAAAGCCCCAAGACTCCAGTAATGAGCAAATCCTGGAGATAAGGAACAGTATGTGTAACTCTGAACAGTTTGCAGGAGATGCACAGCCATAGGAGGAGGAACAGGGAGCTGCAGCCCATACTTCCAGTACTTTAACTGACTAGGTCCCTTATCCTGCCCTAGTAACTCAGCACACTCCCAATCAGTGAGAAACCCAGTCTTGGAGCTTCACTTTGTGATTTGCAGTCACTTTTTATTGCATGTTTCTTGTGGTTTTTTGTTGTTGTTATTTTTTTTTTTTTATCTCTCCATGGTTTCCAACAGCTCCAAAGCTCATTGATCTGATTTCCCCTTGACTTGGGTTCTGAGATAGTTTATGAAAGGATGGGAAAACAGCCATAAGCACAGCTAGATACCCAGAGGAATGGCATACCCAGAGGATTCAGTGAGTGAGTAGCTGGGAATTAAAATGATATTTCAAAGAAAGAAATGATAAGGTGTCATCTGGTCACAGCTGTTCAGCTACTCAGACAAGACTCAGAGGGTTTCTCAGCTGAAGCAGGCAGGACAGAGGCACTGAAACATGTTTTCATCTTTGCTTCTGGAGAGTCTAAATGAGATCACAGCAGAGTAGCAGCAACAGATGTTCACTCCAAACACTATGTCAACATACAAAAAATCAGTATGACAGGTAGGTATCAACCTTGAAGTATCATATTTGACAAAGTAGCCCTGGAGCAGGTGGGTAGCTTCAAATAGCTCGTTTTGCCCCATGATGGGTGAGAGGTGTTCCAGCTCTCAGCAGATGCATTCAGGACTGCTTGCCATCTGATCCTGATGAATTATGGCTGAGCCTTAGATGTAGCCCTCAAACTGACTCAGGACTGAAATATCATTAGGCAGATCATGGCAGTTCAAGGGAAAGACCTAAAAAGTGTATGAGGCTTTGAGAGTACAACAGCATAACCAGTACATACTGAGAAAAAAAACATTCCCCATTTCTTGATTTTGCCACTTAAAACGGGAAACTTTCTTTTTAATTTGTGAAACAAACATCCCTGACTTTCCATTAAGTTTAGCTTACTGGAAACTTTAGCTCAAAGCAGATGAATGCAATGCCTTATTTTTGCATAATCACTGGTGCCAAGGACTAAAATACATCACTTCTAAAAAAATAAGCCATTACATCTCTCTCCATTTTCACAGTCACCATTGTCCTTCTCACTTAATTTTTCTCTTCATTGAAAAGAGTGATTAGTCATTCCTACTTTGTATGAAGCACAACTTCTCTTTCTGAAGACTTCAGTAGAAAAGAAAAAAAGAAGAGGGAGTGGAGAGAGAAGAAACTAATAAATGATTCTGCTTGACAGCTTGATTAGTAATATGAATGTCAACACAGCCACAGTTCAATGAGACATGTATGTGCTTCTATTTAAGCATGTGTTTAAGTCTCCTTGGATTCAGCTTCCTGCTAAGGACATACTTCACTTGTGGGACATATGTGACCTAAGCGTATGTTAACTGTTTCAATGGTTTGGTACCAGACTAATAAATACTCTTCTCAAGTAGCTATGTGTGTGCAGTTTTTTTCTCAGAGAAAGGTTGTTCACAGCTGTAGCATTTGGTTCCTGTGTTATCAGCCCTGCTGATCTTCAAGTGTTGCATTGATTGGAGGACACTGAGGGATTGGAGGAGTCTCTCTTTGTTGTGAGTCCTGGATAACTCGCTTGGATATACAAAAATAGCAAATCTGCATTGCCAATTTATGAGTTATGGATGGAATGAAGTGTTCTGACATGATGGCATCCAATATTGTCCAAATATACTGTGGTAGAACAGAGGAATGCATGAGCTAGACATGTCAAATGTGAGCAGCTTCAGATGGGGCCTGGGGTTTTAGTAATGATCTTTCCAGTGAAGATGTCAAGGATCACCTAGGGCTCTGGAGAGAAAAGTAAGGCCTGATTTTAATGCAGCAAAGAGTACTGATGTTCTGGAGCTGTTCCTGAGAATTCAAGAAAAAAATTGGAAAATTATGGAACTGACTAAAATCTTCCAGTCTTGTGAATGGTATTGCTTTGTTTGTGGAAGTCATCCCAAGCCATGCTTTTTATATCCTTTTTTCCTCTCTAGTGACTATGTATGCAGCCTCAGTGTTAAGTATGCAAAGGTTCTTGCTGGGCAGCTGTAGGCGGTCCTGCTGCTTGTTAAACATGACAGTTGAATGTGTAGATGCACAGTAAATGAGTGCAGTTCATCATAGCCTTTACAAAGCTAATTGGCTACTAAGCTTTTGAAGGGTCAAAGACATTAGTATCTAGCTCCACTCTGCTCTTTAAACAGCAAGTGGTTAGGAGCAAGTCTGATTAGCATGCCTCTTCACCATCTTCCACTCCTGATATATGCTTATGAATGACCTTTTGCTGCAGCATGTGTGTGAAATGGATAGAGAAAGACATGATCCCTAGAAATAGCCTGGAGACAGAGTAAAAGACTGTACTTAAAGTGCATAATGTTTTAAAAGTAAGTAATCAGGGCTAGCTTTGTGGGTCTGTGTTTTAGAGTTTGAAGCAGATGAAAGGCATCAGATTTGATTTTCAAAACCTCTTTCAGCTCAAACACGAGCCACTGACAAGCTTCTATACAAGTACATTTGTATGCAAGCTTGTCCAGCCAGTTGATGGCTGAAAATCCATCAGGATTATTTTTGCAGGATTTATTTTTCACAGTTGCAGGCTTTCTTGATGAATGATGTGTTACTGATCAATGCTGTAGTTTTAGAAATGTATGTTTTGGGGTACTCCTCTGCTTTAACAGGACAGACTCCAATAACAACACTTAGGTGAAATTATTTACTTGTGTGTTTTCTGAAAAAAATGACAGAAAATCTGAACTGGCTTCAGGAATGGTAGTTATTCTCATTGCTTTGATTTTGAAAACAATTTCTTGTGGCCTGGCTACAACTTGATGGACTGCTGTCCTGAACTTTCCCAAGAACTCAGATAGATACTTATTTATTATTTAAATATGAGCTGAGAGCGGGAAACTCTTAAAATTCCCCAAAGCTCTCCTCTAAAAATAAAGATCCATTAGTTCATCCTTGATAAATAATTCTTAATTGTTCCCCCAAGTGAAGTCAGACTCTTAATTTCTATCTCCCTGAGTTTCCTTCTTGGCTTTCTTTGACCGTGGGTGCAGTATTTTTGTCCGGTTCTGCCAGTGAAATTCAAGAGTTAAAGCCAAACTTCACGAAACCACACAGAGGGCAATGTCGATGCCTGATGTAATTCACATAGTAGCCTTGAATGACCCCCATCCACTCATGGTGACTCCTGCTTGTTTTGGCTGGTGCCTAGAGCTCGATTTTCTTCTCTATCTGGAAGATATCTTGCATATCCTCAGTGTTTACGATCATACTTGCCTCTGATGTTTGCCCTTTAGCTTTGTTATCCATCTTCTGGATTAGACACAAACCCAATATCCTGAATGTTCTTAGTCATTGAAGATCTGAAGGCACTTTTCGCAAAAGGAGATGACTATGCTCCAAGTCCTGGTCACAGGCCAGCTTGGGTAATTACAGTCTGCCTACCAGAAATTCCTCCTGTCATTTCAATGGTCACATTGTTTCTCACTTTGTGTGGCAAAAAGCAATTAAAGAGATGCTATTTTTCACTCCATGCAACAGTTGAGTAAGGAATGATACTTTAAGCTGGTAGCACTTCTTTCTGCTTGTGAAATACATCAGGTCTTGGGGGCATGTTGAGGTGCTACATTTTTATTTTTAGGAGAGATGTCCATACAGTGACAGTCCCCAGCTGATGCACACCTTGGTGCTGAAGGATCTTGGGCCAGTCCCCTGATTCTCCTTTCTAGCTGTTATTATCTCTAGCTATTCTTATCTTCCTGACATTTTATTGACCTATTCCAGTATTTTTATTTTCCCATCTTACTTTTCTTGATACCTTTAGAAAGAAGCGTTGGGGAAAGTGCCTATGGACTGAGGGGAGTTATGTGCATTTCCAGCTGCTTCGAAACCCAGCCAAGGACTTTTTCCATATACGGGAGAACTTCTAATTTAAATGAGTACTATTAACTCTGGTTGTCTTCTGGTTGGCTTTTAGTTTAAAATTAACTAAATATATGACTGAGTTTTTCTCAGAGTGGATTTCAAAGGATCCAGGGGACAGGAGACTGTGGTGAGACTTGGCAGGTAGGAGGGCTGCCCCTGTGAAGTGTGCTTGCTCCAACTACAGAGTGCTCTCTCATACTCACCCCATTACCATCTGAAGGGTATTTTCAAATCTCAGCTTTCACTCAATCAAAAAAGATGTGGAGCAAAACAAAGTATACTAGGTCATGCCAAGATCTGTGTGGGAAGCGTAGAGAGAATGTGTGAAGCACTGAGAATTATATGCCCAGGGATAATCAGATTTGTACCATCTTTTCTTTTTTTATTCTATTTGATTGCACTTTGCCAAAATCAACATCACTGACTTTAATACAGGTGCCTTTGTTCCCAGAAATGGTTGTGAATGAAACCTGGGATTATGAATTCTTTCCCACAGTCATACTGAACCTTGGGAAGCTTTCCATGCAGTGAGTAATCCTTTTATTATTTATTTTTTCTTGTCCTGTTTGCTGTTATTACCTTCTTCTATCCAGCTTTGATACTGCTGCTGTAGTATTTTGCTCTCTTACTCCATGGTGTGACAGCGGGTCAATAACCGTTACATATGGATCTTGTAAATGTGCTTTCGGTCGCTGGTGTGTTTTTGAAGGTCAAATCCAAATAATATCTGAGATGTCATTATTATGAATGCTGTGTGGAGGGGCTGCTGGCCTTAGTAGAGTAAAAATTCAGGATCAAGGCTGAAGCAGCAAATAGCCTTGGAGATTTTAAAGCTGCCTTCCATGCAAACCCTTCAGGCATATTCAAATCTTGAATATGAGAACTAAGTATGAAAATTGAAGTAATGAAAAAAATTGCCCCTGTTTCACAGTTCCTCTAAAACTTGAATCTCAGCCCAAGATTACAAATAAGTCCTCAGGTTTATAGATCTATAAAGAGACCCTGAGCGCTGTTCTGAGTAAACCTGTACTCACTGATAGCTTAAAAGTACATTAAATCTGTGTCTCTGAACAGTTCCAATGTGAAAGCTTTTTAAAAGGCAAAGGCAGTTGGTGATTAATCACATACCCGGGAAGCAAGTGATGAGAGTCCCTCTTAGGGAGGTTTTTTTGGAACAAGTCGTGTCGCATCTCTGCCTATCAGTTTTTCCATCAGTAATGACAGGATGGGAGGACTTATCTGCCCTACCTGCCTGCTTTATTTGCAAAACAGTTTGAAAATCCCTGAGGATGGTGTAATAAGCATTAGATTTCTTCATCCAATGTCGTTTAAAATGTCTGTCTTTGGAGGGGTGGGAAATCTTACCTTTTCTACAGCGAAGAGACAGCAGCTGACCTATTAGTTTGAGTCCTATATATAGTGATCCATCAACACTGGGATCAATTTCCTGAAGGTCACCAGCTTTTTTAAATCCTGCCATCCTCTTTGAATTCAAGCAACGTGGATTTGGCTTCTCTCTTCCTCACCTGCATTCTGCCTTCTTTCTCTTCTGATAAACACAGGCATTGCAGCTTTAAGATTTTAAGACCTTTCCCAGATGGGAAAGGTCATTTGTCTTTCACTACTCAACACTTCCTTCATGAGTTCATTTAAACATTGCCAGACATCAGAAGAACAGAACTCAGCTGTAGGGTTATCTATGTCTTTTTCCCTTTTTGTGTAGGTGGCAAAACTGATCTAGAACAAAACTGTTTGGTTCCCATAGCAATTTACAACGTGTAGCGACCATAATACTGTACTCTTCCCACTCCTTATCTACACCTGTTATTCCTTCCTTTGCCACCCAGCTAAAAGTTATAATGCCGGCATTATTTTGAATGGCATTAAGCAGGCTGTTCCCTAAGTTTCATGATGTTTCTCATTATTTTGGTAAGGACAGGATGTACTTTTAATTGAAGCAGTGAGAAGCAAACACTTTCTTAGCCATTTCCAGTTGGAATTTCAATGAAAAGTTAATTAAAGGAGGGGAATGAGGGGTATTACAGTGCATCTACTAATCTTGGTGCATTATTTATATGAAATCAGTCATCAAAATTAGTCATGTGCATTATCTTGCTGTGTGTGGTCTGGTTTGAAATGATGTGTTTGTTTCCATTTAGCTCCACTGGATCCAGTTAAGATATACATTTGATGTGTTACACAGATCATATTTTTGAAAGTTTATTATGATCTCTCTCTCTGTATCTGCAGCCTTAGCATCAAGGGACCATTAAAAGCTTTCGGTTGAACTTTGCGGCGTGTCTGAGATGAGACAAGTGACAAAAGTCATCCTTTCCCATAAGTTAACAGGCACAGATGTTGAAACGTCCACTGATGTGGTGGTGGCTGCTGGGATGTCACCTCCCAGCCTTCTGCTGCGTTGCAGCGTGATGGGTACTGGTGGTGTATCTGGTAGTGGGCTGCTGGGACCATGTTTGTGAGCAGAGTGGTGGCCCATAGATCCCTGGGACAGCAGTAGCTCTGATGAGAACAAGGGCCCCATTGTTCTCCCTGGCAGTGGCAGCATAGGAGTGGTGCTTGCACCCAGACCCACACCATTCTACAGAGTACTGTCTGCTCCATCAGGGCACAGGATTCTTTTGGGTCTGCTGTTAGACATTCATAAACTTTTATCCACTGCGAGTATCACTCCCACTTTTTCTAACTACTTCTCTCACTTTTCTCCTAGGATGTGCACTAAGAGGAATAAAGGCCAACAAAGTAATTTCAGGTTCTTCCTTTGTTGTGGGTGGTCAGTGAGCTGCTCCTTCCCCTCCCATGCTTGTCTTATCCTCTCCCGCAGAGGAAGCAGATAGAGTTACGAATTTCAGGCGAGGAGAATAGTTTAATGATCCCTCCTTAAGGTCACTGTCAATGTTGTTCCATAAGTTCACCTACTAGGGGCTGCTGTAAGAGCAGTGCTGCTAACTGGAGACGGAGGGGTGTAGCATTACAAAGCAGTGCATGTAAGTTGCCCACTTAAATCACTGAAGCATTTTAATTGACATTCAGTAACTCTCCTTTCTGAGGGCTGCCTTTAATAGAATGAGCACCGCTAATGCTGATCATGAGTTTGCTCTCTGCTCCCTGCTTTAGCTCCTGGCTTGAGCTGCAGTGACAACACAGTCTTTGAGAAATATATCTGAAAATTTAATCTATTCACTGCAAGGGGGCAAATATAAAACCACAGCTACTTGCTCAAGAGCACATAGATGCAAACAAGTTCAGCTTTCATCGGAAGAGCAAGACTAAGAAATAAGTGGCTGTGCTGGTTGTGGACTGTCCAGTACTGCGGAGAGTTGAGGGTCCCTATAAGTTTTTCACAGAAGCTTTTGGAGAACTTGCCTGCTCATTTTGGGAAACAGGGAAAGGAGTGCAGGGAGGTGGGGAAGTATTCCAGCTGATCCCCTTCCCTTAGGTCCTTCCTCACCTTTCCTCACTGATGTCCTTCAAATCTAATGCATTTTTAAACCTGTGAAGGTTTTATCAAATTTCACATTCACATCTGCTTATTTGAAGACAATGTTTTTGCATACATTTTTCTAAAGGGGCAGTAATTTCATTATCTCCAGCTTTATAAGAGCAAGCAGATGAGGGGACTGGAATATCTTTCATATGAGGAAAGGCTGTGGAACTGGGGCTGTTTAGTCTAGAAAAGAGAAGACTGAGGGGGGATCTTATTAACATTTATAAATATCTAAATGGTGGGTGTCACGAGGTTGGGACATCCCTTTTTTTCTGTTGTATCTGGCAACAGGACAAGGGGTAATGGGATGAAGCTGGTACACAAAAAGTTCCATTTAAATATAAGAAAAAACTATTTCACTGTGAGAGTGACAGAGCCCTGGCACAGGCTGCCCAGGGAGGGTGTGGAGTTTTCTTCCTTGGAGGTCTTCAAGATCCACCTGGACATGTTCCTATGCGACCTGATCTAGGTTGACCTGTTTCTGCAGCGGAGTTGGACTGGATGATCTCTAAAGGTCCCTTCCAACCCCTACCATTTTATGATTCTATGATCACAATGCTTTGCTTACTTCTGGGCAACTAAAGAACTGATATAAGGACATGATAGGTAATTCATCTTGCAGTTCCAGATCATGTATATAGATCCTACAGAATGAGGACCTTTGCTCTTGAGTGTCTTCTATTAGGCACATAGCTTCTCAACGAACTATAACAACAGGAAACCTGTCTTTAAGCTGCAAAAGGGCAAAATGGAAGAGAGAAAACTCAAAGAAAGGGCATGGTAAAACTCTAAAATTTATTTTCTGCTCCTTTTCTTTGTTTTATTTTGTTTTTTTTTTTTTTTAAAATTTGTTATCTTGAAACAAAAGAACGTCTCTAATTAAGATGCACTCTGCTAATGAGGGATAGCAAAGTGGCTTAAGAAACCTAAGAAATCTGGTAAGCTAGATACAGTCACTCTTGCTCCTGTCAGACAGTGCCTCCCTTTGTGAATAGCCTAGTTTTCTTCCAAGATTTCCCTCCCTAAGCTGTTTTTCCTAGTGAGTGAAAACTGTGGTCTTTTTTTTTTGCTATGCTTCCTGTAAATGGGGAAGCTGGGGGTGAAACTCTCGGGTACAGTGTGAGTGAAGGAAAAATCCTCTTGAAATCCCAGTTTAGCTTCTAGTAAGGCTAGGCAGTAAGCTACCCTTTATATTGTTTCCCATATTTTATAACCTTTTCTCATTAACTTCCTGGTTATGATGACTATGAACAAGTGCAATATCTTCAGTTTCTCACAAAGGCAAAATTTGTCCTATATTCCAGAAGGAACTATAACAGTAAGTATAGAATGGATATATCTTGATCAAGGATACATCTCCTCTGACTTTTCTCATAAGATATTAATAAGAGAGAGGCATTATCACATTCCATTTAACAGGTGTGTAAAAGAAGAAGAAATCTCATAATCATTTAATACCTTCTACAGTAACATCCTTCATGAGCTTTTCCTAATTATGAAGCTGAAGCCATTTTCTATTTTATGTACCATTTAAAGCTGAAGATGAACTTCAGGAGACACCAAAGGCAATTTATTTCCTAGTTTTTTTTTTTTGCTTTCTTCATGCAAAGGAATGCCAAGGCAACCTCAGAAGCTTTTATTTAGAAACAAGAGTTCAGAGAAAAAATACCATGGCTTTAGACCACTGTCTCTGTTAGTTTATTAAAATATTAGTCTTGTAGGTGTGTTAGATTGATTTGCCTTCCATGGTGTTTAAAAATAGCTGTGAGAATAATGGGTTTCATCAAAAACCATTAACTAGGACGTTACTTTCATTTTCTTTAACCACGGAACAAAGTGTCACAGCCAGATTAAACAAGCCAGAAAGCATTTGGAGTGCACACAAACATCTAGCAATTTTTATATATACCTTCACCATGGAAAATCCTGAAAGATATTAGCCGTCTTCCACTGCAGATTGGTCAGAATCCCCAAGAAAGGTCAGATTGTTCGAAGTGGCTGGTATTTGTACCAGCTGACATGAAAAGGCTCGGTTATTTATAGTGGTTCGCCTGTGTTCCCCACAATGCAGGGGGACTGCGATTGCAGAGATGAAAGGACACTTCAGTCTAACAACTGCAAATAGCTGGAGCTCAGCAAACTTCTAAATGATGGCATTACTAAGCAGGAGAGTCGCCTAGCTTAAGCTGGGCAGGTTTTAATCATTATGAGGGTAACTAGATCCCATAGGAGCCTTTTTTTTTGGAAGGGATACGTTCTGTTTTGATAATGTTTAGCTCCCTGTATAGTGCAATCCAAACTTTACAGCTTCTCTTTTGAGATTTTTTTATGAGCTGTGTCAGTTTTATCTGTCAGCTAGCCACCATGATGGAGTTGGGTTTTTTTAGCAGCAGGATTTGGACATGGAAAGCAGTAACTGGGGTCATATGAGGAGAGTGCTGAGATTGGGAAGAAATGTGGATCCAAGTTCATCAGAGTGAACACTCAATATTTTGATGAATATTTGGTAGCCAAATGACCCAGCAGAGATCTAGAGCAAGAAAAAGAAGACATTTCTGATGAAAGCAAAAACACAGATAACAGAGGAAAAGATAAGAGCAGTGACCATGGCCAAAAGTAGCAAAAGGTCCTGTAAACTGGCATGAAACTGCAGGAGATTTGTCCTGTGGAAAGCCAACCACAGCTTCCAGTTTTACTGCGTTAGTCAGGTCAATGGAGAAAAGGTGATTTCTGATCACTGTCGGGTCTCAAATCAACAGGGAATGAAATAAATGGAAGGTTGTGCCAAGCAGCTAAATGGAAGAAAAGAAGCCCTTTTAGTCAGCTCATCCTCACGGGAAAAGTCCTATTTTGCACCAGAAGCAGCAAGGCACAAAGCAGCTGAACTGTTCTTACTTTAAATCAGAGTTGCGGTTTGATGTGGGATGCCCTTTGCAGCATGGCTGATCAGGCCAAATATGAGCAGGATGTTATCTTCGAACAGCTCATGAACCTTCCTGAAGAGATAGCCTGGAGACAGCCCCAATGACTGGCCCTAATCCTAAAGCCTTCCCTTGTGCAGATAAACTCCCTACAGCTAGAGGGACAGAGGAAATTACTGATATTCACTCATCTATTTATATTTAGACAAAAGATTAAACAACTTAGAACTGTAATGATATGTCCATGGCGCGGCTCCTGCAAACATGTAAGTGCTTGTAAAACTTCTCTGCATAGGATTAAATGGAAATGGACTCGAGATTGTGAATTTTTTCCAGCAGAGTGTACTTATTCAATGAAGGAAAAGTATGGCCAAACTGATTTTTTTTTTTTCAGGGGGAAGTTACTGAAAAAAACACTATTTTGATTGAGACAAAAGTTTGTATTTTCACTCAAAAATTCCTCTGGAATTTGTTTTCATAAATCTCTAAACAATTCCATGGAAGTGAAGCATCGTGACGGTGTGAAGATTGCAGGCATGTTGAAACAAATCTTTGAGACAGGATGTTCTGATGCTATCAGGACCAAATCACTCAGGATTTCTGTTTCATAGGAAATGTCAACTTTTCATGTACTTTTTCAGGGAAGGTATTAAAAAAAAAAAAAAAAGGATTGTAATATCCCTAGCTTCAAAGGCAAATTCCAGGTTTCAACCAGATTTGCTAAACGCTTGTTAACTGTTGTCTGGCACTGGGCCAATGCCAAGGTAGAGATTTGAGAAATTTTATGGAATTACCATATTATTTTGTGTTCCTGTCTCCCACATTCTGTCTTTGAGTAGACTTTCCTTGCAAATAACCCATATTTTGTCAGGTGATGAGAAAAACATGTAAGAAACAGCATTTCTTCTCCTATTATGTTCTTCCCAGTGGCATGGTATGGCACAAGAAACCTTTGATGGAGCTTTTATTTTTCTCTAACTTTGTTTTTCACCCTCATGTTATTTTTGTCTAGGTAGCTAGACAGAGTGGTCACTTGTGGTTTGATTGTGTCTACGTGGTTTTGAGGGATAGATCTAAGAAGCAATTTCTGACCATTGTTGACTGCTGTAAGAAGAGTTTTTAAAGAATTTTGGTGTTAGAGAAGTTAGCATTTGGTTTTCAGATAGTGTTTCATGCTATTGTAGGGAAGACTTACACGGATGATATTGCCTTCTTGCATTGGCAAGATTGTTATTATGGTCTTAGTGTAGTTCCCAGCCTCATTTTCCCTCCATCTTCCTCCAAAGTCCAAAGCCTAGACCAAAAGACTATGCTTGGGATACTCGATATATGAAAATGAAGAGTGACAACTTCCACACCATGGAACACCTTCTCTATCAGATAGACAACTGAGAGCTTTCTTCAGGAGAGTCTGAAAGGGTGGGATAAATCTCTGCAGGAATGCAATGTCATCACAGACATCCACAGCTTCTTCTCCAAATTCCTGGACTTTTAAAATGTAAAGACATGACAAAATCACACTGAATCAGCAATTCAGCAATTCAGAAATCCAGTGTAATGATTAAAGTCTGCCCCTGGCCTCACAAAACACAAAGCCACAGCAGAACTTCCTTCCCCAAGAAGAGATGAGGGAAGAGACTGGTGACAGATATTAATTAGACTGTAAAAATCACCTCTGGAAAGAGTTCAGGCATGATGAGGAGCCTCCAAGTATGTATCTACTTCTTTCCTTGGAGCTTACTCATGAATCCTGCAATCAGCAGGAGGCTTGGCTCTGAAGTGTACAGTCTAAGAGAGGCATTAAGGAGTGTCTATTTTCTTAGCCTAGTTATTTTCCTCCTTGCTTTCTGCAGTATATACTTCATGTTAATTGTAGCAATACATCTGTCCTCAGAGTTTATCAGATTTAAGGAGATAAGTTAGTGCCATCAAAGCCTATTTTGAGCTATGAGTTCCTAAGTAAATCAATGTTACATGAATTAACATTGCCTGGAGATTGTCTCTATAACATTTCAGCTGTCCATATCTGGAAAGAGTTTCTGATGAAAACTCTTTGTAATAGACAGTTTTAGGAATTTGCTCATGCAGCTTACAAAACTCTGTGGTCATTCGATCTCAAAGGAGCTTTAATTACCAAAGCTTTAATTGCAGTGATTTTTTGATGTTTCAGAAGTGAAGTGTTTTATACTCTGGTGATAATAATCACATAGGAGCCAATTAAAAAAAAAGGCAAAATTCCACAGTAGGGGGTGGATTTTTTAATGTAGTTTTATGGATAATTCTTAGTCTGTTCCACCAACAGTAAACAGAGCAAATGTGTTAATGGGTAATTACATCTTCTTTATTTTCATAAGTTTATTCTGTTGCTCCTACCTTTTGCTTTCCAATTTTTTGTCAATAAATTCAACTGTGGTTCTGTCCATTTGAACATGAAAAATGCCAAGCATACTTCCATCTACCACAAAATCTACCTTTTTTAGAGATCACCTATAGAGAGGCTTTTCCTTAACTGCACAGGACAAGCTGTCACCACAACACAATCACTACCACAAGCTCCACACAATTCAGAGTGACTGGCATTCTCCACTCACTCATGATGGCTGTAATGGAGGATAAATATGGAAGGGTGGTCTTGCTTGTCAGAGCTGAAGTAAACACGTGGTAATGTTGGAGTAGATGAAGACTGCCAGTATGTACAGAAATAACTTCAATTATATACTGCTGCTCGGCTCTGGACCTCTAGAAGGATAAATATTTACTACTCTAAATGAAATATATATATAATGTGAGTGTTTATCACAGTCTATCTTGAATAGATTAGAGAAGACTCAAAATTGGGTAATTGCCAAGCGATTCCCGAGCTAGAAGCTTTCCTCCTTGTAGGGAGGTGCTACTACCTGAAGAAATCTTCCTCCCAGTAAGACACAGTCCCATCTGAAAACCTCAAATTTATCTAACTGGCGACACTGTTCTCCCTGCAGGCACTGGTGTCCAGGACAGAGCCTAATAACTGACTCCTCCAAAGCCGTAAGTCCTTGCTTTGCCTTTGCCAGCAGTCTGTGGTGTGCAAGTGGGCAAATTGTTTGTCCTCTCAGGTAGTGTCAGTACTACATCTGAAGTGTGGGCCAAGCCTATACTCAAGGCCAACCTTGCCAAGAAATTTGGCTGCAGGTGCAGATGAGTCCAAAGCACAAGAAGTTTGACTCTTCTGGACTCTGACTTCCTCTGCTTGCATGGTGGGCTACTACAGAACAAAATAACACCACCATAACTCTTTACAGCTTTGTTTTAGTTTACTTGAAGGAGTGGATCTAGCCTAGTCTCAGCCTGGACAAGCCTCTGACATGCGAAGATTGCTTTGATTTATGCCTGCACTTGACAGAATCCAGGTAGCCCAAGGAGAGTGTTAAGTCATCATTGCTCCCTGTTCCAAATGAGTGCTGGGTGTTTCTCAGTTGTATCCAGGTCACTCAAGCAGCAATATAATAATGTTGGTCATTCTGTAACATTGTAAATCAGGCCGCAAAAACACCAATTTGGAACAGTTAATGTCACTGCCTAGGGCAACACCGCAGACAGGACTTTATTTGCTTTGAATAAAATTACAGTGAAAAATAAAAATGCTGTTTTTGACATCAATTTTATTTTAAATAGATGGCATATTAAATACTGTTTATTAGGGCAGTGGGTTAATTATGCATCTTCTTTCCATTGCATCTTATTTGTAGGAATGAACTGAATCACCCCATCTTGTTGTGCTTCACATCTGTTAGGGCTGGCTTTCATTTCAGAAGAGTGGTTAACCCTTTGCAATAATTTGATATAGATCACAATGTTTTCACCTGTAAAGCCATATTCTCAGACTAACATTCTAAACCATTGAGCTCAGTGGGTTTCTGAAGCTTGGCAAAACAGGCATCTCTCTCTTTACCATCTTCCTAAAACTAAAAGTTGTTATAGTGAGGATAATTTGTTGTACTCAAGAAACTTGCTGGTTTACTTCTATCACAACTTCCTTAATGCTGTTTCTGATTTGAGCACTTCTCTAATCCATTAATTGTTGTGCTTCCATAAGGCTAGTATTTTTTGTTTTAAATATAATAAGAGTCTTGTGGGGAGTTTTTTAGTGACAGGCAAGCTAAATACTGATTTTGCTGGCAAATGTGATCTTGCTCAATAGTGTCAAAATGTAGCTGATATATCTGGTCATAGCTTCATAACATTCTCACAAGATTAAAAAAAAAGAAGCTATTCTAAAAATAACATTAATGAACAGGAACCTGATAAAAACACCTGAAAATCATATGGATATGGGCCATCACATTGAATATATATATATATATA
>WBNH01005486.1:0-17966 GCA_013401255.1 Urocolius indicus
TTTTTAAAAAAAAAAAACTAATTTCTAAAATAAAATCAAAATTATTTCAAATATATAGTTTAACTACTTTCCGCAGTGAAAATTTCTCTCCTTCAAATAGAAAGGCAGAGACACAAAAAAAACCCGGAGATTGGCTTTTTCATTAGCACAAGTGGGACAAACAAGCACAGGAACTGACATGATGAAAGAGGCAAAGTCTTTTACTACAGTAGTTTGCCTATAGCTGCGATAGACTTTTTCATGAATAGAGGTATCATAGTTTCAGTTAAGATTTTGCATCTAGGTAGCAATTTCATAAGTACGAAGCTACAAAACCTCCTGGCACAAGAACACTGAATATGACTGAAGATACAAAATGATGCTTGTCTTCACACCGGTATAGCTATCATTAGTGTCAAGGTCTGTAACATCCCAGGTTCAACTGAAGAAAGAATTTCAATAGTTGTATAGAAAGTAGTATACTGTCCTGTCAAAAGATTTATCTACAGAGAAGTCTAAAGTAGTTTCTCAACAGAAGTAACAAAAATTAACAGTGGATCACCGGGAAAAAAAGTCATGCTCATTTGCCATACTGATGTGTTGCCACAGTAAGTTAAAAGATAGGCCCCGCTTTTTATACAAATCAATTTCTTCCTCTAAACAAGATACAACTTCCAACGGCAGAGTTTGGCACATTAAGAAGGAGAATTAGCAAAAACTGTGGCCTCAGTTTTACACAAAAGCAGAAGAAACTGGGGAGTTTGCACACTCCTTTTAAGTAAGGAGTGAAGACAACAGAGGGTCATTAAGGGCTATGGACTGAATACTTCCCAGTCAGCATGACCAAAAAAGCATACCTGATGTAATACATCATTTTTTTAAGACACAACGTAACACAGTGAAGAAATTGCCTACAGGGAAAATGACAACAGGTACGCTAAGAGGAACTGTAAGGTTGGGAAGAGGTTACCTGTAGGGTAATCTCAAGGATGAAGCCAATAAGGTAGTGTGATGCAGTACATATGCCAGCAACATTAATGAACAGCTAGTAGATGTACGCCTGACAGAGTTGACTACTCTTTGCTATAGTGGACGATCAAGGTCAGCCAGTTCTGCCTGCAAAACAACTCTGAGTGAAGCAAGAGAACAGATGTCGATTTGTGCAGTAATGAGCTGAGAGTCATGCACTTGGAGGCTAGTGATGAGCTGAGAGTTTGTCAGTTCAAAATACAAGCGGGAAATTACATCTGCTTCCTGTGGCTGTTGAATACCAATATAGTAGTGTGTCCATTAGACAGAAGTCTTTCTAAAGGCTTTAACACTTTAAGCCACCTGACAAGACCTTTTCTGAAACAGTATTCAATCAGAATTTGCAAATGTTGGTTTTAATTCATCTGTCTTGAGAGGAGACAGAAGAACTGCTAAGGTACATTCTTCATTACCTCAAAAACTAGAGAACAGTTCAGCAGAACATAAGAGCTGCAAGTCAGCTAACTGCATAGGCAGCAGATATCAAGAAAAAGCACTACTGATCCAGCAACAACCAAGAATTATAGAGCTACAAATAGTTGGCAAAAATTCATAGTGAGGGAAATACACAGGCCTCTGAAACAGCCTTTTGAGTCAGAACACAAGAGGTAGAAACACAAGCAGCTTAACTGATAAAACTGAATATTTTAAACACTTGTACAATAGTCTGACTCATACAGTATAACAGATTAGATTTCCTTGCAAGCTGAAATGATTTCTGACTGATTACGTTGGGATTTTTTCCATAAATATGCTGTGCGACACCATCCTGTTTCTTTCCAAGTTCCTAATCTTGATGAGATTTCTTCACTGTTACTAGGCATGAGGCTGATCTCTCCACTAAAAGCTGATTACCACTCTGAGGAGCAAGAGAGAGAGAGAGAGAGCACAAACATGACATACGCTGCCCTCAAACTGTCCTTTCCATTCCCTTCAGGAAAGGTACCACTTGGCTGGTGGATGTTACTGCTATTATTTACAGGTCTAAGTGCCCTACTTTGTGGCCTCACTACACACCCTCTTCCAGACATTCGTGACTATACTGAACTGGGCAGACTNTGTACTTGAGTCATCTTCAACACTAGGTGGTAGGAAATGAAGCAGAAATCGAACAACAGGAGCAGCAGCTACTACTGCTTCTGGCAAGGGAAGCTATTAAGAAAAACTTATTACTTAAGGGGTAGATTCTGATTTAAAATAATGAGCAAAGTCTGGTTTTGTGGGATTATGAGGTTTTTTTTAAAAAAAAAAAACTAATTTCTAAAATAAAATCAAAATTATTTCAAATATATAGTTTAACTACTTTCCGCAGTGAAAATTTCTCTCCTTCAAATAGAAAGGCAGAGACACAAAAAAAACCCGGAGATTGGCTCTTTCATTAGCACAAGTGGGACAAACAAGCACAGGAACTGACATGATGAAAGAGGCAAAGTCTTTTACTACAGTAGTTTGCCTATAGCTGCGATAGACTTTTTCATGAATAGAGGTATCATAGTTTCAGTTAAGATTTTGCATCTAGGTAGCAATTTCATAAGTACGAAGCTACAAAACCTCCTGGCACAAGAACACTGAATATGACTGAAGATACAAAATGATGCTTGTCTTCACACCGGTATAGCTATCATTAGTGTCAAGGTCTGTAACATCCCAGGTTCAACTGAAGAAAGAATTTCAATAGTTGTATAGAAAGTAGTATACTGTCCTGTCAAAAGATTTATCTACAGAGAAGTCTAAAGTAGTTTCTCAACAGAAGTAACAAAAATTAACAGTGGATCACCGGGAAAAAAAGTCATGCTCATTTGCCATACTGATGTGTTGCCACAGTAAGTTAAAAGATAGGCCCCGCTTTTTATACAAATCAATTTCTTCCTCTAAACAAGATACAACTTCCAACGGCAGAGTTTGGCACATTAAGAAGGAGAATTAGCAAAAACTGTGGCCTCAGTTTTACACAAAAGCAGAAGAAACTGGGGAGTTTGCACACTCCTTTTAAGTAAGGAGTGAAGACAACAGAGGGTCATTAAGGGCTATGGACTGAATACTTCCCAGTCAGCATGACCAAAAAAGCATACCTGATGTAATACATCATTTTTTTAAGACACAACGTAACACAGTGAAGAAATTGCCTACAGGGAAAATGACAACAGGTACGCTAAGAGGAACTGTAAGGTTGGGAAGAGGTTACCTGTAGGGTAATCTCAAGGATGAAGCCAATAAGGTAGTGTGATGCAGTACATATGCCAGCAACATTAATGAACAGCTAGTAGATGTACGCCTGACAGAGTTGACTACTCTTTGCTATAGTGGACGATCAAGGTCAGCCAGTTCTGCCTGCAAAACAACTCTGAGTGAAGCAAGAGAACAGATGTCGATTTGTGCAGTAATGAGCTGAGAGTCATGCACTTGGAGGCTAGTGATGAGCTGAGAGTTTGTCAGTTCAAAATACAAGCGGGAAATTACATCTGCTTCCTGTGGCTGTTGAATACCAATATAGTAGTGTGTCCATTAGACAGAAGTCTTTCTAAAGGCTTTAACACTTTAAGCCACCTGACAAGACCTTTTCTGAAACAGTATTCAATCAGAATTTGCAAATGTTGGTTTTAATTCATCTGTCTTGAGAGGAGACAGAAGAACTGCTAAGGTACATTCTTCATTACCTCAAAAACTAGAGAACAGTTCAGCAGAACATAAGAGCTGCAAGTCAGCTAACTGCATAGGCAGCAGATATCAAGAAAAAGCACTACTGATCCAGCAACAACCAAGAATTATAGAGCTACAAATAGTTGGCAAAAATTCATAGTGAGGGAAATACACAGGCCTCTGAAACAGCCTTTTGAGTCAGAACACAAGAGGTAGAAACACAAGCAGCTTAACTGATAAAACTGAATATTTTAAACACTTGTACAATAGTCTGACTCATACAGTATAACAGATTAGATTTCCTTGCAAGCTGAAATGATTTCTGACTGATTACGTTGGGATTTTTTCCATAAATATGCTGTGCGACACCATCCTGTTTCTTTCCAAGTTCCTAATCTTGATGAGATTTCTTCACTGTTACTAGGCATGAGGCTGATCTCTCCACTAAAAGCTGATTACCACTCTGAGGAGCAAGAGAGAGAGAGAGAGAGCACAAACATGACATACGCTGCCCTCAAACTGTCCTTTCCATTCCCTTCAGGAAAGGTACCACTTGGCTGGTGGATGTTACTGCTATTATTTACAGGTCTAAGTGCCCTACTTTGTGGCCTCACTACACACCCTCTTCCAGACATTCGTGACTATACTGAACTGGGCAGACTCCTGGAAGGCTTTACTTGCTACCTTCCTCCCTTGTGCAAGCCAGAGAGCACTTTCTCTACTGCCCACTTCTCACATTTTGATTAAATCATTGATGCGTTTAAGGATTCTTCATTTAACTCTATGAAGAAACTGAATTATTTTAATTTCTTAATGTTTTGGTGAAGTCATAATTTGAAAGTACAGCTCTAAATGAGATTTTATTTAAATGCTGCCTTTAGCCCCAGTACTCCATCCTCCTAGCATTTTAAAGAGATTAGGAATAGATGTGATGGAAACCAGTAAACTGCAGGTATGTTTCAGACAAAACAAACACCTGTTCTTAAGCAGTGGGTAGCCATACTGTTTCTCTAGAATTTAGAAACAAAACAAATTTAAAGGATTTTGCTGGTTTTTCCTCTCAGCACTTAAAGCCACCATCTTCATGCTATTATCAATCCCAACTTCAAAGTGACACCTAGATATCTTAATTTTTAAAAAGCATTAAGTTGTATTTTGAGTTTTAAGTCTCCTTACACTAGAAATGAATATAGAAAGCACAACTTAACATTTTGCCTGAATTGCTGTAGAGACTTCACAAATAATTACATAAAAAACATCCATATTCATTTGTACAACACTAGAAATCCTACCTGGAAAAACATGCAATCTGTGAAAGCTTGGTTAAAACTTTTGAGTATTACTCTGTGTAACTGCTCATATTCTGTTGGAGCTGGTTAGGTTATCATATAGGTCTTCGCAGATTAAGTTATCTTATATCTGTCTGATCCCCAGAATCAGAACAATACAATTTTAAATTTCTTAAATGGAGCTTTATAGTTCAATAGGGCACCTAGAAAGAAACATGCTTATAACATGACTCCACAGTTGACCAAGATCAACTGCTGCATTTTATCATCCTGCTTTCTCCAGAGAAGATGGATAAAAACCACCTCTCTACATAAGCATCTTGCTGCTCCAAGCAGAACAGAAGGAGGTACAATGAGGTGAGCCAGAGGAAACAAAAGAAACAGCACAAAAAGGAAGTTCCCCACTTACACTTGCTTTCCCTGTTGCTCATCTGTTTTATGATGCAGTCCCTTCCCTTTTTCACCACCCCCTTAAGTCCTGGATGTCAACAGCAAGGTGTTAGAAGCTAAGCATGAGACTAGGGAAAAAAAAATGACACCAATCAAAGTTTTTTTACTTCAATGTCAAGATTTCTAAATATTTAAAGTTGAAACTCTCTCCCTCTATATATTTCTCCCGATTTCATTTTACTTTTTTGTATATTCTACTAAATAATACCTTCAAGAACCACTCCAAACCACCATGACTGCTTAGCTTTCTCAGTTACAACCAAGCTTCACTCAGTATTTCAGAAGCCCTTGTCTGAATCTCCTTCCATTGTCACCCTGCTAATTATTTTACTCAGTTTCATACTCTGTGTGCACTCCTGATCACTCTATTAAGAAATGTACCTTAAGGATGCACAAAAGCACAATATTAAGACCACAGACTTCACAAGCATGTCTGTGCTACTGATTTATTTAAAATTAACTGCATCTGCTAACAATGTGACTTGTACCAAACCAGTGCTCCTCAGATGTTTCCTCACTTATTTCACACTGAGCCCATGTGGTGGTTTAGTGTGGTCAGGTTTTGGTACCAGGAGGCTACAGGGGTGGCTTCTTTGTTGTAAACAAAGAGCTGCCAGAAGCTTCCCCTGGATCTGATAGGGACAGTCAATTGTAAGATGGACCCACTGCTGACCAAGGCCAAGCCAATTAATGATGGAGGCAACGCGTCTATGAATAATGTGTTTGAGAAGGGGAAGCAGTTGCTGTGGAGTTGGGGAGTACTCATGTTGGAGCAGTTAGTACCTGAAGGACTGTTCTCCCCCATGGATGACCCACGTTGGGGCAGGGTGTGAAGAGCTGCTCCTGTTTGAAGGATCAGTGACAGAGCAGTTCATGAATAACTGTAGCTCATGAGAAGGGCCATCTCCTGTGCAAGGGACCCCACACTGTAGCAGTGGGAAATGTGAGGAGGCCTCCCCCTGAGAAGAAGCAGCAGCATAGTCCATCTGTAATGAACCCGTATCCCCCACGCTGCTGGAGGGGGAGGAAAGAAGAGTCCTGGAAGAAGGAAAGGTGGAGAAGAGGAGTTTTGAGATTCAGTTTTATTTCTCATTTCCTTTCTCTACTTTAGATCATTAATAAAACAAATAGTTCCTCTCCAAGTTGACTCTGTTTTGCCCATGACACTAATTGCTGAGCAATCTCCCTGTCCTTACCTCAACTCTTGTTGAACCTCTTGTTATATTCCTCTCTCCCCTATCCAGTTTAGGAGGGGGAGGGGCACACGGCACCAAGCCAGGGCTACACCACCTCAGCACACCAGAACACCCTCACCATGGATGAGGCAGAAGTGGGGCCGAAGCTGGATGCAGCAACTGCCACTTCTCAGACTGTCCCCTATAGCACTGATCTCATAGGAATTACTCATGAACTCAAGCAAAGCGTATCACCCTGCACATTAATCCTTCACGTAGTATAAACATGGGTTGTAATTATTATGTTGGCTTTAAATAGAGGTCGAACCAAAACAAATTAGCAGTTTCTTCCTCAGAATAAGCTTGGTCTCAGATATGAGTATCATGTGGAGCAGTTATGAACAAGCAGAACTCATGCCAGATTAGGAAATTCAACAGCATTGCTCAAAAGTTTTCCAGTGCCATGAACATATTTAAAAAAAGAAGATAAAGCACTACAGAATAAGAGAATCATGACTCTCCTTTTTGAAAAGTTTACCAGGTAAGAGGCAAGGCCTTGTTAAGGGTATAATAAAATTCTTAACGCATAACACAGTTACCTCTAAATTAAAGGATGCAAAAGTCCACTGTAGTATCAAATGGCAAGCCCAATTTCGATTGCAAAACTACCAGTGGGCCATAAAGCTTTGGCACTGCTACCAAAAATTTAAGTACACATCTGCCAATATTGAATAGGTTTCACTACAGTCACCTGCTTTACCAGTCCTTACCACAGTAGTAGCTACATTTATGCCTCAAGAAACATAAAAATTAGCCTTGTAAGTCCTCATGTTGGTAATCGAAAAGGTGCTTTCAATAAAAGTTTCCTTGCAAAAATGTATCCCTCTCACTAATTGAACATAAAAGACTAGTTTCTTTTGACAGAAAGAAATTAGTAGATTGCCTCCAAAGTATGACTGAACTCATCTGCAGGAAGGAAAAGTTACAGTAAGAACACTGATACACATGGTAGGAGAAGAAATGCCACATCAAGTATCTCTTACAAGATGAATTTCAAAACATTCCCAGAGTTGCAATCTACAGATACTACTCCCTAGTCACTGCTTTTAGGCTATTTACAATTACTTTCCAAATATCTCTAAAAAGACTGAAGAAGACAAATATCAGAAAGATTTTAGGTTCCTGGTATGTCAGTCACCATGGATGTGTGTTGCTCCAGCCTAGATATTAAAAAAAAAAGAAAACAAAACAAAACACCACATTTTTCTAGGATGCTACCAAGGCTTCTTTGATCCAAAAATTGTAATAGAGAAATTGTGCATAAAACAGTCTGGAAAATTGATAAGTATCATCCCATCCTATGAATTGGGATTTAAAAAAAGGACAAACATGGGTTTCTCTCAGATATTTTACGTCCTGATAGAAGGCAGCAGTGGGAAAGAGTTTAGAGCTATAAATGAAATTGTGAACTTAGAAGAGCATTCTTTTTATTTTTTTTTTAAGATCTGAGAGTTTCTAACGTCTTCTAAATCTTCATAAAACATTCTGGAGATAAATCATGTTCAAGCAGCCTAGTTTATGTATGCACAAAGAGACTTCTTAATGAAATATCTATGCCTTACTCATTATTTCAGGTTTGTGAAGTTTTTATTTTTCTTTGAAGTTGTTCTACATTCCACTATGGGCTTGTCCCAACAACTGAACAAGACAAGACCTTTTATTATTATATAACATAGGCCACTTCTTACTGCACTCTGAAGACAAGCAAGCTGTTAGTCACCAAAAATAACAATATTTTGAGCATTACTGCTGGGATTTCATGAGGCTTTAGGGGTCAAATCTAAAAATAACTGAATCTGCAATACCTGTACATTGTTGAATGCTCAAGGGAAGGGTTATAACCCCTTTACCACTCAATAAAACATTCTTTTTTTTTTCCGCACATTGCATATATAGTACCTTTTGTTTCCCTTAACTTCCTACCACAAGTTCTTTCTATTTTGTGATGTGACAATGCTGAGGTGCCAGTCCTACTTTGGAACAAGTATCCTGTTCATTCCAGATCATCTTTGATTATAGAAGAAAAAGACTGCACCAAAGTGCAATTTACCAACTCTTGTTTGTGTAGTATTAGACCCATTGTTTTCCATCAATTCCATCTTTGAGAAGACTGTTATGTTCAAGAAAAGTCTCATGTCAAGATAACATTTTTGATTAAACATGGGATAGTCAGCATCACTGCCCAACAAGCCTTTGATGAGCCAGCTGTGTCCCTGCTGAGGATATTGGCTGTGGAACATATTACTTACAAAAACTTAAGCTGCCTTGGAGAAAGTCTCAAGCCTCCACTGAGTCAGTCCAAAACAAAATCCAGTATGACTATCACATTCTTCTATTCCCAGACCTATGAGTCTTCCCTCCTCTATTTCAAATAAACGCAAGCTTGAAGCTACAAAGCATTTAAATGAAACCCAGTTTCCACTCAGTAAATTGAAACAACCTGCATCTCAGAGTCCCTAGCTTTACAGCTCACCCTAGCCACAAGTTTTCAGTGGCAAGAAGTTATTTTCTTTCATCTCTTGCATGATGTTAATGAATTCACTCAACTCGCAATTAATGAAGCTAGTTATCATGATAACTACAGAGCGGTGACAGTCACACTACAGCAACTACCTTTACACTGGATTTCAGAAAACCTGTGATGCTTTAAGGCTGGCAAAGTGTTCAGACTGAAGAAAGCTGATCTGGATAGTCTGTATTGTTACAGCACTACAAGTGCTTTATTTATTTTTTTTTAAATACTTTTTTGAGCATGCAGGTCAGGAGTGATTGTTCCAATCACAGAATCCAACCCCCTGCACAAAGGCAGGCAATAAAAATTTGCTATGTAAATCCTACAAAAGTGGCATAGACAAAAAAGTATCCGATCAGACTGGAATCACTAACAAATCTGAGGTTTTTAGATACCTTGGCATTTAAGGTTACAATAACTGTCTAGTCCATATCACTTCTTAGATGTTTACACTTTCAAGTACATTATCTCCAATGCAGATGTTTTGTTTCTGCTTTAGAGACAGAAGAAAATGCAATCAATTGGTCTGCTATTAGAGGAGTAACTGCTTTAGATCTAAAATTGGAGGACTAAAAAAAAAAAAAAAAAAAAGTCAGACAATTCAACACATTATCTAACTGCAGTTGAGAATCTCTCATTAGAAGTCCAAAATTGCACAGAGCTGCAATTGCTAGTTCACATGTGCATGCATCGATTAAGGTACACATGAGCCTGATTAGAAATGAAATTTCCCTCAAGTCATGACAAAGACCTATGTCAGTACTTGTCACAATTACAAAACTTCAGAATATTTTCTTCAAAAGTAAAACTACACTTTTGACAGCAACTATTGTGTCTATCATCTATTTACTGCATAAGAGCAATGCAAGCTTTAGTAAACAAGCATTTAAGGGAAAACAGATTTCTGTTAACTGGTTTTAAACAATTCCTTCCATCTTAATGCAGTTTGACACATACTTCTCACTGATTAAAAAAGCATATACATTTATCAGAAGACCAAAGATCATGACCATCTCTGGTATGGTTTGGTCAACCACTGCAGGCACAAATAATATGAAGTAGTTACAGGTTCAAGAATCATATTCAGAATAATTAAATCTTGTCTCTCTAAAGCAGATCAAACTTCATTAAAATCTTGGATACAACCAGATTCAAAAGACAGAAAAACCTACTATAGAGTCAAAATGCTTTTTTTTTGTAAAAATTATGTGGTCTTGAAAACACAAAGCCTTTTTTCTACAGAGAACTAGATTTTCAGCACCTGTATGTCTTTTTGAAGAGTGTGAAGAGTCATCACTTTTTTTTAAAGCCAAGAAAATCGACTGAGTCTCAATTAGACTTATTTCTGTAGAAAGTATATGGAAGCAATACTCAATAGTTACAAGTTAATGCAAGTCTTAATATAAGAAGTATGTAAATTTGACTAATGCATTTGGAATAAGAGATCCATTGATTCTACGGCATTTTGGAAGCCTGTGCTATTTTTCTCCCCAAAGAAGCCTCATCTCCATCATTTTTCTACCCCTAAAAAAAATTATATTAGCAATACTAACACTTAGAGATTTATCCCAAATTTTACATGCATACAGAAATTAGCAATGCCGCCTTTTCACATGCATATGACTATACATACATAACATTTTGCCTATATAGACTGTCTTCAACTCAGTTAACAGTGCTAAACTCTTGGAAGGTATACATTTTATTCCCATCACCAAAGCTCCCTATAGTTAGCTACTTACAGAGAAAATGGGCAGGGTGAACCCCACTGTGTAGAGGACAGTGGATGTGATGGTACTGTCATGGAACGGATACTTGATGCTGTCATCATTACAGAAAAAGCCTCTCTGATACGGTTTTATTTTGGCCAAGTTTAGAACACCAAGAGGTAAGCCAGCTGTTGGGGGAGGAAAACAAACAAACAAAAAAACAAAAACAAAAACAAGAAATACATGTGGTTAAATTAAAAAAAAAAAATCACTTTTAAACATGCATGGAGGAAGCTACCAAACATGCAAAAGTCAAATTTCCAAGTATCATGCAACGTACACACTTAGCAAATCCTGTTTATTAAAAAAAAAAAATTTTTAAAAAAATCCCTCTCTTACCAACTTCAGAAGGATGCTTAGGTTACCCATCCCATACAGAAGTTAAGAAAGCATACAGTTCAAAGTCTTTTCATCAGTAAGGTGAGCTGTCACACACTGAACAAAGATTACACTTTGGCAAAGCATTTGCCACCCTCATGACTGAATAGTTAAGGAGGACAGGCTGCCTTTTGCATCTCCTCCTTCGCCAGCATCCCAAACATTGGTTTGTATCTGAATTACCAGCTTTGTTCTATACACTATAATCTTGTCAGTGTTTACAAAGAACAAGACAAAAATATATACCAATTTTGCTGTAGTTAGGGAGTTAAGGATTTCATGCAAGTAGGTTTCATGCAGGTAAGGGGAACGAGAGCACTGCAGAGACACCAATGGGAAATACAGACTTTGAATGGACTACACCTCAAGGTAATGAGTTACACTTGTAAGAATTAAATTCACATGGCTTTTGTGCACTTTTTCTGTACACAAGATTTCTGCATGAAAAAGACACGTTATTAACACAGAAACTGAAACTGATACAAAAGACGGTTCTCTGAATTTAACAATGTGACATATTACCTAATTTCCTCTCCTACAATTTGACTGCCAGTACAGTGTAAGTGATGCCAAAGAAGCCTTCAAGACATCCAGCAATTATATTTAGGTCCGTAACTTATTTCTGTAGGGAGCAGTCATTTGCAGAAGCAATCACCTCAGGAAAACCAAGTTTTGTCATTTTATTTTCTCATTCTCCCACTTGCCTTTAGTCCCCTGACCAGTGGACAAATCAGGCTATCTTTTAAGAATTGTGACCTGCTCCCCTCCCTCCAAAAAACCACTAACGAAAATCCCCCAGATTGCTGTTTAAAACAAGGTAAAAAGGGACCAAGTAAACTTTTGTATTTTCCCCAATATCCATGCAAAATTAAATTCTGCATAGATACTCTTAAGTAAATTAGATGGTAAGTGTATTTATTGAGGCAGAACAGACTAGTCATAATATAAACAAACTGTTGTGCTGAGAACAAAAGAACTTTTCAAAGTCCATGTGATGAGAGGTTGCTTTGATTTAAGGTGACACTTGCTAAGATGACTATCAGATGAATCACTTAAAGGGGTTTTAAAGAAGCTTATTCCTATTTACCTTATTAGAAGAAAAGGCATCAAGTGTGAAACAGTAGTGAGTGCTGAATGCTGGACCCTTGTATGGGCTGCTAAGTTGCAGTAGAAAAAAGTTGCAGTAGAAAAGCGCATATTGAAACTGTAAACGTGCTTGGTCATACCCCAGCTCCTAACTCCTAAGAAAACTGCAATGTTTGCAGAAGGCAATTTGGCAGAAATTTAAAGACTCCTATGGAGCAGAGGGGATTTTTTTTCAGGTAAAAATACAAAATTGGAAGGACTGTCCATACTTAACAACTGAGGATGCTGACGCAGAAAAACAATTCAGCAGATGTTTATCATCCCATATAATGAAAATGAACCAAAAAAAAAAAGCAAACGGCACTACACTTGTTCAAGATTAAGCACAAAGCTTTTCATGAGGTAGGATGATACACCTTTGGAGTAACTGCATCTCACAGGTCTCTCTCTTTCCTCTCCTTTAGTGACTGAGAAAAGAGATGCAGTTTGATAGCACACAGATGGCAGAAGAAGCAACAGAAAGAATCACAGGCCTTCAAATACAAAGAGGGCCACACTGAAGAACTCCAAAAGTTCACTCAGATCAAAGGACACTGCTGTATGTTTGCACTGTCTATAGTCAATTTTCAGCTCCACGCAAGGCTGTGGCAAGATTCCACTAACCTAAGTCAGTTCCTGCCGTTATCTCTACTCAGTGTCAGGATGATGGAGTGGCAAAGCCATTACCTATTTGATACAATCCTATCTTCCCAACCAGCTCTTCAGATTTTCACAAGCAGAAATAGTACAACTTCGCGGTTAACTTAAGCAGCAGCTTGTGCTTTGCACAAGTTGACTACTGAACAGATACAAATATCTCTCTCTTCCAAGAAAAGTTGCTACATCATGATTTTTTTAATTATTATTATTTGTTCAGTCACATTTTTTGGCCTTCCAGCTCAACTTTTTTTAGCCAATGTTGTTTAGTTCTTTACAAGGTGTTTTGGTTTGATTTTGTTTCCAGGTTTAGCTTGATTAGGATGGAGTATTTGAGCAGCTCCTAAAAATGAAATATGTTCACTAACTGCTCCAGTTCAGAAATTAGAAGACATCTGCAAACATGACAACAATTCTAAGCTCAAAAATTCCAAATTTTTTGACACCAAAGTACGGAGGTTTACTGTCATGGGTCGTGCATTTTTTTCAGGGAAGATTTCTTTAGGAAGTGGAAGAGAGCTATTACAGGAGTGTACAGAAGTACCTTAAGTTTGACAAGCAATGTTTTATCCAAAACAAACAGTGTGAATATTAAGGGTTTGGAATTTCTTTTGTTGTGTAACTGCAGCAGGAGAGAATTACTCACTGTGTAACCTAGTTAAGACAGAAGCTTGAGGGCTTTTTTATTTAATTAGGGAAAATTCCTTACAGTAAGCATTATGCATTCAGTTTTATTAAACAAAGAGGAAATGAACTCAATATTTAATTTAAGCTTTCTTTACTTCTCATTAAATAGTCTTTGTTATGTAAAATTTGTTTATAAAAGTTAGTTTGTGCAAACTTCTACATAACCAGCAGTTACCAAAATTTGTCTATGTATTTAAATACCTTGTCATACATTTTTGTTCCTTCCTACATCTGAGGATGCACCTTTCTATTAAATCAGATTGATTTAATAACATGAGATTTTTGGGAAAGAAGGAAGAGGAAAAGGTGGAAATAAAGGGGTCAGATGTCGACACTTTGATAACTGCAAAATTCATTGTGTAGTAAAAGAATGAAAGAAACTGGAAGCTGATTACACATCTTACACTAATCTCCTATTTCCATTTTTTACTTTTCTGTTATAAATCCTACTGCAATCTAAATGATGCACTGCTTTCCAGCAGCAGAGACTTTGTGAATTGGTGTTTAGTTAAACATTCACCTACTCCAAAAACAGTAGCATTTTTACTATTGCTCATTTTACAGGGCAAGACAACAACACTTACTTCACGTAAGCAAAGGGTCTTGAAGTTTTAATTACAGAACAACAACAAAAATACACTAATGAACAATCCAGGCCAGTACTGCTATCACAGGCATTGAGCATCTCCGTGACCTTTAAGCAGGCTGACTGTGTAATGAACTTTTGAAGAACAAATGTATGTTCAGTTTCAATAACTTAAACAAACTGGAGGAAAGAGTGACCAAGATCAGGTGAGAGATTACAAGGCTTTTTAAAAGGCAACCTTGTAGATGAACTCTCCTGCCCTACCCTCTTCACTATATATCTGTCACTCCCTTTTCACCTAGCCAGTAGCAGCAGTAACCTCTGATGGTGTTCTTCTGATCTATGTAAAATTTAAGAGATCAGTTATTCATATCCTCTAAAGCACGACCTTCAGCTGTAAAAAAAAAATACTGGTCCTTGAACTTGAGCCAGCAGTGTGTACTCACAGCCCAGAAAGCCAGCCCTATCCTACGCTGCATTAAAAGAATTGTGGCCAGCAGGTTGAGGTAGAGGGATTCAGCCCCTCTGCTGCACCCTGGAGTACTGCATCCAGCTCTGGGGCCCCCAACTTAAGGACATGGATCTGTTGAAGTCCAGAGGAGGGCCATGAAGACCATCAGAGGGCTGAAGCACCTCTCCTGTGATGACAGGTTGAGAGAGCTGGGGTTATTCAGCCCAGGAAAGGCTCCAGGGAGATCTTATAGCACCTTCCAGTACCCAAAGGAGCCAACAAGAAAGGTGGGGAGTGACTTTTTACAAGGGCATGTGGTGACAGGACAGTAGGTAACAGCTTTGAACTAAATGAAGGTAGATTTAGGTAGGTATAAGGGATAAATTCTTCCCTGTGAGGGTAGTTAGAAATTGGAACAGGTTTCTAACTGGAACAGGTCTCTAACTGGGAGGCTGTGGACATCCCATCCCTGGAAGTGTTCAAGGCCAGGATGGATAGAGCTTTGAGCAATCCTGTTTAGTGGAAGGTGTCCCTACCCATAGGAGGGTGGGGCTAGAACTGGAAGATCTCCAAGGTCCTTTCTAACCCAAAGTATGCCAGGATAAGCTCCCCATGCTCAGAATTGGAGATTTGCTATTTTCTGTTAATATTTATCTAGTTGATATTGTCAAGAGCTAGTGACCAATAGGTTCAGGGCTGTTTTGCTGGGTAGAAACCAAATAATAATAATTAAAAAGTAGTAGTGGTCTGATCTCACTTTTCTCCCCTTTAAATATGCAAACACCTCCATCAACCAAGTTAACTGGCCCATCCAAAACTTTGTGAAAAACTGGGAGGCACTTCTCCAGTAACGCTCACACAGACTGCCTAACTCTGAAAGCAGTAGTAAGAAAGTTGAATAAGAAAACAGACTGTAAAGATTCGAAGCCTTTACCTATGAAGGAAATTTGAAAAAGCTTTGTACACATGGACAAGAAAGAATAAAAACAACGCAGAACGGAGGGAAAGGAGAAAGGCAAGACTGAGTGGGGACTGCAGGGAAGAAACAGTGTTTTAGCCAGCACTACAAAAACAGGGCAAAACACATTTGCACAGACTGAAGCTAGACTAGTTGAAATAGTTACGTGGAATTATGTTGAGTTCACAAGAACTTTTTAGGGTAGTTCCCACTGAAAGCCTACAGATAATTCACAGTTATAAATAGCCTTCAAAGAGCTCATATTTAATCACATCTGCTGGAGAACAGATTAAGACACAAAAGCTTGTAAGGAAGGAAGGGAAGTCTGAGCTGGGAGACTAGGTAGGAAGTCACTGTGAGAATGGCTCTCCACCCAAAGCAAAAGAATGCCAAGAAAAAAAACCAATACCCAGGGGAAGGAGGAGGTGAAGCCTTCCTTTGGCAAAATAAGCAGACTTTAATGAAAAATGTTGTTTGGTTACAAGTAATTTTAATTATGAATACAATAAAGGAGATATTTAAGTTCGACAAATGGAAGTGCTGGATGCCAAATTTTGTACCACATAATGCTGCAGTATTACTCTGATTTGTGGCTTTTACCATACCTGTATCTTTAGAGTCAAGTGCTTTAATTTAGAGGCATAAGGAGCTGGATTCTGACACTCGTGTGTGCATTTGGCTTTGCCAGTGAGCTGAATGTGATATTTTTCCCTAAAGCAGGGGATGGGGGGTGGGGGGTAGCTGAATTTGCCTCTTCTACATCCGGCAGTTGCTGGATTTAAGACCAGTAGAGAATATTGTTCAAAAGGAGGTAGCTTCGGGGTCTGGAAATAGTCTGTGGTCTACTTAAAATTTAGCAACATTTTCTCGGTTAACTCTATGGACACTGTTTTTGATAGGTCTTCCATTTTAAGGCTATTTGAGCTTTATACCTGAATTTTATACTCCTGAATTTTCAAACTGTACCACCTAGTTCAGTACGGTCTTCATACAACCTGGCTACACTTCCAAGAGCAACCAACAACAACCTAGACTGTGTCCTGCCTTTATTCCACTTCTGGCCATTCACTGCTGTCCCTTTCCTTGACACAGCACTGGCTTTTCACACTAACTTGTCCCTACAAATAAAAAGCGTATGCCCACACAACACTGGCTTTCCAGGAACAACTGCGTATCTGGCCAAGTGTGTGACTTAGAGGTAGTGTAAAAGATAGAGCAGGAACATACTGCCAAGGTCGTGGAAGAAGGGAGTACAAGGACAGACGTCTCAGATCAGCTTAAAAACACCTCATGCAATCATTTCCTGGTCAGTGGCACTTTCTCCACCAGTTTTAAGTAGTCCAAAGGAATGCACTGCATTTTTTCATAAACATCCTCTAATTAACCCAACTGGCCTCCTTATCTGTGGAAGGAACTGAATCTTGACTTGAGGCTTTGTGTCATCTTAAAAACTTGTGCTGAATTGGTGCTTGAAGTTCTCCAAGAACACAGAACCTCATACCTGGTTGTCAACACGGAAATTATTTTCATTTAAACAGATTAATATCTAGAAACTGGGAGAAAAGCAGTTACCCTTAGGGGAAACTGTGGCAAACAGGAATATTCTAGCTTGATTATTAACTAAAGTTCTTTCTTCTTGCTGTACTGAATTCTTAAGTAGATGCTAATTAGAGATAACATGAGACAGAATTTTTATATTTCTCTACACTTATCCTGAAAAATAGGATCAACACATTCTGCACTTGATGTGCAGACAGAAAGACAGTTTTGGCCTCTGTGAGGAAAGTTAAGTTGGGGGGCTGTCAAACAGGAACTATGGCTATATATTGAGAAATAACCTTCATAACCAAGAGCCTCAAAAAAGATCAGTTATTCAGCTAAAAGCTGCTTATTTAAGAAAAAGGTACTTTTCATAACTAACATTTTTATTAGAGAGATTATGCTGTTAAATAACCCCACAGACAAACAACTGCCATTGTCCTGAGCTGTGGCCGATTACTGTTGAGGGCAAGGGAGAATTTAAGTTCTCCCACTCTTACATTTGTATTTTTGTTCTCTTTGCTGCTCATTTTTCAGTGTACCATCTAGGATAAGGAAGTATGCAAGAGATGTACAGAAACTGAGACAAGTCAATCATACTGCTGGATAGAGCTTGGGTACATCTGTGAGATATTGTTCTTGGCAGAAAGTAGATTTGCTATTTTGTTTCCCGCCCCCCCCC
>WBNH01005486.1:18031-28063 GCA_013401255.1 Urocolius indicus
CAGCCAGTCAGAAAGAACCAACACCTCTTAGGCTGGAGGTTCTGGAAGTACAGAAGACTAGTATGTAGAAGACATTAAAAAAAAACCTCTAAAAAAATAAGAAAGCATTTAGACCTGACACTTAGAGATAGTGATGTAATGGGGAGAGGGGAGGAAGCAATAAATTCGTTGGTTTTTTTTTTTTCAGTATAAATAGGTAGCCCAGAACTCACTTCCTAGCCACTTTACAGTACTTTATCTTACTGCTCCAAGGAATGCAAAATACTCCTAATACTAGCACACTAGATTGTTCTGATACTGCCAGAAGCTGTGCTAGGGTTCAGTAAACAGGATATATGTATTTAAACGCATGACCTGCATTCTAATCTCTGCTGCTACTCTACTTGCAACTGTAGACTATTTACATTTTCCCTTGCTTTCTGATTTGATTTGGCTGTCAGAGAAGCCAGATCAACCTGGGCCCACTGATAAATTTCACTTAGCTGTCTCACCATGCCTTACACATTTGGTTGAGCCAGGACAAGAGTGGAGGAGGCAGGAGGCAAAGAAAATCTTTCTCTGAGCTGGACCAGCATCAACACAGAACTGCAATTTCTAGTCCAGCCATTTGCTAAAAGGGAACTACACCATTCTAGTTTCTCCCCATTCAACAGTTCAGCACTACCTAAGAGCGCTAGTTCAGTTATCTACATTACTCATCTGCTAGTACAAGTCACAACACTTAGTTAAAAATATTCAGAGACAAGTATATTCTCTTATTCCATATGCATGTTAACAAAAAAAAAAAAAAAAAAAAAAGGACATTGAGCACCTGTTAGTCTAAAAAAACATGAAGCTGTCTCTCCTGTAAATGCTGAGACGTAAGAGAGACAAATAGGCAGCTCAAAGCAAGCCAGTCACAAGCAAAGGCCATAGCCTGAGCTCTGTTTGTTCAGGGGGCAGAAAGGGCTGGATATAGAGCAGCTGATTGCCAGCCACTTGGAATTCACTAGCAGTTCACCCACTAGTGTAGAGGCCAATTGCCCTGATTACCGATAGACCTGTCAAAAAGATTTAAGATGCTCAGACAAGGAGCTAGAGACACTAGAGATGGGGTAGAAGCTGGAAAGAGAGGCATAAGCCGCTCCTTGCATTGCAAAGCTACTCATGAGGTGGGGAACAATCCATCTGGCTGCAGCCACAGCAACCGAGACTGACTATGACCTTTCCTGCTTAGGGGAAATTAACTGTGTAAAGACTGCTTGCATTATGTGCTCAGCATTACATTCACTGTTAAAAGCTTCAACAGTATTGTCTAGAGAATTAAAAAGCCCACAGATACAAAGCCATGTACATACCCCTAAAGATCAAGATATTCTACAATCAATCAATCTAAAGCTCTGGGCTCAGGCACAGATGGGGAAAACAATACAGCAAAAGAAGCTGTCAGCTGTTGGCAAAGCAGGGAACGTGGGTTTTTTTTTTGCAGGTGACAACTCTAAACATCTTGTAATACCAGTGCTCTTAAGCTGCAACTACTTTTCCATTTTAATCTTTGTTTAGTGGGAGTGCACAGCAATAGGCTTTCAGAATATTTCACATATAGCTGCACACCCTAACTTGAAATACCATTCAGTCTCTAGAAATAGAATAGGCAATTAATTAGTTTTTAGAAGCATTTACAACCATAATATTTTACATAAACAGCCTTTAACAAAGTCAAGTTTTACAATGCCAGTGCTACAGACTCAGAATTTCCACGAGATTGTCTACCTTATCCACCAGAACATCATTTTTTTACTGTACGCATTGCTGCATGCCACTAAATTTAAGAGTATTTTGAGTTCGCAAAACCACATTTTTTTCATGGTACACTGAAGTTCATGGCGTCTAACAGTATATTTTGAGAACGTAAGCTCTGTATTAAGCTAGATCTAACCAGAATTTTAAAAGTAAAAAACGGTAATATGCTATATATTTTAGAGCTGTCAGAGCAATTGTTTTGTACTAATTTGGAAGACTTGCTGAGAAGTTAATTTACCTGGAATTTGTAAAATAAATTTTTGTAACGTTGCTCTTTGTACTCAAATGTAAAGAACAATGCAACAACATGGAAAGCCTTACAGTACTCATAGTAGAGCAGGTTTCGCTTCCCAGTGTCAGCAGAAACTATCGCTATTAGATTTGTGATCTTAGTTTCTGTGTATTTATGATTAGAGAATTCATTTTCTAGTGTTGATGACTGGAATCTTAATATTTGAGAAAACACAGGAAGACTAGAGTCTGCACGCAGAAACAGGGAACTCTAATAGCACAGGACCACTGTCATCATCAGACCCAGACACCATATTGGCTTGGAGTATTTTAACTGAATAGTAATACTGCCGTATAGGCTCACCTAACAAAACCAAATTGTAGCCTTAATTTCCTTGACAAAAGGAGACAATGAATAACAAGATGAGTTTCAGAATTCAACTGGCAAGAGTTCCTGACTGGACCATTTGCAGGGCTTGATCTCACTTCTTCTGTTTTGCATCTCAGCATTAAATGCTCTATTGACCCCTGAAGGGACACACAGGCTCTCCATTAGCTTGCTGTACATCAGAAGGCTCTCTGGTTATAATTAGCTCTTTATTCTCTTAGCTCTCCCCACTGTTACCTTCCAAACCAGCTTCTTCAGCTTAAGGAAAAGTGTAGTCCATTGCCCTTTTTAGAACCCTTAAAATAAGGGAGATAAGCCCAGTACTCTGGTTTTAGAGAGTATTATACCTACAGTTAAGTTTCAGTGACTCAGAACAGGCCTAAGGTAATGGACAGATCGGGAACAACAGAACAAAGTTATGAAAAATGCACCAAGATTAATTTGAGAGAAAAATTCCACTCTGTTTTAAAGAGAGGCAGAAGCCACCTGAGATGCTGAAATATGACACATAATCCCCTCCACACTTAGAGCAAATCCTGTTCAGGCAGTTTCTTTCTTCCCTAGGAAAATGATCATTTAAAAAAAGCCTATGACCCTTCTTCTATGTGAGTGGTGGACAGCCAACATCTCAAAGCTATCTTATGAGATCAAGCAAACTCTATGTGGTCTGTTTGAAAGCTGCATGACTATCAATGGCATATGAAGGGGAGAAGGCACTAAAATCTAGGCTAAGTCTAGCAAGATCCATTGTTTCATCAGCAGCGTCATAGAAATAAGGCTGTATTGATACGCTCCTGCGTACCTTTGGTGACAGCTAGTGGAATTAGGATTTATAACCATTCCAAGGTGCGTGTGCTGACCTGGCATATTTTCTTTAAAATGTTTAAAAAGCTTTCTCTTCCCGTTGCAAGGTATCAAGCCACATGAGCAGAGATGCCAAAACTGTGTTGAAGTACAACACAAATAAAAGCGAAGTACTTTAACACACTTCTGAGTCAGAATGCTTTTTGGTTATGGCTTTTTAAATATGAATGAGGGAAGCCAGTAAGAGAGCAAGACTAGCCTATTAATGCTTCTTCTACCGGTTGTTTCAAATCCTATAAATCAATGTGATAACAGAAGGACTCTCTGTTAAGGGCATCAGACAGTTTCGACATTGTTTCTGTAGCATATTCTGCTAAAGAAGCTTATTTTGGGCTATTTTTTTTGCTTCTATATGAAGAAGCTTTCTTGATTTTAAAAGCTAGATCTAAAGCTGGTGTCAGAAGGATTTGTGTACCAGAGAGTCTGGCAACATCAGTCTGAAAGACAATGCAAGTTTGTCAACAGACTGGTTTTGGTTCTGCGCCTCTGAGATTACTTTCCTAACTTGGAAATGACAATTCCTCCCAGAAGGTGGGTCAGCTCATTACCAGGGATTGTTAAACAAGAACTGAGCAGAAGATCCTTAACATAAGCAGCATGGCTTTCTTCCACTTTTTAAACCTGAAGACTATACTACTCCAGCTAGAAGACTGCTTGTGAGTCTGCTCACAGGTGGGACCAAGAGGCTTATTGCTGCAGCTGAAATTATTAGTATTTCCTGATGTAGTGGCAACTATACCTTTCCAACAAAATAAGTCTATAAAAGCATCTTAAGTAAACTTTGCTTCTTCAGTCTAACATCAACAGTTTCCATTTTAGTCATAAAACTGGGCTAGAACTAGTCACTTGTTAGTTATCCATTATCTGAATTCCTAGGGTCTGTGGATTTTTCAGTTGTGTTCAACTATTTCACCTGATTTAAGCCCCAAGGAAGAGGAGCTTTCTTTGGGGGACAGACAACAGGGAAAAGAACCAATCCCTGGCACCACCACCACCCGGAGCAGGTAAGCGATCAAGCTAGTATCACTGAATATGGTTTTTAAGCCATACTTCTGTGTGTGGTACATCTTGCCACATAATTCTGTCCAGCACTTCCCTTTTTTTTGTCCTCCCCATCGTCCTAGGTGAGCTTAACCGTCCTAGACTAATTCTGCAAAGAGCATTATCAGCTGTCAGGGATAATTCCAAGTCATTTGGAAGCTAGTGTTACTTATCATCATCAGATACCTTTCTAAGGTAGGTCACCTCTTTGTGCTGCCTGCTTCCATTGCTCCAATAGTCACAGACAAAGGACTACCACAGCTTTATCTTGTCATCAGCATCTAGTCACTGCAACAGTGCTCCTACATGAAACTATGCAGGGAAGCAGCAGTCAACTCTTTACTTCCTCTCCAACCAGGGCTGTGGTTGTGTGGGTTTTAAACCAAGCAACTTCTAGTCAGTACAAGTCCATCCCACAACTGTTAAAAACCAGGTGAGTGTATTGAACCAAGCTTTCTTAGAAGAGGCTCAACACGCAGCCCAGCAGCTATAAGGGTGAGGCAGAACATGTGTAACTGTAAGAGACGAGCCATTTTATCGTTTAGGTGCAGTGCTGTACTTCATTTTCTACAGCAAGCATGGCAGAAGTCCATTTCCTCACATTCACTTCAGCTGCACCTCCACATAAGCATGCTGCAAGAGTCCTTCTGTCTGTTTAAGGTTAAAAACTTACCAGGACTCGTGCAGCTGGTAAGGAAGCTCAATGTGGACAAGCATCTTCCTCTATTATGCCAAGCGGAAAGTGTATAGTGCCAAGTTGATGGTCTGGTCCTTGGGAAAGCCCCAGAGTCTGAATTAGGATTTATCCACTGTTGTAGAAAGCAAATGCAAGAACTTCTCTTTTTGAGGCGGGGCTAGCCAGACTACGAGATACAACAGATACCTGGCAGAGCAAGAACGAGACTGCTGGCCTTGAATAGTGTTCATTAGCTAGTTGAGTTCTAACCTGAAGCAGTTCTGTGGGCTTTCTCGCAGGAGGGAGTCTCTGGGTAGAACATCTTACGTTATGTGGGGGAAAATAAAAAGTGGCTGTTGCCAAGGACAGTAACAAAGGACGATGTCACAGCCAGATTATTCAGTCTCACATGTTTTGAGAAAATACAGTAGGAGAGGGATGCTTTTCCTTCTTTTCGGTGACAACCATGTTTCCAATGAACTGAGATTCAATTTCAAGGGTATTATCTTGTGGTGCCCGACAGTGTCATTGGAAGACAAGCTGCTCTTTCACATGAACCTGTTGCAGTTTAACAATATTGATGAACTAATTAATGAAAAGATTCTGCATCCACATAACATAGAAAATAAGGATAGTGATGCATAAGTCAGTGAGTCACAAGTCCAGGGCGGGGGGCGGGGAGGGAAGATGATATTTGAACTAGGGCAATCAGGAAGTGCAAACCCACACAGAAGGAGGACTTCCTTGACAGAGTAGTAATGCTTTAATTGTCACGGAGATGGCTGCCCTCAAGGACCGCAAGAGTAAACACCACTGAAAGGGAAGAATGGCACCTAAAGCAAAGGCATCCTAGAGGATGTGCAGAGTGATTGCCCTGCATCACACATTTCAGCAGTCTTTAAAATGGTAAGCTTAAACAGCGATGTAAGCATTCAGTATTTCTAGCTTTAGTTCACATTTTCTTCTTTTGGCATTACTAGAACAACTTCTTTCCTTATTCAGGAGCATTTTCATGACCAAAAAAAAAAAAAAAAAAGAAAACTACAAACTTCCTTTTCTACACATCTGCAGAGTAGGGCCTGCAGCTGAGGGTGTCACAACACCCAAATAGCAGATAATTCCCAATAGGAAGCTTCTTCAACCAAAACAGAGCAGGAAAAGGCGGGAGGCGGGGGGGGGGGGGGGAGCAGAATCCCTACAGGTACACCAAGCCTAAATTTGAAACTACTGTAGAATCCAAGTAACCAAGTAGTTTTTTATTATTTCCAACATATTGCAGAAGAGTGGATCAAAACACTGAACAATTGTCTTCTTTTGAAGACATTATTCTAATTTTGCATTGTACATATACTGTGTTACACCAGCAACCACATATAGACAACTACACTCCCTAACTACTTACAATAACTTGTCAGTGATTGTACAGTCAGGGAAAGGACTAAAGAAACTCTGTTTTGGTGTACTGCATCCCTGCGCTCAAGCTGGCCACAAACTGCAACAAGTATGGACTAGTTGCAAGTTGTCCTATAGTCTGGCATAACAGAGAATGTTTTCCTTACTGCTCCATCCACCTCTGCAGAAGTTACTTTAATCTGATTTTGCCCCAGTGAGAGTTTGGTCCAAAGGTCAATGTATTTAGTAGTTCTCCCACTGGTTACAGGAATATTAACATAGATTCCTCAACTTTGTTCTTTTAAGTGTTATTTACTTGCCTTAATGCAGAAGGGACCTGATCTGCAGTCAAACAATAGACCTGTAAGAATGGCACAGTATATACAGTGACTAATGACAACATCAGTCGTAAGCTAATTATTTAAGTATTTCTCATAAGCTGTTATTTTTTGCATGACAAATTGGAGCCCTAATTGAACCATAAGCAGTAAACCTCAGTATCAGTTTAAAAAACAAATGGTTTTACTGCTGTCTAGAATCACCATTCCATGTACCCCATCTCCATCCCTACCATGCAATATGAAATGTTTCTCCACCAGAAAAAAAAAAAAAGGAGAGACAAGTAACAAGAAGATGCAGAAGGAGGAAACCCTGCAGCCCAGGTCACTCGTGCTTTCCAGTGACAGAAGAAGCTGACTACTCTCTGCTGGAGTGCACAGAATAAGGGGGCAATGCAGCACTGCAGAGCTGCGTGCAGACATGCAGCGCACACACCCAGCACTGCAGATCAGCACTCACAGAATGCAGATGCAGCCTACTCACACTACTTAAGGGCAGGTACTGCAGAAAACTGCAGCTTGCAGTTTTGGTTTTTAGATTACATGAAACTAGTTTTAACATCAAAACACTAGTATCATTTCGATGGAAAAATCATCATCCTGATGTGGGAGAAATGGAAGTTTTCACTTATTTTCTCAAGGCACCAAAGACTGCTTTCCCTGAATTCTCACCCTTTTACTCGGTAGAAAGGTAGACGAGGGAGGGAGTTTCTTTAAGGGCAATTAAGAGCAACCTTAGACTTAAGCTTTAGGCAACCAAACTTATCTAACAGCTTAATGCCACCTTAAGGGTGAGATGTTGCTCCCACCTTCAGTGCCTGATCTCCCTTGATCTCTTTTTTCATCTCTATCTTTGCTCCATCTTAGGCCTTTGAAAGATCTTTCAATAAATCCATTTAAATCAGCAAAAACCCACAACAAAGCCCCTTTGCCCTTCCTGTCCTCTAGGAAAACTTGTGTTGGGAGAGTGGTACCTACATAAAGAATGGTTTGACCAAATCAGGAGTAAGCAAGTAACAGATATACAGAGTCCGAGTCACCCACTTCTGTTGGGGTGAGCTTATGGTCAAATCAGGTAGCCGTAACTTGAAGCACTATCCTTAGTAATTTCTGTTCAACATTGCTGAGATAATAAAATTATTTTCTCTTCCCTATCTTCACATGCTATGGCGAAGGTGCAGGCAAGAGAGGGATAAGAAAAAAAAAAACTTAAGTTCTGTATCAAGTGACAGCAGGAGTTACCTTGGAGACTACCTTTTTTCGGTAGAATGGACTATCACACAAAGATTGGCACTCAACTGAAGCTGGTCTACATAGTTAAAAGCTTTCAGCATGACACAGCTAAAGATTTTTTTTCCCTTGGAGGCTTCAGGGTGTCTCTAGTGGAGATACTAGGTATCTGGTTATCAATACCTGAAAGTCACTTAATCTGGGCAGTTACCTCGGTCATTTGAGACGATACCAAAGCAAATGTTGGGGGAAGGGCAGGGAAAAATGTGAGAGGTTCACAATCAACAGAAACTATTCTTCTTACCAAAAAAACCCACAAAAAAAACAACCAAAACCCTAAAATAAGTTCTCTCTTTAGACACACAGGTTTAAAACACGTTATTCTATAGGCTTGGAAGCCTGGGAGATGAAGAACAGAACTTGGTTCTCTATCCAGTATTTTTCCCATTCCTACACTTAGGGGTTTTTTTGTTTCAGCTAGACTTTCACTAAAACTCAACATGTTTATAGTTGCAGGTGTCAAGAGACTTCATGTTATGCACTGTCTGCATTTTTCCCCTGCTGGTAGTAAGTAAACAAGCCCAAGGGAAAACAAAGTCTATCAACCCTTGGGACACAGGCATCAGATTGGGGCATCTGTACTCCAAATGCTAAGTATAAACAGGGGAAGTGTGTAAATTGATATCACACTGCAGGGCAAGGTCAAGAATCTACCTCCTGGGTAGCAGCTTGGGGTAGGAGCAGGGCGAAATCCTCCAGTCACGTGCCTCCTATGCTCTTAGTTTTCATATATTTTGTTTTCCTTGATTACTCAAGATCACTTCAGATACACACATGTGCTTCAAACAGACTAAAATATATGCCCAGCGCAAACTTTTGACAGGTTATAAAGATTTTGTAATGACAATTATCAGGGCAGGAAAAAACTGTTCTACTGACTATCAAGGCAGCATGGACATTTAAGCCTTGCTATGGCATAGCTTCCTAAAACCTCTGAATAAAAACTGCCCCTACCAGATTACACTGATCCTCTACCCTTCTCCAAAAACTCTCTCACGTAACACTTAGAGCAGCGCATCGTTTACCAGAACTTTGGCTCTTGAATATCAAACAGCTAGAAGCACCATTGCTATTTGTAGTATCTAGCAAGGTAAAATGTTGCCAATTATGTTCACGCTGATCCTGATCACACTGACGTTTTCAGCCAAGAAGGAATTCAAAAGCCAGACCTGTTTGATTGAACTCCACCAAATATACCGGGCAAGTGCCTAGATTTGTTACCGAAATAATGCTTTCTCACGTGGCTAAGAAGCAAATATCCAAAACTACTAATTCCCAAGCCTGAGCAAGAAGTACATCTTCGGGGAACTGAAGAGCCCTTCCCGTCTTTCAGCGCTCAGGGGTTTGGAAGAGTCACAGCTCTTCACAAAGCCAAGCTCCCCCTTTTGCTGGCTGTTAGTTCGCGTCGTTACTGTCTACATCTTGCCGTTACACGTGAGGCGAAAGTCAGCGCAGCCTGACAGGCCACGATGTAGATGAATGGGAACGGGAAGACAGAGGGCCCTATGAAGGCGCTACGGCTGGGACTGGCCGAGCCAGGCACGTGCAGGGCAGCGGCGGCGGCTGTCGGGGCTCGTCACACCCCAGGCACCGCTCCCGCCCGGCGCGCGTCCCAAACAACATCCCGCGCTGGTAACTGACCCCGCTCCACCGCCCGCTTCATCCCGCAGCGTTGGTTCGGTGACCACTGACGCCGCACACGACTGACCTCTCCAGCGAACCTCCTCTCTTACCGCACGCCGCCTCCCTGCGTGCAACAACGGGGCGAGGCGGGATCCTGCGCTGCCTCCCGACCCACCGCGGGCGGCGACCACGCGCCGGGCAGCAGACACGCACCTTCCCTTGCGCCACGCTTCCACCACTACCGGCCGGCCCGCGGAAAAGGGCGAGGGAGCGAGAGCAGAGACACCGGACAGAACGGGGAGCTCCAGATGTCGGCGGACGAGCCGCAGCAACTCCCTAGCCCCAGGACTCCCGTGTCCCGTTCCCAGCCCTCGGGGGAACGCGGCGGTGGGGAAGGAAGGGGGGGG
>WBNH01005486.1:28607-59277 GCA_013401255.1 Urocolius indicus
CCCCGCCCCGCCCCTGGGGACCCGCTGCCTGGGCGCGCGCCCTGCCCCTCGCCCGCGCGTCCCCGCCCGTCCCCGCCCGCCTGAGGGTCCCGCAGAGGGTCCCGCAGAGGGTCCCGCCGGGCTCACGCAGCGCGTCGGCTGCCCTCCCGCCGGGGCTCCCGAAGGCCCTGCCAGTGACGAACACCCCAGGAGGAGCCCTCAGCTGCTAATACAGGCTGGGATTTTGGTCATGAAAGCTCTTGCCGCTCAGGGGGTGTTGGAAAACTGCAGAACAGCCGAGGGGTTTCAGCCCAACGCAGAACCGTCTTTTTCCTTGAGAAAGGTCTTGCTTAGAAATAAAACAGTGACCGCCACGAAGAAAGTTTCCGCACAACCACGTTTTTATGTTTAACAGCATTTAGCCCAAAACCTTCCCTCACCGGTGTGGGTTGATGCTGTGGGGCACAAAGCTTTCACTCTCGCAGCTGTGCACACCTGTGTTTTGTTGCAGGCAGTGGCAGGTGGCGTGAGCCGCGCTTCCCACACTCAAGAGCATCAGGGAGAAACTTTTCCGTGACTTCTCATGTAGTCCACCCTCTATACTTTGTAAACAGCTTCACTTTGTACGACATCCTAAAGGCTGAGTAACAGGTTTGCCAGATCAACAAGGGAAACAAGTTCTTGAGGTGGAAGTGCCTCGCTAAATATGCTGTGTTGGACCGTGGTGCATAAAAAGGTGTGTAACACGGTTCCACACAGAATATATGAAGAAGCTCTCCCTAGCAGCCTGTACGGGCGTTCTCAGTTTCATCTCAACACCTAGGAAGCATCCCAGCTACAAATCAAAATGTAGAAAGTGTTCTAGAGGTTAAAGCTATTAGTGATTCCTCTAAGTGTAGCGCAATTCGTGGGGCACATCTTGCCAAGCACAAGCATTCTGGGATAGTGTCATGGAGGCAGAAATTCCAGCATTGTCTTAAAATGCAGAAAGTAATGGGGGGGAAAAATGTACTAGCACCTGGCAAGGAGGAAAACTCTGCTTATCTCTGTGAGAACTGCTGTTGACAGAAAAGTGTGCAATCCGCTGCTCACAAAGCAGGGGATTGTTCTCAAGGTCTTAAATCAGAAGTAGATCATATCCCCAAAATCGCAAGACGGTGAGAAAAAAAAAATAAAAAAGGAGGACAAACAATGCAAACATTCCCTGCACAATTGCTGTAATTGCTTTCTTCAACCCAAAAGCATCAGTTAAGCTTGTCTGGGCTAAGCAGCAAACAGCTCTCTTGATCCACACCCCTGTGCGGTAAATTAGAGACCAAAGAGATTGTGCCAATGCAAATGGATCTCTTCCCAGAAGAATGTAAGCAAGATAGTGATTACTCTTAAAACCACCTGGAAATTCACACCAGCATTTACCAAGTAGAGAAATTAATCACGCTTTATCCTATTGCAGTTTCTACATCTCAATTTTACCTTTGAGACACAGCTTCCCTGAGGCATATCTGCAATCTTCTGCCAGATTTCAGGAAAGCAAGCAGTCACCAAGTTCCTCTCCCAACTTTCCAGTTGCACAAGGGCTGTGGGTCTCGCTGTTGCAACCTTAGCCTTGCCTTGGAAACCCCCAGCTGTGGACAGATTGAAGGAAGAGGTTAGCACTGCACTCTTCTGGGCTCACAGGAGTCTCTTCTGGGCTCTCGTACGTGGCAGGTATTAACCACAGAAGCACGTCAACCCAAGCACCTTCATCTTAAACTGCTACTCAGATTAGCAAAACCTTAAGTTAATTCAGGGCTATGTCAGCACTAGTACTGCATGTTAAGATATGTTGTTATTTCAGAATAAGAGGATGTTTCCATGTGGAGGGAAAAAAAACCCACCTTCTGTACTTTAGCATCTTTAACAGATAATGTGGTACCTGCAACAGCAACAGTGCCCAGAGTAGCAGAAAAGGCAAAATGATGTTGCTCGATCAAAGAGTATCTGGAGCACTATGCTCCCAAGGGGATGGAGGATGTTTGGTTGATTATAAACACAAATAGCAATCATGTTCATCTTTAATTGGATTTTAGGGTTGTATTGGTTTTTTTCAGGTATACAACACAAATATCAGAGGATTTAAATTTTGGGGTTTTCCTCTGCCCTGAGAGTTTTGTAGACTTTGTGGCATTTACCTTGTCTACTCGCCACATGTCCGTTGCAGCAAGGCACTGAGATGTCCACCATTCTTAACCACTGTAGTGACCTGATGGTGTCAAGTCAGATCCACTCACACGCTTAGCAGGATCTGTGCTAAGGAACATTTCTGAAACAGGACCCAAGTAAAAGGAAGGCCACAGGCAGAGCTCATAAGTTATATTTCATCCTTTCATTAAATTTACGTTTAAAAAATTGTCTAATATTACTCTCTAGTACTTAGATTCTGCTAACTATCTTTCTCTCTCATATATTCTCTTTTTTTTTAGATATGGTTATTTAGTTTCTGTAAATCGACTCTGTTCATTTAATTGAGAGCAGTAAGCAGCAGAGGACACAGAGCCCGAGATAAAGCCCTGTTTATGTCTGTTCTTCTACTTCTTCTAGACATCATGATGTTTTGTGTTTTTCCCACCCTCCTTAAAAGTTTTGTGTGTACTAGGATTGAGGCCTCCGGAAGTTTATCATTAGCCTGTAGTGGTACTTTTATGATATTTAATTAGTATTGACCCAACAGGGCTCTTAACTGCATCAACATTCAGATAGGTCAGCATCTTTAGTAAGTGACTGGACTTTCCCAGGCTTCTTTCTCTGTAGCTTGATCAGGGGTGGGAGTCATTAGCTCTGAATGAGCTGTTACCACTCAAAAGAAAAGGGTTGAGAGAGTCCGGGTGGATAGTTCTGGGAAGCAATCCTCTGGGTGCTCAGCATCACCGCTGAACAGAGCCCTGGGAATGCTGTTTGGAAAGACATGGAGAGCAATCCTTCAAATATCATTTTGGCATCTTCCTGAATGCTGGCAAGCACACATCAGAATGGATACACAGGAGCACAGAAAGCTGTAAGGAAGGCAGAAAAGATTTTTAGAGCTTGTATACAGCAGCTTCAATGCAAGAGAAACAGAAAAATAACATAAATTTTCAACACAGAAAGGGAATTATAGGAGGGGAAAGGCTTTATAAAGCACAGAACAGCAAAGCCATGAAAGGTGTGGAGAAGGTTAATGTGTAACGAGTATTCACTACTTTGTATCAGATAAGAACTAGGAAGAACCTATGTAAGGTGTCAGACAAAAGAACTCCTTTGCATGACAATTTTGTGGAATTCATTGCCTCAGGTTGCTATGGGGCCTAAAATTACAGAGGAGCCAAAAGGCACTAGGTAAATTCACAGAAGGCAGGTCCCCTGTTAAAACTGCAGATCCTGGTAGTTAAAGAAATAGCAGAACTGCTGATTTCCCACCTTTAGAAAGGTCTACTGGGGAAGGATCACTCTACAGGGCCTGTAGCTTAAACTCCCCCAAAACATCTGCTGCTAGGGACTGTACACGGCATTGGACTGTATGGACTTGATCTGAACCAGGTTTTGGTGTGTTCAAAGCCAGTCAGTGGCCACAGTGTAACACTGGAAAATACGTGAGTAATAATTAACAGAGGGGAAAGAGTTCAGACTTGTTTGTCAGATTCAGACTCTGAAATATTTTTGTGTGGTTATGTAGAATTTAGCTGCCAAAACCCCACTCATGTAGTAAGGCTTCCAGAAGAAGACTAAGGAGGAAAGTCTGTGAACATGACCCTCCTGAATTTCTTTTACTTCATTTGTCCAGGTCATAGGATTTTCCTCTCATGAAGTGACACACACTGCTATAGGTAGTGTTGAGACCTGGACCTTGGGAGTCAGTTGACATCCCTTGCACAGGATGTTTCAGTGAGCAGAATTTAGCTTCCAGCAAAATACCTTAGCCTCATCTCTCTTCTTTTGTTTGGTCTGGCTATTTTCTTTTGCCCCTATGTCTCCCTTTGATTGGATTTTAATAAGGGAGCAGGGAGGAATAAAGAACACTTATAAACAAAGCACCAGAAGTTTCCGGTCTTCTTTAATTCTTTTCCCTTTGAATAGAACTGATGTTTGTTTGAGCACTTAACCCCCACATCTTTCTGCCTGTTGAACAAAAAGCTCCTGTTGTCAGGCTGACTTGGGGCTGTCACCTCTGATGCTCCACTCCTTTGCTCCTGAGCAAGTTCAGAGCCAAGAAGGGTTCTGCTTCCCTAGTCTTAGGTCAAAGTTACAAGAGCATTTCTGCAAGAGCAATGAGACCTGTTCTGGTAGAAAAGACAATTTATTTCTAAAGATGAGCCACAGAAATAAAGAATCGAGCAGACATCACCAGACAGTATAATAACATAAATGTAATATTTCTGTCCATTTAACAAACAAAAATGCATTAAACCCCAAATATCTAGTTTTGTTTGTATATATTTAATAGTATGTATGGTGCAATCTCAGAAGATTGTATTCTAGAAAGAACACTTCAGCCTACATCTACACAGTTAATTAATTGGGGCCAACATGCAAGAAACATGTAGCAGCACACGACTCTCCATACTACCTATGTGTTCAGAACTAACCAACAGAGACCAAGGGACATTCCTCATGGCAAGTTTACTTGCAGTCATGCTATTCTGATAGCAAGAAAATGCAGCTGTGTGGCCGTCAGTGATGCTCTACCACTTGGCCTTAATGCTAAGAATCTGTCTCTGTTTGCTCTTTATTGAATTTTGTCATTTGTTTCAATTACAGATATTGCTCATCAAGCAATACTAGATTCTGAAGTAAAGAATGTCCCAAGAATGCTCACAAAATGTTCATGGCTGAGTGAAACTTTGATTTTAAAAGTCTTATGGTTATTTCAAGTTGGAGTGATGCAGGGGCTGCAGGATTTGTGTGCTCTCTCTTCTTCCCTTGTTGGTCATGCTTTCTGAAATCAGCTAGCAACACGGAGGTAACTGGCAGCAGTAGGAATCTCAAGAAGTGAACTTCAACATGGTAAACCAGTTGCACCGTGAAGAATTTGCCAATGACTCAAAAGCACACAGTTTTGACCCATTGCACAGCTAAAGCAGTAACTCAGCCTGCCGTGCTGGGTTCCATCTACGTTTGGCTATTGGAAGATGAGGGTGAAGGAACATGTGTGTAATTGCATGTCTTTCAGGTGCATCTCCATGAGCTTCAGTGACTGACCACAACTGTGTGTCCAGAGTGCAGCAGTGAGGCTGTCTGTTCATCTATGCTCAGCAACAACAGTCTCACCCCTGGCACTGTGCTGCCAACGGACAGCAATCCATGCTGAAGCCACGGGCAAGGCAGCAGCATCCAGTTCCACGCCACTGCAGTGGGCTGGGAATGGGTAGCAGTCATACTAGGAGCACTGCACAGGAGCAGATAGAACCAGAGAGACCCAACAAGAAGGTTTTTTGTTTGTTTTTTTTTCCCCCAGCCCAAATCATATGCTTCTGTTAGCTGGATGAACCACTTGATTGCTGCCCCTTCAGTTCCACACCTCCTGCTCATGTATCTTGAAGTCTTTAGACCAGCAACTGCCCCTTACCATGTACCTGTCCTAACACAGTGAGTTGGGCCTCCAGATACTTCTGTAATACAGTCATCCAAAACTGCACTCTGAAGCTAAGGCCCAGCTAATATAACCAGAATGGCTATGGAAATGTGTCTGTAGCAGGCCTTCTGCAACATATTTAGCAACACTATTATGCCATTACGGTTGCCAATGTTGCTTTTGTTTGGGATCCACAAATCTGTGATTTGATTTTTTTTTTCTAGTGCCACAGATCTGAAGGAATTTATTCACAAGTTCATAGCACTTTGTTATTGTTGTTTTCTTTAGACACTGTAAAAATATTGGTTCGAATTCAACCTCAGACACATCTCCCTGCACTGGTACAATGCATTCACAATAGCCTAGCACATAAATAATGGCAACTACAAAAATAAATTATGAGGGGTCTTTGAAAGCGAAATAACAATAGGCAAAATGTTACCAAAGCCCTCAAGCCAGCAGAATCAAGTAAGACAAAAAGGAACTCACTTTAGTATTGCTTGTGGAGCATCTTTATTTCTTGCATCTCTGAATTATTTTTCGTGAGCGCAATCAGGGTCAGTTCCTGCTCAAAACAAATTAAAGGTAGAGAAGAATAAACAGATAATCACAACAGTAATTTTTAGAATTCTTCTTCAAACAACTGTGTAAGGATTTGTGTCCTAATAAAATCACTACCTAACAAAAGCTTTTGCCTATCCATCATCCATAAAATAGTGCTGTCTCCTTGAAGTAGTTGAACACAAAAAGCCATAGTGGTAGCTTCTGTAACACACAGAGAGTTCAGTCACTGAATTGAGTTTCTCTTACTTTTCATCCTACATGCTGAACAGGAAACATGAGATTTCACTTTGCTGTCTTGTCCCGTTACAGGGATTCACCCTCATACCAACAGTAGATTCTGTGCCTTAAGGTACAAGTCAAAGGCTCCTGTAATCTATTTCCAGAGCACAGAATGTCCAGATTATAATTAAGCCCTGACCACCTGGTATTTACTTTTATTACACTAATATTGAGAGGCCCCAGTAAGATTGCAGCCAACTGTGCTATGTGCTGCACACACTCAGAGCCATTGTCACACAGACCTCCCAGAGCAGAGTGAAAGTATTCTTTTCCATAGCAGCAGAAAGAGCCTTAATTTTGCTGCTGTTCTCCTTGAGGCACCAATCTTGAGAGAGACGAGGAATAAACCTGTCCCATATGAGTCATCTGTGCAGATGAAAACATCAAAATGCTCTCTGCTATTTTATCTTTCTCCTCCACTTTGCTGCGTTTTTCCCAACTGGAGTAATAACAATAAGAATGAAGTCAGCACTGGGCAGAGATGTTGTAGTGTCTGTAGCACCAGGAGCAGTGGAAGCAGTCAGGAGTCTCGCTTGATGTGCTCTGGCTCCCGTAGTCAGAGCAAGCACTTGGCAAAGGGGAGGAGGAGGATTATATCTGTCAGAATAACTTTTATAGAACTCAGCTCTTCCAGGGATTGTTTAAAATCCGCATAATGCTCTTGAGCGTTAATGCTTGCACTGGGACATTTGCATTAGCAGATAAATATCCAAGAACACGTTTCCAGACATCTGCCTAGTGACTGCACATCTGAGCAGTTTGCTGAAACTTGGTCCAAGGTCCATGAGGTCCTTGGGCTCCTGAAATGACTTCCAAGGTTTGTAATAAATTGTGCTGCTGAAGCGTACCACAGTTTAGCAATCCTCACATGATAGAAACAATGTGTGGTGCACTGCACTAAAACCACTCCATGTTATTTTAACTTCTCAGCCTTTGAAAACGTTCAGAAACGAACACAAGCATACTGAAGAAATTCATACCTACAGATGTTAACAAAAAAAGGAAGAAAACTTGGGATGAACACCCCAATTGATCACCCTCCCAATACAAGACCAGCAGATAACATAATGACCTTCGCTGTGCTCTATTAGCCAGAAGTGAGGAAGAAGGACGTAGTTGCTATGGTACGAGCGCTCTCCCAGACTTCCAGGACACCCAGTTGAATTGCTTACATCCCTCTGGCTAGGTCCATTTTTTAGCCATATTGTAGGAGTGAGGACTTGAGTATGCAATGCTGTAGGGTTCAATGGTGGTGCCTGGGAGGGAGGGGTTCATTTTCAGGCATGGAAGGCATTGCATTGTTGTGTTGTTGAGTTTCCCTTCCTGGTGCACACAGGGGCTTGCGTCAGAGTATGAGTCAATAAACAGGTGATATGGGCTTCCAAGGAGCTTGGGCTTGAATGGGAACACAAGCCATGAGCTAACACAAACCGCGTGCCCTGTTTGTTTCCTTCTGATAGGCAAGGAAGAGAGCATTGCTGAACTGCAGGTAGATACTACGAGGAGAAATGTCATATAAATGGACAAGGGACTTAGGTACTACTGCCATGGGTTTAGATCCAGGACACACATGGAGGCTTTTCTTTTCTCCAATGCCATTACTGTTATTATCATTGTTGCTGTCATTATTACCATCACTATCATTATTAAATTCACGAATTATAATCTATTTTCTGGCTTAGATGGGAGCTTTTGTCGTGCCATGTTTTGGAAAAGCACAGCTGCTAGCTTTCAGATGCAAACCCAAGTTACTTAAGGTTAAGATCCTTTGAGGTACCAGTGCATCAACACCAGCAGTAAAGAGCTGAGATGGCTCCTCCTATAAACAGTGAGCGCACACAAATGGTGCAGATCCATGCCAGTATAAAAAGCAGGTGTTGCAGCTATCTTGTGCAGCATTGGTTTTCAGGAAAAAAATACAAGAGCAGAGCAGCTTCATGATGGAATTCTTCCACAAATCAATAGTGCAAAATGTGCTCATAGCATACGTACTTTGTATGACTAAGGCAATTAGGAGGCATACAAAGGCCATGCAGTTGCTAAAAATAGGTAACCGGGGAGTATCCCATCCCAGACCCAGCAGCTGGCAGAGGGTATATCCCCCAGTCATTTATCACAAACATGCTATTTGTTTTGCTTAAAAGCCCATGAAGCGTGTGATAAATTAGCTTATACTGGAGCAGTCACAGCAAGTTGGCAGAGGTACCCAGGACTGAACATGCTTTTTATTGCCAAGCTACCTGCAATCTTAAAAAAACTTTGGTAACTGAATCAATACAGGTGACAGATAAATTCTCAGTGGCATTTCACTGCTGTGCTTCTCTGCTTCTAGGACAAAAGCTAAGAGGAAAGCTGAAAGCAGACATGTCAGAGAGAGGGTACACCCAGGTGAAGATCTATAAAATGTGTCAGACAGTGCTAAAAAGTGACACATGCATGATGCAATGCCACCTTAATATTATATCTGCTAGCTATGTTCACACATGGTTTGGTTTCTATCAAGTTTTGTACTATCCTTGTTTAAAAAAAAAAAAAAAACTAGTCTTACAAAATAAAACATCCAAACCAGACAGTTTTAAAAATGAGACAGTAACTCTACATGGTAAAGAACCTGCTTGACTTTATGACATCTAAAGACAACTGAGACAAATGGTTCTGTAAGGCTACTGATCAGGAAGAGCTCTGTCAGACCATAGCTTTTGCTGTAAGCCTGCTCCATGTGTGTCATGAAAGAGGAAACTCAGCTTTCAACATGTCCCATCCCCCAGCAGACTGCTTTTACTACAGGACATGGGCAGGATATAATCTGTGTACTTCCCAGCTGTGTTTCACGAGTCAGTTGGGCATGCTCTGAATGTTCTTGCTTGGCTAGGACCAGCAGGTGACTCCCAGCAATTTGCATCTCCTTTGCTCTCACCTGTGAGGTAGGCTCTGAGTACTGTTGCAACTCAGCTTGGGTCACAGATGTTGTGAATACACCTGCATGCTAAAAATTCTAGTAGGCATCAAAGACTTTGCGAATCAGACTTGAGATGGATGCTGTCATAGGGCTGTCAGTCTACACCCCTGACCCTTTCTAAACACAGTTCCGTAATTTTACTCATCTTTGATGAGACCTGTTTGCTCAGATGCTCGATCCATCACATGTAATTGTTTGCAAGATGGGAAGCTTGTCCTTTCTCTTGCAGCCTGCTTCTGGCACAACCACGTTGTTGGGTTTTCTTGCAGTTTGATAATCTGGAATCCACATGTATTTAAAATGTTTCATAAAGAAGCATGCATGTGTGTGCATGTGTGTGTGTGCCCGTATTTATCAGATTAAATACAATTATTTTAATTGCAGTTCAGTTCAGCCCTTGGTTTTAGTCCAAGAAGTAGAAAAACAACCAAAGACAAATTCTGATGTTTGTTAGAGGAGGGAGAGGCCTCTTGCCATCAGTGCCACTCACAGTGGCATTTGGATTCTAGGCGCACAGACACAGGGCAGTGGTGACAAGAAACAACTGCCACAGGGAGAAGAGGAGGAAGGAAGCAAAGCAAATCCAGGGGCATCCCCTGGCATGTTTAGTAAGTCAGGGCACATAAGTGATTTTATCAGTGATGTTAGTGTTCAGTCTTGCAAGAAACATTTTGAAAGAGAATGGTGGAGTGCTGTATGCCCGGTGTGTGAGGAATTGAGGGAGCCTCACCTGAAAGGATCAGTGAGGTCAGTCAGTGCAAAAGCTGAGCTGAAAGACTCAGTAGGTTTCTCTAACAAAGGAGGAGATTAGTGTCAGTTACAAAAATGTTTTAAGTATTACTTCACAATGGAAGAAAATGGAGAATTGCATTCTGTTTTTTTTTGGAAACAGGAAGAAAGATGACAGAGAAGGATTAGAGTATTCCAATACAGAAAGATCCTGGATAAACTAACTCAGCATTGGTCCTTCAGGCTTTCTCAAACAACACAACAGGGTATCTAGCACAAAAACATGCTGAGAAAGGTTCAGATTCCAGAAATACAGTGACTCATGCATTTCCAAAACAGTGTTATAACAAGTTGCTGTCCAAATTTCCTGCTGTATTATATGTAACACACATTCAGTGGTGCTGCTGGCACACTTCCCTCTGAGTCAATGTTGAACCACTGCCCCAATTCAGAGTTAGGCGACCACTGTGCTGCTGGAGCTTCTGTCGTTACAAACAGCTGTGAAACAAATGTCCCAATCCCTTGTAGTCACCAGTACCTTCTTACAGATAGCAGAACCTAATTCATCTCTGACCTGATGACCTTATGTAAAGATGGGCACTTACCTTCTACATTTCTATGCCCTTCCAGTTCGTTACAGCAACTTTCATCTGGATGAACATTTAGCTCCAGGGCACCAGACTCTAAGTTAAGGAAAGAGAACAGAAAGCTGGAAGAGAGCATTACCCTATATGTTTTCTCCTCTTCTGGACTGAATGCAATGACCCTATGTCTTAATGCTACACAATCTTTCCTGTGGGTCCTCCTTGCATTGTCTTTGACAGCTCTCAGAGGCACAGGAAACTATGGGAAAAAGTGAGGAGCAAGGTCAAGTGGAGAGAATGACGGGTACCAGGCATACCCATACAGACACTATGCCAAGGAGCAAGATCACTTGCCTGCTCCACAAGCTCTGAGCTAATCCCCCATGGGGACTTCTCCAAGATGCCCTTTTTCTCTGCTGGGTCTTACTGCTAAAGAAAGGCACTTTAGCCTTCGGGAAATCTTGATTTATCTACATAAGATGTTCATTGCAGTTTGTAAATACATGAGATTAAAAGGTAATAATAAAGAATTGGCAGCACTGAGTTTGGACTGAAACTATCATATCCAAATCTGCTGAAACTGCAAAAAGAAATGAGACTGCAATCAAAATTTTGGGGCCTTCCCTAATTGTTAGATGCCATCACAAATATGATGAACAGCAAAAGCCTCTTTTGGTGGGTTGGTTCATGTGTTTTTTTCTTTCCTTTTAATCTACTGATGGTTTCCTTGAACAAAAGACATTGTAAAGCTCTCTGTGCCTTCCTAGTAAAACTTTTGCCCTCTGTAAATGTGACTGTTCCACATCACGTGGAAATCTGGAAACAAGAAATTGTATCCTAAAGGCAATTAACTGAATGATGGTCAGGGTTGAAGAAGTCAAGTTTGATTTTTTTCCCAGAGCTTCTCTGCTGAAATAGAGTGAATTTTCAAAGGTTAGGTGTTGCCCAATGTGTGCTGGAAAACCACCTTCCCAGATTTGCAGTGAGGTATTTGAATCTGCTGGAATGCTTTACATATTCATGCTGCCTGAAGGCTGGAAACTTTTTATCATCAGCAGAGTAGAACAGATGACAGTAAAGAAGATATGGTTCAGGCAATGGAAAAGAGATAAAAACAGTTGTTGAGACTCACATTTTATTCAAAATACTTTTTTTTTTTTTTTTTTTAAATGCAGAAGTCCAGATGTTTTTTTTGTGGAGAGGTACTGATCTGCAGAGTATATTGTACTGGATCCCAGGGACAGCTCAGGCAAGTACAGCTTGATTCCTGAATGGACTGGAGGTGTAAACATGGAAAATGCAACAGCTTTTTTTGGCTCTAATGAGACAAGTGGCTATACTACATCCCTGCAGCTCAGACTGAGGTGAACAACTGCTTTCAGCGTTTCCTACAGCATTTCCTCCTCTACAGCATTCCTGCAAGCTAGATCACAATTCATTTTTTAGCAATGATGACCTCCACAAATCTTACTCTTGGGGATATAACACTACCTCCAAGAATGTATCCTGCATGGCAGGGCAGTAAAAATTTGACACTGTAAGGCAGAGCAACCTAAATCTGCTATCTTTTTTAAATCTAATTCCAAGAAGACCAAGAGAAACAGATTATAATGTTTCAGTCCTATCTCAAATAATACAGATAGACTTCATGCAACTGACCATTTTGTTGCAATGACCTTTCTGTGACACTACAGTCCAAATTTACTTGCACAATCACACAAGGCTAAGCCCAGAACAGAGCTCGTGAAAGAAGAGGGAAGGACATGGGTGGCTTTCGTTCTAACAGTCTCTCTGGTTCTGCAGCTGACAGGATCCATAAGCTTTACTGATGTCTGGAGATGTCTGGGTGTGTGCAGCCACATTCCTGTGCACACAATAACTGGAAAAATTGCCGTTGAAGCCTTGGAAAACATGGCTTTTCTTCACAATTACAATTCACTTACACAACTGCAAGATGCAAACGTAAGATTGCAGTTGGCAATATAGCAAATAATTAGAGATGCTCTACCTTGTGGGTTATGTTTACAAGTCAGACTAAATAGAGTTATGCACTCACATTAAGTAAAAATATTAACTTACTCCATCACATGACATAGTAAAAAAACCCAAACAACAAAACAGAGAACAATGCAACATGCACACACCTGGAGAAGAAAGAAAACCTGTTGAATAAGTAGCACTGTGAAAAGCAGCAAAACTTTGCCACAGACCTTGTAGTCTCTTGCACAGACTTACAACAGTGTTTGATCCTCCTTCTTCAGTTTCTCATGGGACTCTTGTCTAGCAGTGTCATTCTTTATTACGAGACTGACATCAGTCAGCTGGTTTGTAGCCAGCTGCACTAATAATAAACTGGCAGGGAGATCAGAAGTTACTGGAACTATTTGGTCATCTTGAAACCGAAAAAGGAGGACTACTCCAAAACTCTTGGAAGGCAAAAAAGAGACACACTCTTGTATGCCATTTCTGTAATAGCTGCTTCACAGCAGAAAAACTATACAAAGTTCACATTGTTTCAGTTTGTTTAATGCTGTGTTGGCCTTGAGAGTGGTGAGGAGGGCCAGACGACAGAATCTATCTTGTCCAAGTGGGATTAATTTAATATTAGCAAACAGAAAAACGTATCATCGAGGACCCACACCTTTAAAAGCATAGCAGTACTTTATTAAGGAGAGAGACTTTTCACATCATACTGCCTACAACTTTATAAGTAACATACTCCATTTGTCTTACAAGGCTTCTAGTCTAACATGGAACGTTAAGAGAAGGCATCAGCTCCACAAGAACAGCGTGTGATGGATCTCCATGTTTGACTGCCCCACCTGCACCATTTCTTGAAGAAATTCAGCTCTCCTGTGCTGAAGTCATTCACTTACAGCTTTATAGTTCTAACCCAGCTCCGCTGGAGTATGCAGGGACTGGTTGACTGCTGTTGATTATCTGGCTGAAGTGAGAGCTTGGTGAAGCTTGGGAGTTATCTTACTAATACTCTTGTGACCAGTAAGAAGGTGGAAACAATGACACAGTGCTCTCCTCTGACTCTGTACCTCGAGGTTTCCGGGTGGAACTGCACATGTCCTGAGGTAGCTTTTGCCATTGCGTGACATCTTCTGTTCATTTCCTGTTATTTAACCTACAGCATTGGTGTGCTCAGTAAGGCATCACTTAAACCCTTTTGAAAGTTTCAGAAGCAAGACAGCAAAGCAGCCCACAGAGTTACAGCAATCTGAGTAGCAATGATGTACGTGCCATCTCAAGGCATGTTCCCTCAAGTGTGAATGGCTGGAAGCTGGATATGGCCTGAAGCAGCTGCGCTGTGGAACCTGTGTTGCACCAGCCCATCCACGACTGCTTCCTCTCCCTTCCTGCCAGTGCGTGATGAGCCTCTCAAATTCACTCAGGCTATCATGGCTAATACATTAAGATGAGATCAAAACCCTCAGAGCTGGGACCACAGTATTTTATTGTTCCTGAGAGACAAGGTGTGAAGTTGACTGCCGTCACACATTCATCCTGTTGGTGGAGGAGTATTGAGGTGGCTGCATGATGCAGCCAATGCAGACAGACACATGTTATTTTCAGGCATACTCAGTGGTGCCCTCAGGTCAGCACCAGAACGTGAGTGCTTAGGGTTCTAGATCCACAAAAGAGATTCTTTCTACTTGAGTTGCACAGGCCAGTGGCTACTCTGAAAGGACAACTGATGAGTTCTGCAATGATCGATTTATCTGCCAAAGAACTGCTGTCAGGAGTGCCAGAGCAAGGACAGTCAGTAGCTTAGTTAAGCAGAACTGGGGTAGTTGCTCTAAAAAGGAATGCAATATACTGGACAAGTGGTGGGGCTGATGGACAATCACATGGTGGAAAACTGAGTTCTGAGTCTTGTGTGACTTTATATATATTTTGGCTTAACGTTTTAAAATAAACCTGGTCAAAAAAGTTCACAGCTCCTCTCCAGCTGTCTGCTGGCTTGAGGTTTGTGGCTGTAGTCGGTAATGAAGGTAGTGAACTGCATGGAAATTCACACAGCACTTGAGTAAAGGGAGGATTTTTAAAGCCTAGGACCATTCCTTACAAGTGTTTGTGAAGAAGACAGAGTGCCTTTAGTGTTTTTTTCTTCCCCAGAAATACATGACAGCATCTACACACAACGGATTATTCATCAGATTTAGCAGGTTGAGCTTGGTGCATACTTTCCATGTGGTTCAAGAGCTATAAAATACTCCACAGAGAAACACTGCTGACAAGTAACTAACAGGCAAAGAAGTGTGCAGGGGCACAAAAATACAGCAACACACAAATGCCAGAGGGCTTGTAACAGTTTGCCCAAAGAGCCAAAGAAAAGCAAGATCACCTTGTGATGAAACAAGCAGCTGAGGGTACTCCAAAGGTATTCTGTTCTGTTCTGTTTTGTTTTGTTTTCCTGTATGAGCAATCATTGCACAAAAAAAAAACCACCAAAAACAAACCACTTGAAAAATCATATTGTGCTTCCCACTTTCATTCTGTGTTTTACTTTGGTAGTCATCTTTTCAGTGAGTTAATTTTTTAAAGGTAAATCTGTTACACCAGACTCAGCACTAAAGCATATAAAGTCTGATGCAGGCTTCACTGCACCTGAGTAACAGCTGCTGACGTTTGCCCAGCTTCTCTCGTGGAAAGCCGAGTCTTGCTGCTTCTGATGGAATCTTCCCCTAACCGCCAAAAACTTTTCAGGAGCGTTTTCTCCAAGGCCTGAATCAGTGCCCATTGAAAGCAAAGGGAAAGATTCCTATTGATGGCAGCCTTCCCAAGTAAGCCAGAGGTCTAGGCTGCCCTTGCCAGAACATTTTGTTTATGTGCATTCTGATGACTTTTATAGCTTCTCTTTTTGTAGTTGTCTTTCTTATGGGTCTTACTTTTCAGAGAATTTTTTCCAGACATTTCACATACTGGATAAAGCAGGGATGATGAATTTCTATTCCTGGTTCAACACATACTTAAGATCATTTTATCAGATAACTGTTTAAGACACCCACATAAGTCAGGGTGCACCGAGAGGCACATGTAACCATCTGCCATCTACCAGCCTCACTGTCCCTGTGTAAACACATGAGATAAAGGTAAAAGACCCAGTCATGTGCTAAAGAAAGTGGTGTACTGCCCTCACAATAAAACCACAGAAGCCAGGTTTTTAACAAGTTTACCCTATGGTTGCAGTTGACTTGCAGTTTGGCTTCAGACGTAAGTATAGGCATTCCAGTGCAGAAGGGGACTGAGGGCAGATTTTGCTGTGGGTAGAACTGGGGCAGTCTCCTAAGCTCCCAGGGAAGATGAGAGAGTCTGTGGTCACCTACATACTCCTTTGATACTGCTAAATGGCAATTTACTAGCAAGGTGCAAATCAGATAAACAAACCTGTCTGAAAGGGGCTCATTGGGGCACCTGAGTTACCTACAAAAACAGTCAGGAAAGGAATGAAATCCTTGCACAACTTCAAGTGAGAGTTTATTTCTGGAGGAGCTCATCATTTATTGCAGTTGCTGTCATGGGGTAGTTGGCTGCCTGCAGAAAGTAACCGCTTTCTGTGGTACACAGAGTGTAGACTGCTGTCTTCTGCTTTTCTTTAACTAAACTTCTTCTCTTGGAGTAGGAGCAGAAAAAGTACATGCAGTTGCAACTCATTGTTTTTATAGACCAATATTGTTTTAGGCCAGTTAAAAAAAATACAAACAACTTTCACTCACACCACAGCACTAAGAATAGCAAGTTTTGTTACACTTTAATATCACAACTAATTATTCAAAGAAATCACAACTATCTGAAGTTTGTCTGTCAGAGTTACCACTAATTTCTTGCTCCTTTGGTGGATGACGTATCAAGAGGACAGACAAGGTAACAGTTAAACCTGAACCGCTGCTGCAGAAACAGTTAAGGAGCTGGTGACACCATAAAGAGACGTGATTTCAAGGGCTGAATAAATCTGCTTGGGAAAAAAACAGCAGTTTCCTGGGCAAGTGTAAAGGGCTCATGGAAACTTTCACAGAGGCAAGTATGATCTTTTGCCCATTGTCATCAATCTGGTTTCATCCTAAAAATAGCAGCTATATTTCCCTAACAGAGGACTTAAATAGTGCAAATCCTCCCTCTAAAGCAGAAGAACTGCAGATAGAACAGGCAGGACTCAGCCTTCCCTTAATATATGCTTCTACAAGAGAAGACACTCCAAGTATAGATGAGCTTTCCCAAATCCCAAACCCACAGAGCCAGCACAAAGCATCAGCGTGAATCATCTTCATTGCCTCTGCTGACCCATACCAGCCCAGACCCCTTCATCTCCTTCGCTGGAAGGTGAAGGGTTGCCCTCAGGTTTGTTTGTGCTAACTTGGTATCCTGACCTGGGCTTTTATTACCTGTCTTGTGTGAGAAAACACAGATATTCACTGAGAAGATAAATAAAACCCTCCAGCTCAAACGCAAAACAGCATCTCCTCTCATAAACAGCTTGTAGTTTCAATGCCTTGTGGTAATTTAGTAATACAGTGTCTTTTTGCTCCAAGAGAAGAAGCTAGCTGGGTAGTCGGGACAATGTCTGTTTGGTGCGGTATTCAACGTGTAGGCATTCTCCCTCTGTTCGTATTGCAGCTGAATGACTTTGCTGTGTTGATTTGAAATGACCTGACTAATCTCAACTTCCTCTAACAGTTTAATGAAATGTCGGAAGGGAACAAGGTCCATAGAACTAAAAAAAGACCATTCAAACAATGATGAAAAGAAACACATGGACAGCAGTTTTTAAACAGTCTTTGGGCTACTGGAAATAATTCAATGAGTTAGCCAAGCTGCAATATAAACATATGAAGAAGAGACCCAAAAAGGTTGTATGTAATGCTGCATTTTTCACCTGGACTTTTTAATCTACTTTGGGATTACAAAAAGGAAGTAGATGGGAAAAGATGTAATTAGTTCAATTTGAAAAAAAAAAAAAAAAAAAAGGAAGAAGAGACCCTTCCTGCCCTAGTCAGATCAGATGGTGTTTGGAAATACCACAGAGCAACAGTGTACATAGCACCATTTATACCACCTGAGATTACAGGAGTGCGAGGTAGAGAGGATCGGGCAATTGGAGTCCTCTGCCCTTCCAAGAACAGTTTAATGGTGTTCTCAGCTGCTGAAGAAATTAAATATGCTGATGCTGACTCTAACCTTACAAAATACCCATTCAGAGGGAAAAGCTTATGCTGTACTCCCCCATAAAGCATGGTACTGTGAACTAAACCCCACATGTCAGTGCTTTGCATACACTAACAATTTACTTGTTAGGAAGGTACCGTGAGCTCTACTAAAACGGCATTGTAATTATTGAAGAGAACCCCCCAAATTTCATGAACTGCCCACGGAAATTAATTTCTGCTTCTGACTGAAGGTGAGAGGGACAGCTCTGCTAGTATGGCTGATAACAGCTATTACCAAGCACTAATCCTTTTCCCATCATTTTTCTTCAGGTGCCTTCACATCCATGGTAATCACAACAATGCAGTGTGGTGTAGTTGTCCTCTGGACATCCTGAAACCTGGAAATAATGCTTTCCAGTGGCTACCATCTCTCTTATCTCCCTTACTACAATTTATTTTGCTGCAGAATGTGGCCACTGCAGCATCACTCTGGCCACATACAAACGGGAGCTTCTGGGACTACCCTGAATGCAGACGGTGCGTCTCAGCTCGCTGGAAAGTCTCTCCTTCCCACAACAGCTCCAGCACTCAGCTGTTCTGTCACTGCCTCTCAGCTTTCTGCCATTATGCCCCATTGGAGGGACAGACACTCACTAACATGGGTCGTGAAGGAGTTTGAAGCAACCTTAGTGCTGACCGCACATTCTTGCACATTAATCAACATTTCTCCTGAGCCCAGCGCTCCAAGTTAGGAGATGCCAGGACTAAGCAATGATAGGGAACCAATCCTCTTGCAAACTTTGCACTCTCATGCTGACGCCCTATGGAAAAAAAATTACATGGTCGTGTAATCAAACGCCAACTACCATGTGTTTATCAGGAGGAGGAGGCAGTCTGGAGGATGGACAGGCAAACTGACAATGTGGCAACGCACTCAGCATTGCAACCAAAGGCCATTATTTTTAAATATTTATTTTTGTATGTGGTGTTCCAAAGGACAAACTTTTAAAGGAAAAGAGAAATGTTACCTAAAATGTCCTCCCCGAGCCCCTCTGTTGAAATGACGTGACATTTGAGTCCCAAATGCTCACTTCCGCTGCACAGATCATTTGAGCTACAGAATTAATACATCAACACTACATTATTGGTCCAGAAAGAACAGGAAAAATTTCTTTGTGGCAATAGATGCAGCTGTGAGGGACTAGTGGAGCAAGGGGAAACAGACCTAATAAGCACAAAAGAGATTCTGAAGACTGCTAGAAGCTGAAAGGAAGAATCTAGGCCACAATAACATTAAGAAACTGGAACAAATGATGCAAGGCCATTACAGAGAAGTCAATAAGGTTAGTACAAGCATGGATATGGAGAAGATAATTCCTTCTGGTCTCCTAGCAGAAGGCAAGCATAAAAGCCTCATCATCTCTCCTTGTCCTTAGCAAGTACAACCACCTCCTCCTGTGCATCACAAAGATCCCACTAAAAAAAGAATCCCTTGGTCTCAGTGCTCAGACTGTGTGTAATCACCCACAGACAGGTCCACAATGCTCTTAGAGCTTCCTGGGAATTTCCCTGGCTACTGATGCTTCAGTGATGTCTAAAGGTCATGATGGGTTAATGCTTTCTGTTATCTTGAGATCTGGATTTTAGCCTGTGAGGTATCGTAACGGACGATTACAGCTGCTTGAGCTTCCTGCAACAAAAACTTGAGTTTCTATCACTGTTACCACATCATATGGAAGGCTGGATTTTCAGAGTGGAATGAGGTAGGGATGGTGCCAAATGAAGAGCCTGGTACCGTCATGAAGAAAACCTTGGAGTCAATGCACAAAGCTAACAGTATTTCACCTCACAACTTACCTCAGCAAAGCTCAAGTGTAAAGACAGAATTTGTTACTTCCAGCAGAAATAATTTTTCTTCTACGAGAAGGTAAGAAATGACATTTCACAATACACTATCAGGTCCACAAATTACTTTTTCTGCACTACTAAACCACGTGACGATTTTCTGGAAAAGAGAACATGCTGGAAGCTGCTGCCCATCGCTGCAGGTCTTGCATGCAAGACAAAGTGCACGCCTGTGGAGAACTGTATTCTGCATTTGCACAAAACGAGACTCTGCAACATACTTCTGGTCTCCTAGACCATTAAGTTGCTATTTAAAATATTACTGAATTTATGATGTTGACAAAGAAAAAAAACACATCTGAAAATGCCACTCCTGCTCACGCTCCCCTAATTTGCTTCTGACGCTTGCGGAATATCCCAACTGCACGTAGCAAATTGAAAAAAAAAAAAAAAAAAAAAAAGAACTTTCTCATTCGAAAATGTACTTTGGGTGTTGACAGTGTAGTGAAATATTTCATATCACTTTAGTACTTTCCAGTTATGTAGTTCAAGTCAAAGCTGTTAAAGGCCACCATAAATACACTGCAACAAGAATCTACCTCTCTAACCCAGAGCTAAACCAGGCTTTTAGAAAGGTACTGAACAATTTCCTTCTAAATATTAACTCAGATCAATGTACATTGCGCAATTGAGAAACTGACAAACAAATGGAACACACTTCACCATGACCTCTGCCTTAATGGAGAATTTCTGTTGAGCTAATAGATACAGAATTTAATTCTCCTGAAACCAATGGGCATTCTTCTACCCACTTTGAAGATTTCCAGGCTCAGGATCACAGCATCCCAGCGGGTAAGAAACCAAGCAAGGGAGCCAGGAGACCCACATGGTTAAACAGGGAACTTTTGGGCAAACTCAAGTGAAAGAAGAGAGTCTGTAGATCGCAGAAGGAAGGGATGGCCACTTGGCATGAATATAAGGCTGTCATCAGAGGATGTAGGGAGGTAATTAGGAAAGCTAAAGCCTCATTGAAATTGTACCTTACAAGGGAGGTCAAGGATACAGAGAAGGCAGAGTTACTGAGTGCCTCCTTTGCCTCTGTCTATGCTGCTGGAAACTGTCCTCAGGAGCCTCAGCATCCAGAGGAAGTCAGGTTAAAGGAGGAGTTGTGTTTGGTTGATGAGGACTGGGTTAAGGATCAGTTGAGTAATCTGGATGTACATAAATCCGTGGGTCCTGATGGGAGGCACCCACTGATGCTGAGGGAGCTTGCAGAAGTCAATGCTAAACCATTCTCCATCATCTTCAGTAAGTCGTGGAGAACAGGAGAGGTGCCTGAGGACTGGAGGAGAGCAAATGTCACTGCAGTCTTCAAAAAGGGCAAAAAGGAGGACTTAGGTAACTACAGACTGGTCAGCCTCATCTCCATCCCTGGAAAGGTGATGGAACAACTTATCCTGGGCGCTGTCTCCAGGCATTTAAAGGACAAGAGGGTCATTAGGAGCAGTCAGCTTGGCATTACCAGGGGGAAGCCATGTTTGACCAACTTGATAGCCTTATATGAAGATGTCGATAGAGGGTGGTGGTGCAGTGAATGTAGTTTACCTGGATTTCAGTAAAGCATTTGACACTGTCTCCCACAGCATCCTGACAGCAGAACTGAGGAAGTGTGGGCTGGGTGATCAGGTGGTGAGGTGGATTGTTAACTGGTTGAAGGGAAGTTATGATCAATGGTGTAGGGTTTATTTGGAGGCCTGTATGTAGTAGAGTCCCTCAGGGGTCAGTGCTGAGAGTGGTACTGTTCAATATACTCATTAATGACCTTGCTGAGGGAACAGAGGACACTGTCAGCAAATTTGCTGGTGATACTAAACTGAGGGGAGTTGCTGACACACCAGAAGGCCTCATGGCCAGGAAGGCCAATGGCATCCTGGGGTGTATTGGGAGGGAGGCAGTAGGGTGAGAGAGATTCTCTTCTCCCTCTGCCCTTGTGAGACTGCATCTGGAATATTGTGTCCAGTTCTGAGCTCCTCAGTTCAAGGGCAGGNTAAGGAGGATGGAGCTAGGCTGTTCTCAGTGATGTCCAATGATAGGACAAGGGGCAATGGCTACCAGCTGGAACATAAGAGGTTCCAAAGAAACATAAGGAAAAACTTCTTCACTGTGAGGGTGACAGAGCACTGGAACAGGCTGCCCAGATAGGTGGTGGAGTCTTCTTCTCTGGAAAGTTCTCATCCACCTGGATGAGTTCCTGTGTGGACTACTCTAGGTGGATCTGCTCTGGCAGGGAGGTTGGACTAGATGATCTTTTGAGGTCCTTTCCAGCCCTTAAGATTCTAAGATTCTGTGATTTAACTCACAATCATATCCAGATGGAACATGGAAGGACACAATGAAATTGAAGTACCTGCACTCATCAGGGTTTGTACCCGAATTAAACACTAAATCTACAACAAATAAGCTCTGGAGATTACTGTGACTGAGTCAATGATGCCTGGAATCCTGCGACTTTTGTCCTTCCTTTTGTCGTTCAAGTACTTCCCTCTGTATCACAAAAGAGTGTAGGGTTTAGCAACAAGTTACAGCCATGGAAATGTAATTTTGTAAAATTTGCTGGAAAAGAGAAGAAGATTGTTGGAACGTAAAAAAATCAAACAAACAAATAAATCAGGTTTGGTTGGTGAAATACACACTACTATAAAGGGGTTGAGGGAACACAGCCATGAAGTCAGATGCCATGATGACTACTCACATATTCATTGAAGTATTTTATGGGAGAAGTCAGACCCAGTCACTGAAAAGCAGAGCTGTTGGCCAGTGCTAATGTCAGCATTGCAAGACACGCTCCGACAGAGAAAAGGGTGAACAGATATGCCCTACAGAATGAGAAAAACAAGCAGTGGAAGAATATGCACAAGGAAAATGGCCCAGGTGGGCCAAATAATTGCCCTTAATAGAAATGAGATGATGGACGTATTCTCCAGTTGTGATTTAAAGGCATTAATAGTTCCACAGTAAAAAAAAAAAAAAAAGACAGAACTTGAAGTAATTATTCTATTCTGCAGATAATAATCCAAACCTGTGTGACCTTGTATTTCATACAAATCAAAGGACGTGCACACAAATCAGTGTCCTTTACACAGTCTGAGGAGGCTAACTCAAACACACAGACTTACATCAACACTACAAAACTTTCACACTGTTTTCCAGAGAAGCATGGTAATAATCTAGGTTATGCTTTTCACTGTCCTTCTGATGATACAAACCTTAGCCTGCCATGTGGTTATCTTTCCCAGCTCAAGTCCTCCTTCACAAAATAGCATCATGCCAGCATTTTTCTTCTTTTACTTACTCTGGAATTCAGCATTGCTCAGAGTCCTCTCTCAGTTACTCCACATTTGTTGATTACTTTAATATACTGTGATTTTGTACAAACTGGTTTCTATTCTGTCTCTCTCCAACGACAAAAGATGACATTCCACTAGTGTCTGGCAACTTAATTATTGCACGTTGCGCATTAATGCCTCAGGCTCTCAGATGGTGCGGGAAGGAAGGTGTCTGTGCGTTCACATGTACACCCTCTGGATCAGTAAAGAGGCTGTCAGGAAAAAAAAAAAGCAACAAAAGCAGATTTTTCCAGCTATTGTTAGGAATTACTTAAAACTTTAATTCCTCAATTTAGTCCAGAATTGTGAAGAGTGCTAGCTTTGTGCTCACATCCACAGAAATGTAGTGCAAGTGCATAGTGGGAGACCAAAAGAGCAAGACCCTACAAGGGAGGGGGGCAAGCCTGGGATGAACATTGTGACCAACATGCATCTGTAAAACCACATGCAGCTCCTTCACAGAAGGAGACAACTTCACAGCACTAATAGCCTGGTCAAGAATGCTAGTAAGTGACATCAAGCTTGGAATTATAATTTTAATAGTCGTGTTCTAATTTTTTTAATCCTTTTGATTTCTTTTCACTGTAAATCCTCAAATAACTTGTCCACGTATTGGCTCTGCATGAAATACCAAGACATGAATTTATTGTTTCTCTTTGTTGGAATTTCCTAGAGGAAAAATATTGCCAAACCAATTTATTAGTATATTCAACATTAAGAGTGCATTTTGACCCAAATGACTATAAATTAACCTAAAAATAATACAAAAAAGACAATTATTTCATTTTCCAAACTGCAACAAAAGAGTATTTCAAATGAGTCACTCAACAACACTCTGAAAGTATGTTTTTTAATAAAGGTAAGGATAGTTCCTCTGGAGGAAAAAAAAGTTCTACGGCCTGAGGCTGAAAGTTGTGTGTTTTGAGAGGTGTGCTGTAAAAAACTGAAGTATTTGAGCTTTATTAACCTTTGATGTAAGTTCAACAAAATCAGAGCTACCTCACTCACAATCTGAACCATTACAGTTCTCATAAAACTGTGGTTTTAGAGCATGACAGGTTTCCTGTGAAGCACCCAGAAGATGTGTTTTGAATTTGTTTCAAAGGTGCGGCTTTTCTCAAGACGATCATGTTGAGGACTGTTCTGTTAGTTCTCATGCATGACACTGTTGCTCAAGGCTGTTGCCAAATGTCACAGCACCACTTGTGACAGCCACTGGGAGAAGGGGGATTTTTCACAATAGGAATTGTGCAATCAGATTAGCCAGTCCAAGGAGGATTATAAAGATGTGAATGATCAATGCTGGCCACGTCAGCTTCCCAGCACGATGCAGGGAGATCACGTAGATGAGGGACGGATACACAAACACAAAGGCCAGGCCACATGTTGCTCCAGAGTATCTGCAGAAAGGGGGAGAGAGAAGAAGTAGCAAAGGAAAAAAAAAAAAACAAAAAACACAAAAAACCACAAGAATGCCTGGTGTTAACTCTTATTTCTTGTCAGTTTTCCTCCTCAAACCAATGAACACTGTGCCTGAACAATAACTATCTGCAGTAGATAAACATCAATTTCTCTTCCTTACTGTCCTTCATCTCATTGGTTAACATTTAATTATCTCCTTCTGTGTTACTCAGGCCCCTGCTTCCCTGTATCTGCAACTCTGACAGGTCTCTAACAACTCAGTCACATCCCCAGGTGCTTCTGGGGACTGACTCCCTACCTTTGACTTGATGTTTCTGCTTTCTTTGGGGAAACTTGTCACCATGCAATAAAAAAAGATTGGCGAGTGTAGCCTCTGTTAGGAATCCTTTGCGGTCAGAACTGCAAATCTCATTGCACCCCAGCCATCAGAGAACACGTGTTAAAGCATGTAAGCAACAGAAATGTTCCTGTATCTGCAACTTTTACTTCAATGAGCTAACCATTCTCCAGTCCTGAAAAGATCAACATGCCCTCCTAGTAACACGATGCATCGGGGCAAGTGAAACATTTAACTGTTCTTTTTTGACCACTCCCTTGCTTACCAAAACATTTCCCTACTGTGAGTTTCCACTCAGTAAGCTATACTGCAGCCAAGTGCAGTAAATTATTAACTATTAGTATCAATTATTATTTCAAAGATTTGAATATTCCTTTTAGATGGAGGAAATATCATCATACAGAGTAACCATCTGCCACTGTTCACTGTTCAAAACATTCGGTTACTACACACTGGACGAACACAACAGCAGAGGACGGGATTAGTTTGCAAACAGAGAAATTTACTGCATGATATTTATTTAAAATTAATAACTTGGCCATCTCTATTACTGGAATACAAAAATTTTCACTAAAAGAAGAGAGGGGGAAAAAAAAAGAAGGAAATGGAAGGAAATGTCAAAGGTCAGTCACTGAACAAAATTAAGTTATTTTGCTACTCTGGTCAGACTCAGGCATGACATTCTGGTTTTATAATTGCAGATTTCTGTATTTTTAAATACCTCCCTCTCCTGGTTGCTGAAGGAAAGATGCAAACTGGGAAAGAATGACGATTACACAAATATGGTGATGTTAAATGTAGAAAATATGACAAATTCAATTGTTTCTTCTAATCTTTCTCAGCTATAGGAATTCTAGGTATTTTAAGATATTATTTCAGATGTCCTAAATGTAATTTTTTAAGATATCAAAAGTACAACATTTATGTCACTTTTCCCTTTGAAGTTGCTTGCTTTCTTGGACATTTATTGTGGCCTTTCGGAACAGCTTGAGATGGTTTTAACACAAAGCAAAACTTGAGAGATGTTACACAACAGCCAAGCAACTTTTCTACTGATACCATATTGGTTCGTGTGCATAGTCACAAGGTCCTCAGATAAAGCTCCAACGAAACTTGGGGAATCACCCAGTCACCTCAGATACAGAGGCACAATTACAGATAGCTGCTTATCAGAATGTTAAAAGAGATGAGTGCTTATACTTCTAAATCCTTATTCAGAACTTAAAAAGCTGTAAGCCTCACCAACAGCAAGACATAATTAACTACACTCATATTGTTTCTTTTCAACATGAAGAGGCAGACATGCAGCAACACCACAGGCAAGTTCTCTGTGCAAGCAACACTTACCTTATGATACCTCCTATATTTGGATAAAATCTTGCCATTGCTACTCCAGCTCCTACAATTGCCAGGTTCAGGATGAGCACATGGAAGATGCTAAGGGAAAGTGAAGAAAAAGTGTTAAAATCTATACTGTATTTGTTACAAAACACCACCATTATCCTTCATTTCTGACATTTCATTTTCCATTTGCACGATTCCCTCCATTAAAGCTAATGAATATCACACCAAACATAACATCTGAATAACTACTGAATATTCATAGTGCCAAACTTGAAATATCTCGTGCTTTGACATAAAATAGTCTTAAAGACTCAGTATGTGTAATTTGGCAGCTCCTCTGAAAAACACTATACGTGATACTCAGCATTCAAGTATTTCAGATGGATATTCAAATACCAAGGATACAATACTGTATAACTCAATTCCCACATGAAAGAATTAGCTTGTTCAGAGAATGATCTGAACTGCTTAAAGTGAACTAATAGAAACCAGAAATAAAAACAGAAAGGATGCATCAAGTGGAAAACATTACGTGGAATACTAAGAGGGAATAACATCTTGAAAATTGAACTTTAAAGCATTTTGACATGGGACAAACACTTAGAATGTTGGACACCACTTAATGTATGACCTGTGTACTACTTATGCTGGAGTTTTCAGCTGAATTTGTTTTCACAAATAATTTTCTGTTGCTTTTCTTTTTGCATTAAGGATTAAAAAGAAAAGAATATTTCTCTTCTGCAAAAGCAGAATGCATCAGACAATCCCAGTGTAGGTATGGGAGCTGAGACTCGGGAGAGTATCACTTGTCTCTAGAGAATATGAAACGTTGGCACATTTTAAAATAAGGCAAAGTCAGGAAACACAATAAAGAACTGTGATATTTTGGTCTCACAGACATTTATATGAAGGGAAAAAAAGAATTCACACAGAGGAAACATACACAGACCTACACTTTTTTTAGTTCTTCTGGAGGTTTTGATTTCTTAAAAATAAACAAAATCTGTAAGCCAATGTTAATGTTTATTTTAGCTGTAGAAAACAGCTGTAATATGGAGGACGTCACAAGCTAAAAACCTTTTTAAAAGTGACCATTCTAAGGCTGAAAGGCTGGTTTGCAGTTTCCAAGTTATGAAGATCAGAGACACAGTCTCATTAAGTTTTAGGGGAATGGACGTAATTTAAATGCAAAGGAACAATTTAAGATATGGACTATTTACAACATTTGCCCTTAAAAACTGACTTCAAAAAGACATACACAACACCTTTAATTCTGTACACAATATTTTTGTGTAATTTAGTGGTACAAGAGGTGTACCTCAGAAACTGAAGATAGCAGTAGTAACAGATCATCTGGAACTTCAACAAAAACATAATTGGATATAAACCTTGTGAACCTCCAAGAATAACAAATGAAATTGCAAGAATCAGACTTAGTGAGCACCAAATTGCTTCTCTAATATTGCTAAGGAGAACCAGCTAACTAAATCATTCACAAAAAAGTTTTTGCCATTAAAAAAGACTTCCTCTCCCAACATATACAGCAGATTGCCCATCTTACTGTCTGACAGCAAAAATGAAGTTGAAATTTTATTAATGCAGAAAATTGCAGCACTTCCTCCATCTTCTGATTTTTTTTTAGCAAGAGGGATAGCAAAGTAATGCAGGTTTAGTAACTCAGATACGTTTTGTAAATTTGTGTCAATCCAGAGCATTTTAGCAGAAGACTTGAAAAAAGTTCAAAATTAATGCTTTAAAATAAAAATTTAGTGTCTTCAGCGTAGTCCTTTGCAATTTTAATTGTTAAAACTAAGTAGAATCTTCAACAATACCAAAACCAGCTAGACAGAAATGTACTCTGTTTTAGAGTAATAAGTTACATTATTTTTCCCTTGGAACATCCTTACTCTTTTTCCTACCTTTTTGAAACAGTCCAAGTTGTACTCATGTTATTGGACAACTGGTAATTAACTCCCAAAGTCTTTCTTTTACCGAGGCAGATTTTCATAGTTATCTCAGCTCCAACAGAGAGAGAAGCCTCATTCTTAATAGAGAGAAAATCTTTATCATGGATAAAGAAAGCACTATCTTTCTGAATAAAGAAGAATCTGGTATCTAGGGCTACTAGTAGCTGCATTATTTGAGATGGTATTTTTCATGACTGTAAATTTAATGGTGGTGTGTCTCCAAAGGGACAAGCATTTCTCACGGCCTGTGACATTTTAAGGAGTTGTAAACTGCTCAGTCTTAGCCTGGCACTGGCTGACAGTACAATTAATGATCACCACCATTGCAAAAGTCCACCCAGAAGAACAGCATTTTGGTGGAGCATAACCATAACACCTTTGCTTATTATAACTGTATAAAGAGAAGTATTTAGATGACTTCAGAGATCAGAAAGGACTTGTCCTCTTTTCATCTAACCATCCTGCTAGCACATACAGCTTTCTTCCTCATTGTCAGTGGCAGCTGAGACAGGTGGCCCATGCCAGGGATGAACTGTTGGCCTGCACAGCTGCTCTGTAGCACAGGTCAGAGTGCCTCAGGAGGGCTGTAATTCACAAAAGAGGTACGCCCACAGCCATCCAAGCGCAGAACAGGCTGCTCCATCTTTTATATTCCTCAGTTTCAATATTCTTGGTTGAGCAGATGAAGATTCCAGTGCTTTTCTATACAGGGAATTGCTGCTCACCTGCAAAAAACTCTGCAATCCCACAAAAATTATAGTAGGTAAGAGGAAAAAATAAGAAACCCTAATATAAAAATCAAGCCTTCCCCTAAGTATTGGACTGTTTTCCTTGTTGCAAGGTTAACCTTTCAGATTGACAGAGCTGACCAACAACCTGGTATGCCAGAAGATCATTGAAGGAGCTGCTCCGTCAAGTTCTCTCCTGCAGAAGTGGTTGTTACAGATAAGCCACTGAACAACAGCAACCACGTATATGTAACTAGCTTTGGCATCCTCAGGTAAGAGTCCTATAGAAAACTGTGAAGCCAAACCCTAGGGCAGGAGACATTTAAAGAAACAAACTGATTTTAAGTCCCCTCGGGTAAGATGCAAGGAAATTAGAAGTGCTGGACTTAGCAAGGAATCACAGAATGAACACACACACTAAAGGAAACAGGAAAGATTGAAAAAGAGCAAAACTGGATCATTTAAGTAACAATTTTTGAAAAGTTACTGTATCTAAAACCACTTTTTCTTCCCGCAAATCTCACTCAAGTGACATTGGTCAAAAAAACTATGAATCACAGCAGTTAAGAAGCAAGACAGAAGCTAGGTGAAGAACAAATAACTAAACACACATGTAAACAGCAGAAATGTATTTCATTGCACCAGAAGACACATCTGTGGAAGAACTGGCAGGTCTGCTGGGCTACCATGGAGTAAATGGGAGGACAACTTTTAAGGATAGCCAAGTGATTTCAGTCCACCAGCTTATTTAACCTCTCAAAACAGGAAAGATGTTAAAAAGTTTTAAAAACTGATCAGATGACTGTACAAAACATTTTATGTGCAGCATATAATTAATCAAGGGAATTCTCTGTCACAAATTACCACTGTAGTCAAGAGCCAATAACAACAATAAAAGAATTAGGTTTCTGTACATGCAAGAAGATCCAGAGTCACGTAAGTAAGAGCAGATAAACTACATGCCTCTAGCCCTAAGTCACCCATTAAATGACGCCATCACAAACATATCTCACTCTAGAGAAGAAAGTAGTTTCCCAGTACATGACATTTTGGCATTCCTTTACACCACCAGGGAGACCAGAAGAGAATTAACAGATCCTGGGCTTTGTCCCAATATGTCACTTTCTCTGTTATAATCTCTAAACTAGCATAGATTTTGCAAAATGAAAGAAGAAATTAGGATGCCTTCTCTTGCCTCTAAACCTTTTGCAGGAAGCACAGAAAGCCTGTAGGCTTTGTGATAACGTTTACACATGTATTTGTTTTTAAGATAAGCAGACTGGAGTTACTGATACTAGTAAACAAGAAGGAGAAGCCGTGTTCTTAGAAGCAAGGGGCCTTTTGCTCTCCTCCTGACTGCTGGAGGACACAGGATGCTGCCGGTTTCCTCTGTGCATCAGCCAAGCATTCTGCCACTGTTCAGGTGATCCCTGATGTGAAACCTGGGAGAAAGAGTTACATGTTATTTGCTCAAGCTTTTAAGTTCAGACGGGGTGAGCTTCTTCATCATGCAAGACTACAGGTTAGTGGGACACACTTATGGATAACCATAGCAAAGTGTTGTCAGTAGAAAAATAGTGCCGCAAAGCACCTAGAACATGAAGGACAGAAGACATGGAGATCAGTCTTCAGACAAGAAAAGTTCGCCTGAAGCTGAGTAAATGGTTCTTCATATAATCCATGGCCTACCAGCAAAAGCAAGGATACCAAACAGGATGCTGCTTTTGGTAGAAACTGCCTTGGATTGAACCAATTGTCAAGACTAAGAACTACAACATAACTGACTAGTTGTCATGGTTTAGCAAG
>WBNH01005487.1:2869-44233 GCA_013401255.1 Urocolius indicus
GTCGTTTCACATCCAAGGAAATTGGGGCCAATGCTGGTGTCCTTCAGCAGTCGGTTGAGCTGCCAAGGAGAGAGGTTTCATGGTCAAGCCCTGACTATGTTCCTTCAAACCCCAGAAGTCTATGAGGCCTCTGTGCCATGGCCATGGCTGTGCTTTGTGCCACCTACCAAGGTGTTCATGACTCTACGTGTAGCTCTGAACTTGGCCGAATCAGGAGTGGCCAGGTCAGAATTGTAGGGGAGATTGGTGATGGTTAAATTGATGGTGAAACGCTCAGGGGCTACAGCTGTGGTTGGAGGAAGGCTGGGAGCTGCAGGAAGAAGAGAGAAGAAATAACAAGGTGCAAGAGCCAGGGGATGCAGTTTATGGGTGCCAAATGCTGTCTGATGGGGAAGACTTCTCATACACAAACTGTTCCCTTTCAATTTTATTTTTTTTCTACCTAACTTCCATCAGAACATGTTAATTTGATCTTTTCACAATCCAAGAAATGTTGTGATTACTTGTTTCCTGGTTATTTTTTTAACTTTGATATTGTAAGTTAAGTATTGACTTTTCTTCACCTTAAAATTTATGTGGTTGTGTGAATGGATTTGCCATTCAATGCCTTCTTATAGAGGTCTGACCAAGGTTCATAGCTGAATTTGACTGCGAGACCACATGATAGTCTTAGTCTTTCCATGCATTTTACACTAATTCCAATATTTAGTATGTGGATTACAGTGCAAAAAGCAGAGGCTTCGAGCAGTAACGAAAGGTCTGAAAGAAGGGGGACACAAAAACTACTCATATAGAGGTAAGAAACCATGAACTTTGCAACGAAAGAAGAGCTTCACATAATATATAAAAAATATTATGACTAAAAGGTATTCAGGATTATTTATATAAAGGATATTTTTATGCAAGAATGTTAAGGTCTGTATACTCAGGGACGTATTATATAAAAAGTGGTGACTGTGAAAAAATTACAGAAAGAAAATGATGCAAACACATAAATAACTATTTCACAAAAACTCCACTGTATAAAGGTTACCTGTGCTTGAGGAAGTGCTCACATTCAGTGCAGAAAGAGTTTTAAAGTGTAATGTAGTTGTCGTGTTAAAAAAAGGACTCAGAGATGTGTCTCTAGAGTAAGGAGATTTCGTGGAAACAAGAGAAAACGTAGATGTTCCACTTGGGATCACAGTAATTGCAGTGGTCATGTGAGCAGATGTACTGGAGATTTCTGCTCTGGTGGAAAGAACGGTGGAGGTTGTGTGAAGAGTGGATGTTTCCCCTGGAGTAGAAAAGAGAGAACCTGTTGTCCCAGGAGACGTTGTGAACACGGGAACTTTAGTGGAGGTCTTGAAGGTAGAGCTCTCCACTCTGGAGGCCTCAAGTGTTGACGTTCCAATGCTGGAAGTAGTGGATGTTGTCACTGGAGTCGAGGTGGTTTCTGCTGTGCTAACAACTGTAGAGCTAGTTTCCAGAGAAGTAGTTGGAGTAGGAGCTGAGGTGGTGGCAGGAGATAGTGTTAACTGAGAAGCAGAGGAGGACGATCCTTTGATGGACGTTGTAGCAGAGGTTGTTGTCTCTGTGGGGGTCGTTGTGTGAACAGCAGTGGAGGTTTGAGGAAGGCTGGTTGTGAGTGGAGTGGCTGTGTGAGCCGGTGTGCTGGAACTTTGTGGTGTGCTGGAGAGGAGTGTGGAGGTTGGGTGAAGGGTGGATGTTTCCCCGGGAGTAGAAGAGAGAGAACCTGCTGTCCCAGGAGTCGTTGTGAACTCGGGAACTTTGGTGGAGGTCTTGAAGGTAGAGCTCTCCACTGTGGTGGCTTCAAGTGTTGACGTTCCTTTATTGTTTGTAGTGTAATTTAGCCATGGTGTCATGTTGAATGCATCTGTGGGAAGAGCTTTTGTGGAGAAAGCAGTTAAAAATCTGAAAATTTATTTAGGAAGATATCAGTGCTTGTCCTGAGTTCTTTTTGACCACCTCATTTTTCTGCAAAGCATGGAAGAGAGGGTCAAAGCCTGTTTGGAAGTTCATGGAATAGCTTTCTGAGAACTCTGAGCTGTTTCAAGGTTTATATGATATTTCACTGACATACTATTTATCATTCTCAGACTTCAAAACAGTAGAAGATAACCAACTATATTCATAAAGGAGTCAAGAGCAAAACTCTTAGGTTCAACGTTTTTATGCTACTTTTGATGTAGGTATTATCTGTTACTATTCTAATTTAAGTGTTTTAGGGTTTATGAATAGGCAGCACCTAAAAAATGTGCCATTCATGCATAGCTGCTTCACTGAATGACACCACAATACCTGTGAATTTGTCAGCTTAAAAGAATTATTCTCTTCCCTTGTGGTAAATGCAGTTGTTCACATTCATCTGGGCTGTATGTTTCGAAGGAGGGGCTCGTTCAGCTAATGATGATTTACAGGGATCACACCCCATGCCTTCATGGGCTCTCCCTTGTCAAGTTGGTTGTGTCAATTCAAAAGATTCTCTTCTTGTGAGGCATACCAGCCTGGTTAGGTAACACTTGTTCTTGACACCCACCAGGAAACTAACAGGGTTAATGTTCTGCCTCAGGTAGTGCCAACACAAGGAGGAAGGATGGAGAAGGGAAATCATTCTCAGACCAAGCTGTTCAAAATGTAAAGAGTTGCTATCACATCCCAGCATCCTAGCAAACAATTTCTTTGTTGTCACAGTGTGCTACATGGATGACAAGAGAAGAATTTGTGTGGATTTTTGCCATGCAGATGTCTGTTCTGCTTGCACTGCTGAAGAGCTGAGCTTGCTGTGCACACAGCTGGAGTCACCTGGCTGTCAAGCCACCTTCCAGTCTAGAGACTGTTTGACACGTTGATGTGCTGCACAAAGAGAGCTAATAAACACTCCTTCTTATCATGACTTGTTAGATGTGATCCAGTGCTAAGCAAATCACAGCTCTATCCTTTAATTGCAAAAAAAATAATGCTCTGCCCCTTCCCTGCTCGTTTATCTTTGCTGTCTTTTTAGATGACAAACTTCGAGTGAGGCTCCAGCCTTTTCTTTTCGAGCCCATATCATTTAAAGCAATGTTCAGCTCTTCTGACGCCTCTCAAATTCAGAATTAAAACAGCTTTAATTGCCTTTATTCCAAAACTAGCTGCTGTTTGTGTGAACAAAGGGGTTTTATATATTTTAACCAATGCACGTGAAACTTCTTCCCCATTACTTTGCATTAGTTCTACTATCTGTGCTCGGACAGCTCTGTAAGCCACCGAGACTTCAACTCCTAAGTGCATTGTTTAATTTCAGAAAGTTAGATTTGTACTCCTTCGTGTGAGCACTACCACAAAACTGCTTTTCCATGTAGCAACCAAGTAATTAAAGCTTGAATTAAAAAGAATATTGAATTTTTAGATCATTAAATGCTTTCTAGATGTTAAATGCAGAGGAATTTAGAAACTTAATAAGTTAATAAGAAATAACTTAAGAAGAAATATCACTTCAGTAGCTCGAGCCTTCCAGAACCTCAGATTTATGGCATTTTGTTGCCATTGGAAACATCATTCTTCAGTGTCAGATACCACTTATTTTTGTGTGTGAGTAAAAAATCACACCAGTTGAAGGCATTGTAAATTGTTCAAAACATTACTAGCTTGATTGTTTTCCATCAGCATTTCTACTTTGGTCTTGTTTTGTTCTTTTTATGAATTAAAAACTTCACTGAGGGTTGCACAAGAGCAATTTGTAAAGTAAATATTAACATCACTCCTTAGTAAATTCACTTTGGTTACTAAAAACAAATATAAGAGCTTCATATTCTGGATGTTGTTGAATGGAATTAGGTCAGCTCAGCTTTTGTTATTCCCTCCACATTTATATTCACTAAAGCTGGGAAGACGTGTGTCTTCCTCTCTGTTATGTTCTGAGAACCTGAGCAAGTGCTGAAGCCACACACAGCAATGAGCAAGATAAATGTGCCACTCAACAGTGTACGGCAAAGGGCTTTTCACTCGTACCACAAGGTAGATTCTGAGCAGATTTAATCAGCACTGTTGTTTGCAGTAGTGACACAGACACAAATGAAACACGTTATCTCTGGGGATAGTTTTAGTGATAGTAACTTAAAGTGAACAGTCCATAAAGCGTTACAGAGTGTATCGTCAGAGCTGTCCTGTTGAAGTAACAAATAAATTAAGCTTACCTGAAGAGCAGCATAGTGCTATGATAATACACACAACCTTCTGCCTATATGGAGATAAATTTGTTGTCCAATCCATCTTTTTTTCTCACAAGGTTTCGTTTGACCAGCTGAGCCCAAGATTCCCTTCAGTCCCTGCCGTGCTCCGAGCCACACGGAAGCGACTCTCACAACCAAGTGAAGAAGATGAGACTGATGGTCAAGGTGAAATGTTCTTAAGCTAAAGCACCTTGCATAATGCCAACATTTCGCTGAGGGTTTGGTGAGTGACACACCTTCTTGTACCTTACAGCCCAAGGATTTTAAAATTAGAATATGGTACTTTCCCTCTAGGTAAGGTAAATAAGAAACTGGCTGCTTTGAAAAGGTCAGTGTGCATTAATCTGAGCATGCAATGATCAGGAATGGGGACTAGTTTACACCCTTGAGAAGTCCATAATCACACATTCATCTCAGATATTTAAGTTCAGGGTGGACACCTAACTGAAAGGAAAGAAGTCACTCCTGCCACTACCTCAGATTTTATTGAGAGCACTACTCTGGATAAAAACCTCTACAACTGTTGCCATAGGTGCACCCACCTCTACTCTGGTGACAGCCTCCAGTACAGGCACATCAGCCCTTGAGGCCACCACAGCAGGCACCTCCACTTAGATCTCCAGCATAGTTCCCCTGCCCACAACCTCTCCTGAGACAACAGGTTCTCTCTCTTCTACTCCAGGGGAAACATCTGCCCTTCACACAACCTCCACACTCCTCTCCACCACAGCAGATCTTGTCATAAAAGCCAAAACCTTCTCAATGGCACCAGCCAAGTAGCCAGGAGTTGATATGCACTATTTGTCTCTTTTTGCCTGCCTGTTTGACTGGTGAAATGGACAAAATGATAACCTGGGCCCCAATATTTTTCTTGTATTCCCTCAAGGCGTTATAGTCCTCCTTGACTTTGCTCAGGTTATGGCTCATCACATGGTGCATGCCCACATGGAAGAGCAGCAGCAGAATTTTTTATCGTGGTTAATCTGCAAAGGACATATGAAAATCTACAGATGCACAGGCTTTGTTTGGCTTTGAGTCCCCTCATCCCTGAAATCCTGTCCTTGTTCTCTTTCCAGAATCCTGTTTCTCTTTCCTCTCACACTTTTTCCATTTCTTGTTTGGGATGGACCCTTAAAGAAAAAAAATTCTCTGCCTTTTCTGTAAGATTCTGGTGAACATTTCTCACTAAACCCTGTGTTTTGAGAAGGCTCAACAGCTTTTGAGTGTCTGCTGATGGAGAGGCTTTGTTACCAACTCAGTTCCAGGTTCAGAGGGTCAGTTTTCAAGCAGTAACTATCAATGCCTATGGAAAAGTCAACATTTTTCTGCAAGACCTAGAAAGTTTCTAGTGTAATTGTAGTTCAGTCAGCTGTTTGATAGCTGTTAGTGCAGTATTTGGTTTGATTGGATTGAAAAATCACAGTTGCTGTGTGGTACACCTTGTAGGGCATGGTTCTGCTTTCAGTACCCAAGTTTCCTTGTAAATACTTGAGATAATTTACATGAAACCTGCCCTTTTCACAAGTGAAGAACTAGAAAACACTTGCTAGTGTATTCATAGTAAAACCAGAGTAAATTCAGTTTTCTTACTTGAATAACTGCATAGTTTTTAGAAGCCTGGATTCATTCCCATTAACACTCTACTTCTCTGTAAAGTGTGGTTTCCATTTGTTTATGTGACATGAAGAAACTCTTAATCACCTGGTCAGCATCTAAAGATTAAAAGTTCCTTCCAAAGTTTCTTAAATTCCAGCAAGCCCACATGTCATGGGCTGAGGGGCTGAAGGACTGAGGGGCTGACGTGTGTGCGTGCTTGTGCAACAAGTCAGGGAAGCGAAACGCACGTTCTCGACCTTTCGTCAAGTGTGAGTAAGGGGGAAAGAATGTGTGATGCACAATTAATTTCTGCATGGATAGCCATTGCCTTTCACATGATCTTTCTTTTTTTTTTTTTTTCTTTCTTTGTCTTTATGCATCAAAAGGGTTAAAAATGGAAAGAGAGAGGAGTCATCCTGGCTTGCTGTGGGGTCATTTGGAGAGAGAGAGATGTACTGGTAGAGGCAGATAAAACTGAAACAAAGGAGCTTTGGGGATAATCCTGAAAAAGGTGTGTGCAGAAAGACACAAATCCCTTGGTTTTATTTTGAAGTTTAAGCACAAATAGCCAGTGGAGTTTGCTTTTTGTTTGAGTATTGAAATCCCAGACAGGAGAGCTTCACAGACACCTGCAGCAAGTGGCAGCCCTGGTGCTCTTAAAAGGAATAGAATTTGCAGGTAAAACCTACTCAGGGAAACAAGTCCTATCACAAACATCACTGGTGGTTATGTGGGGTGACATGGGATCCCCTAAAAAGAATGTAAGCAGCATTATTTTCGTGATGCCTCTTTAGCAATGTTTGCACAAAGCAGCATCGTTTCCTCCTGGGCAGCACTCAAGCGTTTGTACCTCCCTGGTGGAAACATCTCATTGTGTACACTCCTTATTCTGTCCAGGTAAATGCAAGTGAAGGGAAAGGCCTGACTAGTTTGGAAAGAATGCAGCACCTTCAGAAAGGCTGCTGAGAGTTTCCTTTTCAAGCTTGCCATTTTAACTTTCTCAGGAGAGCTTCAGTTCTGAAACAGGAATCGTTCTGGCAGAGCAAAGGAACCTTATTGGGAAATGAACCTTCTTAAATAGCTTGAGAAGCAATTCCTAATAAATGTCATTCTTTGCCTGTGCTGTGTTAATGATACTCACTATGATTTTTCAGGTTTTACCAGTCTGGTTTGTAACTGAATGCTTCCTTCTGCTGGTATAATGAAGAACTGCATTTTGAACACAAACCAGGTAAGGACTGTGGAAGAAAAGGATTTCCCCTGTTTTCATACTGGTTTATTTTCATTTCTTTCTGGGTCAAGCCATCACTGAATTTTTCCAAATGATGGAGTTTGTGCACAACCCCATCAAGTGTTACAAAGATCTCTCTGAACTGTTACTAGAACTTGGACCTTCCTGCTACTCAAACCAAGTGCATTCAGCTACCCTTCCCTTGGTATCCGGAGGGGAAAAGAGTAAAAACAAACTTCAAATTGAAAACAAGTGCAGCTTTGATCAAGTGTGTCCACGACTGTGTCAGGCACTGTCTGTTCAAACTCCCTCACAGTTACTGTTCTGTGTCTACAGCTGGTTACCAACGTGCAGTAAGACCTCAGCTCCTCATCACAGGGCATCTGCCACAGGTTGCTTAAGTTTCAACAGTTTTAGACTGGTTTTTCCTCACTTCTTCATTCCCAGATTCATATACAGTTACTAGAAAGTATCTTGATTGTGCTGTGCCCTGAATTCCTGTCTCTGCACTGACTACTCATGTTCTCTAGGACTACAGATATTCTCTGTGATCTTTTAATGTGCTCTGCTGCTCTTAGTCCCAGCCTGAGCAGACACAGATGTATAGATACACATTCCTAATTCCCTTTAAAAAGATCTTTCCTCTTTATTCCAAAAGCTGACCATTTCCCTGGAGCATTCTATGAAACAAGGAACACGAGGTGCATCCTACCTGTCATGATTGTGTTGAAAGAAATTGCCAAGGCTAGGAACAGGTTTGATATTAAATGCTGCACAGAGGAACGTTCCCAGGTCATTCTGTTGCCTTGAGACTAATTGTCCAAAGGAGAGGTTGCTTCAGGCTCCTTGCAACTCTGCTGCCTCTGCAAGCAAATTCCAAGTGTTATGGAAGTAACTGGGGTAATGCAAGCACGTTGCTGTGTTAGCTGTGCAGCTGACACACCTTAAAGTCCTGCTCAGGTTAAGAAGCTGTAGTTATCTGGGCAAGAAAATTGTGGAACCAATTTATAGGTTCAAGAATATAGTTTGTGCATTTGTTTAGAGCTTTCCTGAGGACTTGCATTTCCCAGCTAAATCTTTGTAGGCAAAAGTGGATTAAAAAAAAAGCAAAAGGGAAAACAAGAAGAGTTTATTCCTTACTTATCAGCTGGGGAACCAGGGAGATGCCTCTCACAGAGTGTCTGGGAAGGATCTGGGGTTGCAGGAGCAGTTCCTCACACCATCTTTGGCTCAAATAAAGGAAATAGTTAATATATTTTTTTTTAAATCCCTCTTGTGTGGTTTTGTGATTATCAAATCAATCACCAACAGAGCCCAGACTTCAGGCAGAAACGTGCTAACTCTGTGATGCCATAAGGGATGAGATGCACATCGCTGCTTCTGCTCCTACACAGGCAGGAGAAGGATGGGTGGATTGTTACACAGACATTGCCTCTCAGTTTCCAGTCTCGTTACAAAAAACCTCATGGATTATAACTATCCCTCTACCATTGCTTCAGGTGATGTTCAGGTACACAGAGAGCTGAACATCTTAGCAGTGGGCTGGAGGTGTTCAAAAGTGTCCTTTGAGGACCAGAATGAGATCAGTGATCTCATTTCATACCAAAGTGGTACCACTAACCACGTACTGTACACCTGATCAGGTCCCTGCTGTCCTCATTAAGCAGTGGTTTTGCAAAGCCAGCTTTCTTAAAGAGATGAAATAGAATTATGACCTGGAAAATACTCAGTGTTTGTTTCCAGAATTAAAACCACATCTCCTAAGTATTGTATTTACTGTTTGACATGGGGAAGGTCTTGTTGCCTGGAGACTGTTTAGTGTTACAGTCCTGTCTGTTTTCTGTGCAAGGTCTGTGCTTTCCTCTGCCCCTCACTGAAGCCAAACAGAACAGGATCTGTCCTTGCTCATCCTGTGAGCCACTAGAGGCCATCCTATGCCTCATAAAATAAAGTGGCAAAGCATCTGGGAATAAAGGACAACAGCAAGGAATCAGAAAAGATTCACTGAAGTCTGGATTCTTTTTTTTTAAGCAAACCCAGCAGTTTGTTTCAGGAGAGGTTGTTCTTTGCTTGTGCCCTTGGGAGCTGGATGGGTTCTTTCCTGTTTGCTGCTGGTGGGGTAAGGGTGATGAACTGCACTGGGTTGTCCTCCCATCAGTGGTATCCATTCAGTGCCTTGCAGTTACACCTGGTACTGTTGCAGTTTCACAGGAGAACCTTTCAAACCTTTCCTGTCCAAGACTTTCTGTCTTTCTATTTAACTACAGATCAAAATCTGGATTTCAATCTATTCCTTCTTGTAGATGCTGCCAAAGGATAAAGACTAAGGCATACAAAGCACCATGGGGCACGAAGGGGGCAAAGCTAACATGTAAAACACAAAGGCCTTTGTAGTAAGGGTGGAGGGAGAGGTCAGCCCTTGTCACCAGGCAGCAATACAACACAAGGTACCTGAGCTTTGCTGAAGCAATTCAGAATGAAAGGGGCAAACATTTGCCATGAGGAAAATGCAATAAGGAACCAAAGCTCAACCAAATGAGTTGGGCTTTATAACGAGGTCTGGTGGTGTTTCACATCCAGTTTTTACAGGCAAGCCTGCAAATTCCGTGTTTCCTTTTGAATTCACAGCTTGGTTCTTGCTTTCACTGGTGCTGGGTGCAGGTAGGATAAAATAAAGCAAAGCTCTGTGGGCATCCCTGTGCCAAAACTCAGTCTTGAGCATGTCAGTATTTCCCTTCAGTAAGGCTTCAACATCTACCTAATGAAACATCTGAACATCTCTCAGGTGCTGTGCCAAAGGCACCCACTGTCAGTTGTGATCCTACTGGGGATTTCATAACTAATGATATGAAGTAAAATAGAGGAACTCAGAGTTACAGAGAAGAGACAGTTTGTAGGGCAGGGAGGTTCCCTTCAGTATATTTAATATAGTGATTCCTTATCTCGTGGCAAAACAGACAGATTTGACGGGGAAGAATCTCTTCCTTGTACTCAACATCAAGTCCTATAGTACGGGGATGGTGGGATGAATGACAGCTTTAAATATCAACCTATGCCTGGCTCTTGTGCACAGAGCCTAAAAGCAGAGTGCCAAGGATAGAGTGGGTGACACACATGCTGGCATGGAACAGGCTGATTTTCACACCACCCCCTGGAATAAGCTTCATGTTTGAAGGGGTCTTTTCAGGCATTTGGTGATATAAATGTAGATCTTGGTGAATTTGTTTGGAGAAAATCTAATGTGGAAGAGCAGACGTTGGTTTAAAATACAGAGTTATTCTTGTGCAAGGGAGGGAGGTTGGGTTTTTCTAGGTGTCATCTTCAACCCTTCCATCCTTAGTTATTTTTATTCATGCAATATTAAAACTTCTGTCATCTGGAGGGTTTTTCCACCAGCAGTTCTACCTCTGATTGAATCATTAACCTTGACATCTTTTGTATGCAATATTAATTTCTCTCTCTTTTTCTTTGTCATCATGTGGAATAATTAACGTGGGAACACTGTGTCTAATGAGTTATAACAGCACAGTTCAAAATCCAGCCTTTCACTTTGCAGCATCGTTGCATCAGCTGCATCCATCCAGTTGCAACGAAACATGAAATACCAGGTTGTAAGAGCTGATGCAGCAGGAGAATTCAGCTGCGTTCTGCAGTACAGCTGAAGTGAAGGCTGGGATGCTCTGTGCTGGTAGGGAAATCACAGAGCTGTCTCCTCTGTACAACAGTGCTGTTGGTAGCAATTGGTCTCGACGTGGCCCAGTCTCCTCTGAGCCAGGCTCTTTGAATCTCTTTAAAGAGTTTCTGGAGGGGAACTCTTGTATGTTTTCCTTGTGTGTGCTTAGATTAACATGTTGATTTCTAGATATATTTCATCATTTCTACAGGTTTTGCAAAGGAAATGGTGGAAATTAGTCCTCGAAGGTAAGCACGTTGTTTGGACATAGAATGTAAGAACTAACAGAGCCAGCAGAGAACTCCTTTGTGGCTACAGAGGCAAGAGTTGCCCTGCCTCAGTGTCCTTCCACGAAGATGTTCAGCAGGATTGAATTCATAAGCATATTTCTCAAGACAACCATTCAGCTCATAAGCATAATTTATTGCAACATCTATTTGGTTTTTGTCTCCTCTCGTGAAAATCCAGTTCTTACTGGGTAGTGAACGGTAACTGTGTCATTTCCAGAAGGCACTACCCTTGCAGAAATGGGTTCTCTCTTCAGTGGGAATGCTCAGCACTCCCTGGTTGTCTTGCTGGGGTGGGAAAGGCCATCTGTTCTGGTTGTAGGCATCGAGTGTGCTCAGCTTAGCAATAGCTGTGTTCATAAAGCAAGTTTCTGCTCTCCAGTGTGGCAGTTACCCAAGGGATTGTTGCTTCAGTTCTGAGCATTTAATTGCAGAGGGAGCTGTGTCACTACTGAACCAGAGAGTTTCCCTCTTTGTTTCATACTGCTGCACTTTTCCATCTATGGATGTGTTTGCCCTCACCCTTCAATATCTGGCAGCGTTTCTTAGCTGAGTTTTCACTTGCTTTCCTGTGCTGATAGCACTGAGATATATATGCACATATATTCTGTGCCCTGATTCCCTGCTCTCTTGGTTTTGAGCAGCAAAGGCTCAGAGTGTGTGTACACCACAGGCTGTCAGGTCACATAGAGATCTGGGGGATCTGAGTGTAAAATCATGGATAATGAAAGCAGGGTAGACCAGCTTGCAGGCCTGTTTATCTGTGTCAGTTCTTTGTGGTCTTGCTTCACATTCTTCCCCTGCCATTCTAAGGCTCATCTTGGACACGTGTTGTCCAACTGGTGCAAGTCTGGAGAATGAATAGACACAGCAACTCACGTATTCTCCAAATGTAAGGTTCTGCTCAGGTGATGTTGAAGAATTTCCACTAGCTATGCCTTTTTAAACTCAGCAAGGCTTCTCTCTCTTGCCTCTTGCAGATCCTGTAACAGACAATAACTCCTCAAGCACAGACTTTATAAGAAAAACAATTAGCCAACATCTCTGTTTTGTATTGTTTTCACCTCTCATTTTCCATTTCCAAAGGAGTCCTTTTTTTGTTACCTCATTAGATTAAATATGAATCCAGTACAAAAGGAGTGTCCCTAATGTGGGAATGAAGCAAGAGAGAAGCAGGAAATGTATTAAAGGCTTTTCTGCCGTTTCTGAGCCTTATTTACTCAGGGGATAAAAGCATTATCAAAGGGTGTTTGTTCCTCTCTGGTTGAACAGCAATCTGTCTTATGTCACATTACTCTTAGACTTCAGCTCATAGAAAGAAAAACTACTCAAAGGAAACGTCTTCCCCCAGAGTCACCAGCTGCATTTCATCTGGTTCAGACCACGAGCTGGAGATAAAACATTCAGGTTCTCTGTTGCCCTTCATTTTGGCTAGTTGCATGGGTTTAGCTGGAAATCAGTTGCAATAAGGCCAGAACACAATGCCATGGATTTGTCAGGCTGACTAAAATAGAACAAAACAAAAACTGAGAGGAAGACAATTCTCCTGTCAGATGCTTTGACCTAAATACGCTTCAATACTGGGAGGGATGGAAGCACAAGTGTTACCCATTTTTCCCTTAGTTTTAAGGACATTTGTGCATGTATGGATTGCACAGCTCTTGATACAGATGCCATCTGAAAACAATTGTTTGGTCATGAAGAGAAAACAAGGAAAAGTTTCTGCTGGTCCAGTCTTTCCCTTCAGGGCAAAAAGTCAGCATCACTAAACTGCAGTGGTATAAATTCACATCTTTGTCTTGCTTTCTGCTTCCAGTGAGCCTTGCCATTACATCTTTGCTGTGGCTAAGATCTGAGGATCATGAGGCCTCAAGAAAGAAGCTGCTTCTACTGATTTTAAAATAGATGAGAAAGAATCCATCCTCTGTGCTGTTGTTAACAAATTGTCTGAGACTTTTCTTCCCAGAGCCAAGAGCCAGCTCAGCAGAGACCCAACAATTGTGCTGTGAAATGCAGGTGTACAAGAGGTGTACAACCACAACCACATAACCTTTCCAACCACATAATGCCTTGAGGTCAGCAGGGAAAGAATCCAACGTTGCAATGAATTTTGTTGGTGTCATCAGCTAGGCAATGCAGATAAATAATGACATTTTACCAGAGCATGTTCAGACTCAAGAAGGATTGATTTAGCTGGAGGCAAAAACTGTTCCTTGATCTGCTTAGGGCCATGGCTTTGCACACATAGATGTGCTTCCTGGTGTGCATGCTTCTGACTGTGCTGATTTTCCTTTCTCAGTACATTTAGTGCTGTTATCTGCTTTGCAGGGAGGGGTATTTAAGAACACTACTGTGTGACATTCTTACGTAAACACGGGATCACTGCAAGTGGAGTTAACGTGAATGATCCCTACAGCAGTCGTGTAGATACAAGCAGCTCATCTGCTGCTCTTCTCTCCTGGGAGAAGCTCCAGATTCCCTTACAAAGTTTGGGATGCTTTGGAGAGGAGCAAAACAGCTTCAATTCTGCTGAAGCAAGTAAATGAAACCAAGTCTTTTAGTTTTGGGACTCTGTGCACGCTCTGAGCTGCCGTCGAAGGGAGGGATAACAAATGCAGCAGAGCAGGAATTGTCAGTGGAATGGGCCAGGGTTTCAGTATCAGATTCAGCTTTCAGAGCCCAGGCTGGGAATGCAGCAGTGTGTGCAGTGCCACCCATGAGAAGGGCTGTCTCTGCCCCTCTCAGGCGTGAAGGATTTGGCACAGGCCCAAGAGTGAGGAGGGTTTTTTTCCCCTTTATGCCCCAGTGACCGTCCTGAGTTCAGAGGAGTTCTGTCACCAATTCACTGGCTGATTAGTCAGAGATTTAACAGCAAAGGAGACTACAGAGGCATTAGGAATCTTTTGTTATCTGGCTTCCTTATTCATCTCTGTTTCTGTGGCTGTTTCTGGGCTTAGGTGAACTCATTTCAGGGCGAAACAACACAGAGAAAAGCAAGCCAGAGGTTAGTAGGCTTGTGCTAGCTGGGAATTCTCTTTTCTCCTTGTCACTGGATGATTTCTTTTGCCTGGAGGAATTGACTAATTTAAGAATGAATTTGAGAATTGCTTTGGTTTCCTTCCTAACCTAATATCTCCAACTAGAACATCACAGTTCCTCCAGCATTAGACCTTCGGGGAGAAAAACATCCTCAACTGCAACATACGACTCCCCTGTGCACCATGACTTTGACAGCACAAGTCCACAGAGCCATTGGGCTGGGCATCTGGAAAACACTCCTTCCAGCATCTGAGTGAGGAAGGTAATGGCAATGGCACACGTTGAGCACAACCAGGGCAATTCTACAAGATGCTGATGGCAGTTTCCAGATTCAATGCTGACATCTCACAGTGATTCCAAAGTATCTGCCACAGAGATTGCCATGAAACTACATCTAACATGTCTGATCAAGATGTAGCTGGTTAACCTCATCCCTCAGTATCTGTGCACACATCACACCCAAACACCAAACCGTCAGCAGGTTGCTACTGAGAACTCACAAGGAATTACAGATGGGAATCCTTTCCAAGGTTGGAAGGGTTGGGAGGGAATTTGTTCCTTCATTAAACTATTTCAGTGCTGCTCCTTCCTGCTTTATCAGTAAAACATGAGCAGTTACTCCTCCATTGCTCAGCCCATCCTGAGCTCTGAAGCCATTCCCTTGCAATGTTGCTGATTCCTGGACACTCATTAGCTGGTTGCCAACCAGTGGGATTTTGTTGATTAGTTGTTCCTGCACTAATTGTGTCGTTCTTTTAAACTCCTCTGTCAGCAGAGAGGCTCCAGGGAATCTGTGTGCAAAGCCACCTCCTTTAGCTGCCAGCACCAAAGGGATTGTTTCCAGGTAACATAAATTTAGAAATGAAATTGCCTTTTTCTTTCAGATGCACGTGGGAAACACTTTGACAAAAGGATTTTGCAGGAAAGTTTAGAAGCAAGAGAAAGAATTTGATTGTCAGTCCCCAGCCTGACCAGTGAATGGATTAAAGGAGAATAATGAGATAAATCCATTTCTTACCTGCTCTTTGAAACTTGATTTGAACCAGCAGCACCAGCAGCCATAAATGGCCCCTGAGATCTTGTTTTCTCCAGGCCATTCAAAGGGTGAGAATGATATTGCTGCCAAAGATGGGAGATCACAAAAGTCTCTGGTAGGCTTGGTCTGACAGAACCTACCCATGGAACACAAAAGGGTATCAAATTTGTGTTTGTTGAGCAAAGATAATCTCCCAGAGTTGATCACACTGCAGCTTGGAAGGGTGAGGCTGCTGTGAGACCTCTCTAGAGGGACCTCAAGATATGTTTAATGAACTGGGGACATGAATCTCTAGGATGCAGAATAAACCTTTTATTCTCAGTTGATGAGTGAAAAAGGAAAATCAAGGTGTTAACAGGAGTTTTGTCTCCACCCAGGGATTTGCTGTGGAGCAAGAGATGCACTGAAGCCTGACATGGTGTGAGATGGTGTTGCAGCCTGGCAGCATGAGACATCATCAGCTGGGAACAGATTGTGAGACCAGGGATCAGCTGCCCCACGCTACCCCCAGCCCTGCCCCTGGGCTCCAGAGGGGCTCCCCTGGGCCAACTACCTCCATCTGCCTTGGGACACTGCAAGGAGCTGAGTCACAGTGCAGCAAAGATGCAGTGAGCCAGTGTTACTGGTCACAGCTCCAGCTCTCATCATCATCACCATTTCTTGGTGGAAGAGCCACTTGATGTGCAGGTGAGGAGCCAGAAGGTGTTGCCATCCCTCACACCCACCTTTCCCTTACAGGAAATTCTGCCTGAACTTTGCAGAAGCCTTCCAGAACCATTTCACAATAGCATTCATTTGCTCTGTTCAGCTTCGGAGTGGCTGGCTGTCACAGGCAGGTATGTCTGGGTGTCATATCTGTGCAACAGGAGCCCTCTGAAAGGTTAGTGCTGACGCAGTTGAGGGAGCACGAGGCAGGGCTCTGCTGTAGCTCAGCCACAACCTGCTGGCTGCTCCCTTTTCCTTCTCTCAGTTTGAAAATAACACAATTGAATCCTGTAACTGATCAAGGGTCCCCGGGACCATTTTCTGAAAGCAAATGGTACAAATGCCTGGGATTGTGTGAGACTGCAGTCCCACAAATGGGATTAACACTTGTACAGGTGCATTTCAAACCCTTCATTGTAACAAAGGGCTGGTCTTACCCCAGCCATGAGCACACTGGAGAAGGCACTTGCAGGGACATGTGTGGGTACTGTGTGTCAGTGCAGATCTTGAAGCCAGACCCTTGAGCTTTCACTGAATGCTCTGACTCCTAACCCCAGCCAGAGCTCTCAGCTTTGCAGGTGTCCCCTCTCTGTCTGCTGGATCACACTGAAACCCAGGTTTAGGCACCTCTTATGTTTTACAGTTCGAGGCGTGATCTGGATTTGGCCACAGTGCTTTACCCTCCTCAGTAACCAAATGGTTAAGAGGGAGATGAAGGGAGACGTTTGGGAAGAGAAATGCTGACAAAAGGGAAGAGCAGACAGAGAGGTGTTCTGTTGGTTGCACAGAGGAGAGAATTAGCAGCTGTGGCATGAAGTTCTACTGGATGCCCCAAACGTTTGGGGTGTGGTGAGGAGCATTAATGTGAAGGTCAAGTGTTCAAGGGTACCTGTGGATCCTGTACACCTGCATTTCTGGCATTGCAGTCTTTAAAAGGGCTGTTAGGTTTTCATAAAGTCTCCTGATTTGGGTTGTTCTGCAGCCAGGTGTAGATATGCTTTCTTACCATGACAGGAGCCTGAGGGGTTCCTTGGTTGGGACCTGCTTGAAAGATGTTAAGGGATCAATTAGCACCTCTTTACTTAACATGTAACCATGCTAGCAGGCTTCTGTGAGGTGGTCAAAACCTTGTGAGCTGTGACTACAAAGTATATGTAAGCATATGAACATCACCTCCCTAAACCCCAAGGAGTGCTTGTCCTCCTTGTATCTTGGCTGAAGTGACATTAAAGCTCAAGCAAAGTATTGCAGAAGTAACCAGGAAGGGGTCAGTGCAGAGTGGTGCTGGAGCTCAGCACCATTCTCACCCATTTTCTTCACTGAACTCTTATCTTTCACCAGGACTGTGTAAGCTTTGGACCATCAGATGCTGGCTGCAGTGTCAAACGTGCAGATAAGGCTGAAATGTTCCAGTTTAAAATGACAAGAACTTCACTTTTCCGTTTTCTTTTTTCCTTCCAGAATCACATTTGCTATGGAAACGGTTCCTTGATGTAACAAATGACAATAAGGATGTGAAAGGAGCCTGTCAAAGTGACAACTGAGCGCTTCAGGCAACTTCTAACAACTTTGTAACCATCTCATTTTCTGATGCATTTCTGAAGATGACATTTCCCTCCCCACTGGGATGAAACCTCAGCTTGAAATGAGGGAATTTCCAAGGAAACAGCCACTTCAGTTCCCACCTGGGTGTCATCTTCATGCACCAGACATCTCAAACCATAAACTAGGATTGGGCAGTGCCAGGTACTCACAAATAAGTTCTGAAATCTGTTGAGATAACATGGATGGACCAGAGGAGACACCTCATCAGCGTTGCTTTTAGAACTTGGGAATCTTCCTGCATGAAGAGACCTGCAGTTAGATGACAGGAGTGTTTCAAGCCTTAGCAGGAGTCCTTGGTAACATTCCTCCTCTGAGACTGTTGGTTCCCCTTCCCTTGCTCCCTGCAGATCTCACAGGGAAACTTGGAATAAAGCAGAGACCAGAAACAGTGATGCAGGGGGGTTGGACTGGATGATCTCTAAAGGTTCCTTCCAACCCTTACCATTCTATGATTGATTCCATGCCCCAAATGTCTGAGCTCAGGCATGGCCTGGGGGAAACTGTTACTGAAGTGAAGATAGAGGTGGGTGGAGCATCACATCCTGCATCTTCATCCCTGGATCTTTAACATTTCTTCTTGTGCTCTTTGAACTTGATTTGTATTTTGCAGCTGAGGGGAGCAGAATTGGACTGAGCACACTGTTTAAGATGAGAAGGTATCATCACTGAGCTAATATATGGCACTATAATACTTTCATCATTATGTAAAAACCTATATTTCAACATCCTAAAGTCTTGCTGCTTTGCTGGTCAGAATGCTTTGCTGAGCAGATGCTGCTTAGTGAGCTCTTTGCAGTGACACCAAGGCCTTTTGGTTGATTTACAATGCATGAAGATCAGGAATAGTTCAAACTGCTGCTTCCCACGTGCATCATATTGCCCTGACTTTCATCTGCTAGCCCATTGCCCAGCTCATCTCTTTTCTTTCTGTCCTTCCAAAGTTCTTCTAAACCCTCTCACATCTTGGCCCACTCAGAATTCTCTCCCATCCAAGTGATTTTCTGTTCACTGTCCTTTATAAATCATCACTAAATATATGCAGTAATCCCATCCCTGGCACCAGCTGTTAGGATAGAGGGCTGCTAATCTCTTTCCATGCTGAAAGTTTGCTTCTTAAGTCCACATTTGAGGGGTTTATGTCTTGATTAATTTTTAAGCAGTGAGAGGGCTTTTCACTGTTGAGCTGTTTAGCCACACAGCTTGAGCACCACAACTTGGTACTTATCTGAGCAGCTTTGAGCCTCCACCTTCTCATCAGTGGTCCCTGGAATAGAACAAGGGCAGCAGGGATGCCTGTGTGGTGTGATGGATCCACACAGGCAGAGCGTGTTCACTTCCCTCTGTGGAGGACTCAGCTGCTTGTTGCCACATGTTGTGTTCTTCAGGATTCCTTCAGCAGCTTGTGATTTACTTGTTTTGCTGGAGCAAGAGGCTTTTGGAAGTCTCTGAGACAAAGTGAGCAAATGGGAGCACAAACAGTGCCTCAGCCAGCTGGCTCTGGGATGCTCCCTCCTCCTCCTCCTCCTTCTCCTCCTCCTCCTCCTGGGATCTGGCCTGTTGCTGCCAACTGGGACTTGCCTGAGAACAGTAGCTAAGCACAGAGCCAGCAGTGTGCTCATCCCTCTGTTTGAGCAAGGCTAAACTCTCTGTACCTTTGGGGTGGCTTCAGGGGTGAGGCTTCAGGGAGAAAGGCTTGTGTGTGTAGCCTTTGTCCACTTGTCCCCATGGTTTTGTTTTCAGGGAGGGTGTATGAACTGCAGGGCAGCCTGAAAAGGAAAAGTAGTGGCACATTGCTCTGGGGAATGAGCATTTTGTCTCCAGCATGTGGTAACAGTCAGGGTGTTTGCACAGCACCTGAACCCCAAAGTGACATGTGTGATTGATGGGAGACCAAGTGTATGGCTGGGTGTGGGCTGAGGGAGATGAGATCCAGCAGTGCTGGCAGAAAAGGGTTTGCTGAAGGTCAGATCTTGGGTCCTTTCCCAGAACAGGACAAGAACTAGAAGAGGATGTACATGTACAATTGATCTCCCATCGAGGTCAGGGAAAGTCCTGCCAGGCAAGGAAATGAGGGGAACCTTGTTGTCTTGCATGTGGGTTTGGGGGGGGACATGTGACAGGGCAGGAGCAGAACACAGGGAGGATGGAGAAGCTTAACGTGAGCAAGAACAGCAGCAGGAGGGAACACAGAGGCATTGTCATTGTGAAATGTTCATTGTGAAATGTCACAATGCCAAGCTGAAGTGGACAACGTGGCCTCTGCCAAAATCCTCCTCTGTGGGGCTGCACAGCTCCTGTGACCAGAGCCCTTGTCAGAGGTGGTTGTGTGTATCCCCACCTGCAGCAGCCCCAGCTCACACTGCATCTGGTCCTACCCTGCAGAGCAGTCTGTAGTGGCTGGGATACTTCCTTCTGCTTAATACCAAAGGAGTTTCCTATCCAAAAAGACTCACTATTTTCCATTAAGCAGCAGGACTAAAGGCTGAGTGAAGCTCTTCCTTAGATGAGCAGACTGGTACCAGAAGTCTGGCAAAGCAGAAAGCTTCCAGTTCAGCTTGCCCTGGTCTGAATAATTGAATGGAGATGATTGGATCATCTTGTTGATGGTCTAATTGAATTATGTGAATTTCTAAAAGCTTTTCTCAGCGTGGCTGATGAATTTGATGTTGTTCCTGGGCCAAGCAGCTGAAGGTGCAGCTACAGACGCTGTTGCACCTTTTCTGTCTGACTTGTGTGATGGATCCAACGGTCATGAGAGGTCAGCAGGGAATTTTTACACCAATTAGGACTGAATTAAGATTCATCTCAGCTTCTCCCCCACTGGCAACTTGCTCAGAAGCTTGTGCCAATAGGTTTCTGTGTAACTTTGTAGGAGATGTGGAGTGTTATTTATCAGTTGGTGAGTAGCTCACAGAGAGAAACTGCCTTTGGCCTTTATGGGACTTGAGCTGGTTTGCATTGCCCCAGGGGCTGAGCTCCCAAGCCCATGTCCATTGTGAGCTGAACATCATCCCTACAAGGGCTTTTCCCTCACTTTCCTTATCTCAATTCCCACATCTCACTCCTGATCTTGGGGTTGAAGCAGAGGCAAGAGCAAGTCTGGCAGGCAGGAGGCATCAGCTCATTCCAATGAGTCAAAAATGAGCTTATTCCAATCAGCAAGAGAGTCTCAGTGTGCAAGAAAGGACGAGGAGCCAGGTTGAGCTGCCTCTGCCTGAACCTTGTCCCCAGGCAGAACTGAAAGTGTCACAAGGATTGCAGCAGATGGGAAGTTTGTTCAGCCTGGAGCAGAAGGCTGAGGAAAGCCTGTGCTAAATCTGTGTTTGTGCTTGGATCAACTTTGTGTTGTCAGTTGCTTTTGAAAGCAGGAAATTTATAGCTGTGGGAACCTGGTGCAGGTGAGAGCAGGCTCAGAGGTCTCTCTTTGACCTTGTACACTGCCCTTGCATCCTGATAGACACTGTCCCTCCTGACCACCCAAATCTCTGCTGGTAGATGCTGCAAACCATGTAGGAAAAGAGCAGCTGCTGCATCTTCTGTTGTTCCTATTGCTTGGTGCCATGCACAGGACTGTTCTCATTTGCCCCTGCTCTCCGTGGAGCTGCACCTGCCTGCTGCAAACTGAGACAAACTGCAGCCTGGCCAGAATGGTTCACAAAGAATGGCCACGATCAAAGCACACGTTCAGGAAACTTCACTGCTCCCAGTCCTTCCCCTTCTTGTCCTTTCTCATCCTGCAAGCTGGCATCTGGAACCAGCCAAGACATGGGCCAGGCTTGAGAATATCTGATACAGCCCTTGAAAACATGGTAGTGCATCAGGGGGTTAAACCTCTGCTGCACCTGCAAAGAGCCTGTGAAGCACCAGCCTCAGAGGGAATGTCTCTGCCTCTCACAATGACAATTTCCAGACCTGTTCCTTCAGTGCACAGCCGAAAAGTTTTCTTCCTAGGAAAGAAGTTACTACTTGGAACAGTGAAGTGTAAAAAGTCCAGATGGATTTTTGACAGCAGCTTTGGGAGCTGTTGCAGTTTGTCATGGAAATCATCTCGAGACAAGGGTTTGATCCCAGAGCCCTGTGGAGTTTTAACAGCACAACACATGACAGAACTCATCTTCAGAACATGACGCCCTGAGACACACACAAGGGCATTTTCTTTTAGGGAAAAGAAACCCACCCCAATCCCTGGACAGGAAAGGTGAATCTTAGCAGCTTGTGTAAAAGAAATCCCAGCGTTTGCATCAAGTTTCTGCTAAAATTCTGCAGTGGTGTCACCCTGGGAAAGAGATGTCACCCCCAGGCACTCCAGCAGCAGCAGCGTGGTGGGAAGGAACCAGGGTGCTGCTTGAGACCTGAAACTCTCACCACCCTGAATAAATAACAGCAGACAAATTTATGTTCTCTGAAAATAGAATGTTCCTTGTTTTACAACCACTTGGTTTCATGTGGGCAGAGGACACTTTATCTTCACCAGCCAGTTCAGGTTTTTGCAGACTGACTGGTCCAGGAGCTCAGTTGCTTGAAAGGGCATCTGTGTGTACCTAAAGGGATGGTCTCAGTGCAACCTCCATCAGGGGCTGAGCCCTGGAGGCACACAAAACCTCTCTGTTCCCATCTAGAACAGGAGATGGGTTTGAATACAGAAGGTTCAGTCTTTTATCTTCTCACAGTCCCTGATCTGGAGTGTCAGAGTGTCCAGAGTTTCCTGAGCAGAGTCCCAGTACTGCTGAGCAGACACTGCTTGGAAATGATGATCAGTCCCTCCCTGCACTCCTCTTCTCTCTCATCCCTCAAGGTCTCTCCAGACTGGCTTTTATCCCCCTTTTCACTGAGACTAAACTTTCCAAAGGCTTTTCTTTGCCAAGCCTGTCCCACGTACATCCTCCTGTACACCCTGCTGCTCCTGACACTGAAGTTCAGGCTCTTTCTTTGATGGCCAGCTCTCTCTACTTACATGCCTTCCTCCTCTCTGACTTTTCAGCTCCTCTGCCCTCCTAGGGACACTGCAGCTCTTTGCTGCTCCTAAAGTCTGCCTTTCATCTCCTCCATTTCCCTCCAGACCCACTCCTGCCACGTTGTCAGGGACACTGCAGCAGCCAGTCAGTCACCTCCAGGCCACTTCTGTGATGTTGGAAGTCACCACTGCCTGCAGCACCTTTCATCTCTCACAGACTTCTGTCCTTGGAAGAAAAAAAAAAAGGCTGAGTGGAGACATTGGCATAAAGGGAACAGAGCAACCCCTTTTCATTCCCTGACTTGTCTCTTGCCTGGCCTTCCCCCCGGGGCTCTTGGAACTCTGTTAGGGATGCAGTGTGACAAAGGTGTCAATGCAGGCAGCATGCAGGCATGGTCCTGCCTCCCTCAGCACTTTTAGCAGCAGAGGTCACCTCTGCTCCAGGCCTCTTGAAGTCAGGTGGTTTTGATTCCAAGTGCCCAAGGTGGCACAAGGCTGCTGAAGCTCAGCTTGCTGGTGGGTAGGAGACCCCCTGCTCAGTGGGGCAGCTTTCCTCCAGCCCAGAGGACTGCAGTGTCCTGCTGCAATGGACTGTCCACACACCATCCCTGTGTCTCAGGCAGCCCTGGCTCTTGACAAAGTCTTTCCCTTCCCTTAAATAGGAGTGTTGGTGTTCAGTGGAGCTGCCTCACCTCTGAGACCACACACAGGGCAATACTCTGGCTTTTTTCCACCTTCCTATGGCAGCTGCTCTTCCATCACAGAACTTGCACAGGAGAGGCCTTTACATTGAGGAAAATCATTTGCTAAACAAACCTGCTCTTGCCCTGTGTCACCTTCCAGTGGGGCATCAACTGCTCCAAAGGCAAAAGGTAACGAGGTTTAATTAGTGTGGAGCCATCTCCGTTGTAGCATTTACCAGAGTCTAATTGCCATTCCCTTTGCATCAGACAGGCTCAGGGTTTGGAGCACAGCATGGGCTGATCTCCTGTGGGGCACATGCTGCCAGGAGTGTCTGGTGGATAAAGTCAGGTCACGTTGTCACGTCACACTCAGAGGAAACACCCACATCTCCCTTTCTGAGCCCCTGCCCGTGAAGGATGGATTGTATTCTCATGGGCACAGGCTGTGCATCTGAGGGTGGAAAGTGTCCTTTTTCCATCACTGTGGAAAGCTTTTACATGTCCCAGGAGGAGCAGGTTCAGCTGAAATAGGGCAGAGCTCTGCATGTGCTGACAAAGTGATGTGCACCTTGTCTTACAGGGTCTGCACCTCCCACAGTCCCAGAGCAGCTCCTGCCCAGAGCTCAGAGCTTCTGCCCAGCTCTTTTTGTGACTGAGGAGTTATTTACAAAGTACTGAGGACCAACAAACTCTCTGCAGGTCATTCAGCTCTTACAGGGGCTTGTTCTCTGGCTTCGTTGTGGGAAGAGGCAGCATTTGCTGTCTGTGTGCAAAGGACTGTCCCATCTCCCCGAGTTCCCACAACGAACCAGCCAAAAAGTGGGGAAAGCTGCAAATCCAGAGATGTGTGAGCTCCAGGAACACCGGCAACTGTCAGTGGCCCAGTAAAACCAAGCATCCTGCCTCTTGCAATAGGCAGCAGCAAAGTAGCTGCAGGAGGCAGGAGTGCCAGGGTGAGTGATGCTGCAGGAGATGCTGCTCTAGGGGAAGGTTCTTGCTAAGGCAGATCAATTAGAAATCAATCTTGTTCAGAAGATGGAACATCTCACCCCAGAGAAGTGTGAGGTTTTTCTCCCGATTGCCTCTACAGCACCAGAAATGCTGATGGAGCTGACTGCAAACTCCCATTTGCTGCTTGTTTGGGAAGCAGGGAGAGCACTGAGGCTTCTGAGAACAGCACCAGGGCCAGGACTGATGCCGAACACGGGACAGGATGGATCCCCTTTCCCTCAGGAACAGCTCACCATGCTCTGCTGCTCTGCAAATGTGATGTTATCTGTCAGGGAGGATGTGACAGGGAGCCTGGGGCCTGGTGCTGCCTCTGAGCAGCGCCTGGAGGAGAGGTGTCAGGAGCCTGCGTCTAAAATAAACCCTTAGCTAAATGTGGATGGGTTTAAAGCAAGGCAAGGGAGGGAGGGGGAAAGGAGAGGAAGAAAGGTGAGCTAATGGGGAAAGGAATTATCTATAGTAAGGGCAAAGAGTTGGAGGAGAGAAATGTGACCTAGAGAGAGGATCTCAAAGGTCCTGAGCTGCTCCCGAGGATGGAAAACCCCACAGACACTTAAAATGTGGGGCAAGGAGCAACTTTCTTCACTTGTCTCTGCTGAAAAGCTGTGAGTGTGCCAGGGATGGGCATCAGGAGCCAGCAGTGCGGCACAGAGCCAGTGGAGGGCACCAGATGCTGCAGACAGCAGCCGCAGCTCCACAGCAGCCCAGGACGTGCCAGGGGCAGCTCAGCCCCCAGCCCCACTCACACCGGCCCCAGGGGCTTTCACTGCTCGGGGACACCTTGTCCTTACAGTCCCTCTGGCTCTGTGTCCAGCTACAGCTGAGCCACGCTGTGTGTGTCTGTGTAGCCTGAGGCAGGGAGGGAGGGAGGGCGGGATGGATGGATGGAAGGGTGGATGGATGGTGGAGGGACAGTGGATGGAGGGATGGATGGAGGGAGGGGGGGGGGTGGGTGGGAGGGGTGGGGGGATGAGGGGGGGGGGGGTGTGGGGGTGGGGGGAGGGGGGGAAGGAGGGGTGGTGGAGGGATGGATGGAGGGATGGATGGATGGATGTGGATGGATAGATGGATGGATATGGATGGATGTGGAGGGGTGGGTGGATGGGGGGGGGGGAGTGGGGAGGGCGAGGCGGGGGGGGGGGGGGGAGGGACGAGGGAGGGATGGGGGGGGGGGAGTGGGGAGGGCGAGGCGGGGGGGGGGGGGGGAGGGACGAGGGAGGGATGGGGGGGGGGGGGTGGTGGAGGGATGGATGGATGGTGGGTGAGTGGACAGATGCTTGTTGTTACAACAACAACCTGAATTGAGGTTGCTACTCCAAACACATCAGCAGGAGGCAGCATTCCATATGCAAACAGGCTCCTGGGCACACAGCACGTGGGAGTGCAAGCCAGGGACACCACATCTGCCCACTTTGTGAAGACAGGATGCCAGAGACAGCAGTGACCCTCTAGAAATGGAGGTCATGGTCCCTTTGAGCTGTGTGTGGGTAACAAGTCTTTCTTCCTAGGCCCACCTGTCCCTCTCTCAGCTGCTGGCAGCACATCCCCAGTGCAGGTCAGAACCTAACAGTTCCACCCCGTTACCCATAAAACAGAGCTGGCAGCATCCTCAGCCCCAGGCTCACAGGGACCATTACCTCTGGATTTGCTCCCTGGATATCAGTCAATCATACTGTTCCCTCTTGGGCAGCCTTCCTAAAATAATAGCTATAAAAGCCCCAGCATAATTTAAAGATGAGCTCTGCTGAAAGGGCTGGAGGCTTGCACTCACTGTAGCTGGGTGTGACAGCTAAGGGCCAGACCCTGTGAGATGCTGCAGTGACTGGCCATGATCCAGTAGATAAATAAGGTGCTGCTTTATCTCAAGCCACTGAATCACCCCCATTAAAATCAATGGGACTAGTGTCATTAACTGGGCAGATCTAGTACCTGCCTCTGTGTGCTCAGCACTGGTGTCCTACAGTAAAAACCTGGATCAAACCATTTAAAAAGAATATGCCAGCTCCATAAAGTACAAGCAAAACGGGCTCAAGTCATCTTTATTGTGCATATCCCAGTCCCTGGCAGGAGGCTGTGAGGCAGACTGCAAGCTCCTGCAGAAGAGCAGAGCAAGAAGAGCTCACCTGCAGGCTGTAATGCACAAAGACTGTGGGTTGAGTCACCTCCAGTGGTTCCTCACTGTGCTGTCAGCTTCAGAGGCTCCACTGCAACTGCAGGAAAGTGCCTCTCTGAAAGGTGCCAGAGCTGTGACAGAGCAAAGAGAGGAAAGAAAGGAGAAAGAGAAGAAAGGAGATCTCCCCAGCAGCCATCAACCCCCTCATCCAGGTCACTGAGAGAGATATTAAACAAGATAGAGCTCAACGCTGAGCCCTGTAACTGCTGAAAGAGCAGGAGACTGAGCTCCCACCACTGAGCTGCAGTGGGCTTGGAGAGGAGTGAGCACAGGGCTCACAGCTCACACGTTCCTGCCCCCTGCATGGCTCATGGCATCCATAGTAATGGCTCTTTCTCCAGCACGTGAGAATGTGGCAGCCAGGGCTGCTAGAGAGGGAATCAGGATCAGTTCTATGACAGAAATTCCACTCAACAGTTATTATATGAAGAGGCTTAGAGACTAAGACATCTGCAAGTGTCTCTTCTGCAGCTCCTGGGGGCATCATCTCTATCCAGGGCAGGTTACCAGAGATTAATAAACGAGCAGTTATCAGTGACTTGAGCTGTGATACCTGGACACGTGCCTGCTCTGAGCTGACAGGCCAATGTGAGCTCAGCCACGCTCCTCTAAACCTCTCTCCTTTTGATGCTTAAGCTACTCCACAGTGATGCCTCCAGCTGCCTCATCATCCTCCAAAGGAAAGCAGAGGCATAAATCCTCCGTGGCAGCTGACTGCAGTGATGAGGTTGCCACGTTTAGCTGTCAAGCCTGGGCTTTTATTCCCTGCTTGGTGACCTGTCTGAGCTCTCAGAAACCTCCCTGTGCCCTTTTACCTTGTCTACAAAATAGGAAGAAATCCTCTGTGCTTCATTCATCCCTGTTCACAAAACAACTCCAGTGCCCTTGGCAGGATTTCCCAAGGGAAGGTGCATTGTGCTGTGTTATTACAGCCTGCCATGGTACAAGACTCATTTCCTCTGACTGTGCCAGCACAGGGATTATCAGCCTGGACAGCATCACAAATGAAAGGTTTCTTTGAGGTGGGGATGGCTGTGTGGCAGAGGGCAAGGAAACATCCATCCCCTGCAACACAGCAAAGGTGCTCTGCACTGAGCCTCTGCCACGGCTCTGCTGGCTGCCAGGTTACAGCTCAAGGCATCTCCCCAGCCTGTGGAGTGGGAAGGACAATGTCTCCCACCTGAGCAACGTGCCCCTGACATTGGTGGGATGCTGTTTCCTTGCAACCCCAGCAGCAGGCTCAGTGAGGCTGTTACAGCTGGAGACAGCGCTGATGTGGCAAGATAAACAGTTGTTACCAGCAACTGATTATTCTGCCTGGGCCTGGCACATTTTCCAAGGGCTGTTTTTGTCTGACTCAGAGTCCTGTTCCAGCCTCCTGCAGCTACAGGCAGCAGAAAATCCTTGGGGCTAATTATCCCCTAATCCCACGTAGAGCGGGCTGAGCAGCACTTGCTGTGCTTGGCTCTAAGTAGGTGGAATCAGACAAGTAACCAGTTGAAATCTCTTGAGCACAAGGGGCCAGATGTGGAGACAGCTCTGGATGCTCAGCAGCTGCCCTGGCACCTTCCCCCAGGTCCCTGCAGCCGCAGCCCCACTGTCCTGCATCCAGCATCCTCTACCCCGCTGGGCCTTGGCCTCCCCCAGCCCTGGCCTCTCCTCAAGCTCCCTCCTGTGATACTCACATCCATTTTTTCCCCTCCCCACCAACCCTTCTGAAGGGTCAGATGCTCCAGATGCCAGTTTATTTGAAGGCAAACCACCCAAACTGGGCAGGTGACTTGGGAGCCTTTCCCAGTGCCTCACTCCTGTAGCAAGAAGAGTAAACAAACCTTCCCTTTGATCTTGGTGGACCTCATATATAGCTCAAGGTCGCCCTGATTGTGTTATCTCCCCTGTTCTCCAGCATTTCCACCTCTCGAAATCAGGATACAGTCCTTTTCCATTCAAACAAGCTCAGCTTGCCCTTGGCCAGGCTGCTGCCATCCTCAGAGCCAGCCACGCTGCAGCCTGCTGCCTTCCCTTCAGGGCTCACACCTCACAATTTGATGCCAGTCTCTTGCTGACAACAACCTTGGGTGCCACAGATCTCTCCAACTGCATGTTGAGGGCTCTTTGCCACTCTGGACACAGAAAGGCATCAGTGTCAGGGGCAGCAGTGGGAGTCAGACAGGAGCAACACAGATTCCTCAAGTGTGATGCTGATGCGACAGAGCACCTGGACCTCCCCAAATCAACACTGAGCTGCTGCCTTTGCCAGGCAGTTCAGTCAGTGTCCATGCCTGCCTGCTGAGATAAACCCCTTCCTGTGCTCATTAGCTGCATGGCTCCTCTCCCAGCTAATTGGTGCTGGAAAGGTCAAGCTCTGGCAATGAGACAGTGTGCTGCAGCCAGCAGTCCCAGCTTGGCACCTGGGGCTGGAGGTTGGGATGTTCTTCCACTGGGTTATGGAGCTGGGTAAGGAGCTGAGGGAATGGGGGTGTTGAGCCATGAGAAGAGGAGGCTGAGGGGAGCCAGGAGCACACTCTGACTCTCCCTGACAGGAGGCTGCAGGGAGCTGTTGCAAAGTCGTGGGGCTGAGGTGCTGAGGGCTGTGGGTCAGTGCTGGGCTGGGCAGGGTGAGGGGAGGGCTGGGACTGCAGCAGCTTCAAGGGCTTTGCCAACCAGAACAATTCTATGATTCAGCCCATCAAGGACCTGCTCTCACCTAGAGATAAACAGCAGGAGCTGCTGAGATGGGGAGGTGGTGCTGGAATGCAGCAAGATCCCCTGTTGGTAGCTAATTGCTGGCACAGGCAAGAAAAGCAGAGAGGGGCACTGGGCAGCTGAATTGTTTGCATTTTTATTCATGCACTGTACAGTTATAAAGCCACAGCTCCCCCTGCTCCCCCCCCCCCGCCCCCCAGCCCACTCAGGAGCCCTCCTGCACGTCCTATCCCCATGGCAAAGCCCTGTGGGGTCTGGCTGCAGAGCACTGCTGGGGCACAGCCACCTCCACGCTTCTCCTCCAGGTACAGTGACACATCAGACACTCATGTTTAAGCCTTGCTGCCTGGCAATCTGAGGCACCTGCAGAAGTCTCTGTCCCCCAGGTCTTTAGTGAGCTTCTGTCTCTCAGAGCTGCTTTGCAAGATCAATGGAGAGTGAAATCCGTGGGCTTGAGCTGCTGAGCGTGGGCAAGGTGCCTCCTGAGGATCCTCTGGAGCAAGTTCTTCCTGGGTGTCCCAGGGGGGACCTTTGAGCCGGAGCTTCTCCTCTGATAACCCACCTCCAGGAGCCTCCTCTCTCTCTTCTCTGCCTCTCTACTCTCCAGAACATCCGTGATTTGGATGGCTCTGAGTGGACTGGCACATCTCCTGGGCAGGGGAAGCTGTGCTGGGCTCCTGTAGACTTGGCTGCCTCTACCATCCTCTTGGCCAGTGGCACAGGCACTGGGCTGCTTGTGGGTCCTCAGGCCTCCATGGATCTGGGAGCAGCTGCCTTCCCCAGCAGCAGGTACCCCAGGGCATCTGCAGCATCCTGGCTTCTCCTGGCAGCTGGGACAGCTCTCAGCAGCAAAACCTGAGCCTGAGTGAAAAAACAAAGCCTCTTCACTGGTGACCCGTGGGCTCTGCCCCAGGGTGACAAAGCCATAGGGGGTGGTGACCTTGGGGAGATGGAGCAGGGACAGAGCTGCCCAGGCAGTGGGGTCTGAGATGGCCTGAGCCACGGCAGCGAGCTGGGCGTTGGAGCAGGACGAGCTGGAGCTGGGCACGTTGTGCTCATCCTCTGCTGCTTGGTCCAAAGCTCTCCTCCAAACCTCTCCTCTCCCCAGCAGCTGCTCCTTCCCCTGGCCTGACAGCCTGTGCTGCTTGAGGGCATCCAGAGAGGGGACAGCAAACTGTGGGATGCGGTCGGGGGTCAGCACGTGCAGGAAGGTGCCCCTGGAGCTTTGGCTCTGCAGCGTGTGAGGACAGAACATCCTCTCCCAGAGACACGGGCACAGAAGGGCTCCCTGCAGCACTGCTGGGTATTTATGCTCTGCTCCAGCCCTGGTTGTGTGGTGACACAGTGCTGACAGCTGCCAGGCACCTGCTCCTGCTCCCTCCCAGCAGCAATTCCACCTGGAGTTGCATCATCCGCCTGGGCACGGGACAGCCGGGCAGAGGGGTCAAGTGAGGAGACACCAGCTGCTGCCCTGCTGCTCACACTGGGAGCCACCAGCACCTCAGCCAGGAGCCAGGAGCAGGGAGGCACTGAGGACAGGAGCTGGCTGAGCCCTGGGAGCTGCGGCAGGAGGATGGGAGGCAGAGGGAGCAGGAGCTGGAGCAAGAGATGGAGCAAGAGCTGGAGCAGGGGCAGGAGCTGGAGCAGGGGCAGGAGCAGGGGCAGGAGCTGAAGCTGGAGCAGGGACAGGAGCTGGAGCAGGAGCTGGAGCAGGGGCAGGAGCTGGAGCAGGGGTAGGAGCTGGAGCAATGCAGCAGCAGTGGCCTGAGCAGGATGAGTCACCGTCCGTGGGCATCGGGTGGAGCTGAGCTGAAGGGGCAGCTGGAGCTGAGAGCAGGAGACAAACACTCCAGCTCTGTCTGGCAAAACTCCTGTCAGGAAAATCTCTGCCTTGGCCCACGCAATTACCCAGAGAAATCAGCGCTTGCCACTGCTGGGGGCCCCGGGTCCCTCCTCCCAGCTCTGCTGGCACCAGGGCTGTGCATTGCCTTGTCTTGTGTGGCATCCCAGTGTTCCCACCCCAGTGCTCCCATCCCTGCTGGGGGTGGGACTGTGAAGGGGAAGGGTCCCGGGCAGACACAGAGCTGCACACAGGGCTCCACAGATCCCAGCTCCAGCTTCTCCCCAGCAGAGGAGCAAAGGGAGGGCACAGATCAGGAGGGATGCTGAGGAGCCTCCCCTCACCTGGGGTCCAGCTTCTCCCATCACTGGGGGGGCTCAGACAGGTTTTTACAGGGTTACAGAATCATTTCGGTTGGAAAAGACCTTTAATGTTATCAGCCCTTAAGAAAGGCACCAGGAGCAGTGAAGACCCTTCCTAGGAGGGCAGGGGGCTGCCCCACTGATTGGGGAGGTTGGCAGCTCATCAGTGCAATGAAGGGCAGCTGAGCCATAGCTACAAGTAGCTGGAGGGCTGGAGGCTGGGTCAAGCTGGGTTTCTGTCTGGTCTTGGTTCTTGGGCTTCATGGAGCAGCAAGTCAGGCACTGCAGCAGCAGCNCAGTGTTCCCACCCCAGTGCTCCCATCCCTGCTGGGGGTGGGACTGTGAAGGGGAAGGGTCCCGGGCAGACACAGAGCTGCACACAGGGCTCCACAGATCCCAGCTCCAGCTTCTCCCCAGCAGAGGAGCAAAGGGAGGGCACAGATCAGGAGGGATGCTGAGGAGCCTCCCCTCACCTGGGGTCCAGCTTCTCCCATCACTGGGGGGGCTCAGACAGGTTTTTACAGGGTTACAGAATCATTTCGGTTGGAAAAGACCTTTAATGTTATCAGCCCTTAAGAAAGGCACCAGGAGCAGTGAAGACCCTTCCTAGGAGGGCAGGGGGCTGCCCCACTGATTGGGGAGGTTGGCAGCTCATCAGTGCAATGAAGGGCAGCTGAGCCATAGCTACAAGTAGCTGGAGGGCTGGAGGCTGGGTCAAGCTGGGTTTCTGTCTGGTCTTGGTTCTTGGGCTTCATGGAGCAGCAAGTCAGGCACTGCAGCAGCAGCAGCCGGGAGCAGGTAGTGATTGCCTAGGGGCTAGAGGGGTGATTTCTGCTGGGGGGCTGCCGGAGCTGATGTCTGACCTTTGTCTCTGTGCCCAGGGGAGGCTGGTTGCCTGCAGCCAGCCCTGCTCCTTCTCCAGCAGGTTCCTGGGCCACATCCTTCAGATGAATTTTGTCAAGCACCTGGTAGGTGATGTTTTTATTGCTGGAGGAGTTTGAGGCCAAGAGGGATGGGGTGATAAAACCTTGAGCCTGGCAGTTGCTCTACTTTCCCTGCCAGTTACTCTCGCCTTTCAGTCCCTTTCCTCTACCCTATGCCCAGGGTGCTCATCCTCTGCTTTCCTCCTCATCCCAGCCTTTGCTCTCTGCCTGGTTTGCCTTTGCCTGGCTCCCCTTCTGCTGGTGACTGTTGCAGCATTCACATTTCTTACCTCCTCTGGGCCAGGAGAGATTGGGAGGTCTTTGGGGAGAAGGTACAACTTAACTGGCCCTGTGCTGCCTGTTTGAAGCTGGTCCCATTCTCAGCTCCGTACTGGGGCGGAGGAAGGTTGAAGAGTTTCCCTCTTGCTTACAGCTGAAAATCCTTCAGAAAGCATCAGCCTGGGTTGGGTTTGTGGTCCCTGTGGAGACCCTCATCAGCAAAGTCCAGCCCAGGGAGCCTCCCAGCAGGGCCCCACGGCTCATCAGGAAGCGCCGGGGAAGGCTCCTGCGCCTCGTCCTCTCCATTGTCCCCAGCAAGATCCAGAACGTCCTGGGCTACCTGCCAGTAGAATGGGGCCACAGCAACATGCCCAAGGGTAAGAGCTGAGGCCTGATGCAGCACCTGAAGGTTTTGCAGCCGAGAAGCACTCGGCATGACAGTGAAACATCCTCTGAGTGGAGCTCCTGGGCTGGGTGCAGAAACTGGAAGGCACCCAGAGCTTTGTTCTGTGTGTTGTGACTGAGGCTCCTCTGAATCCCTGCAGAGATCAGAGAAGCTCCCATTGATCCACTGAACAAAGCAAACAAGAGGAAGAGAGATGATGTAGCTCTGGAGGAACAGGAGTCCTGGCTGGTGTTCCTGGAGAGGGACCTGCCAGAGGATGAGTCTGATGACCCAACATACAAGGTATGAGGTCCTGGCTTGTTCCTCAGGGGTTGAGCAATTGGGAGATACTTGTGTTTGGCCTCTGTGTGCTCTGGGCAGCCTGGGAGTCACTGCACAGGTTTAGAGAGCTGGGAAGATTTCCAAAGTGTCTCCTTCAAGCGCTGTTCAAAGGGCACTGGAACATCACTCCCTTGCTGTCTGAGAGGTGCCTGTGCCCCACTCATCCCCCAACACTGAAGTTTCCCTCTGGTGTGATGTCCCTGCAGAGCAGCATCCCCATCACCCTTGGCTATTGGGCTGTGGCTGCCACTGGGGATGGGGCTGGTGTGTCCTTGCTCAGACTGTCCTTTTCCTCCCCAGCCTTCAGATGTGGAAACAGATAGTGAGGAGTACAAGTCCCACAACGACACTGATGCAGACCTGGAGCTTGAAGAGCAAGATGAACTCCTTGTGCTGAAGAACTCATCAGAACTTGAGGTGAGTGTGTTTGCCCTGTGCTGGCTGCAGCCTCCATCCTGGGTACACTTGCAAATACTGGGCTGGATGTACTCTAGCCTTCCTTCCCTTGGCTGAAAGAGGAGAGGGTTTGGGGTAATCAGGCTGATCTGGATTCCATGAGATCACTCACGGGCTTTATGTTGTCCTTCCACAGAACTGTGGTACGGCTGGGCCCCCGTCTCAGCAAGTGGAAGACACACAACACCCTGGGGCTAGTGATAGCCCAGAGCTGCTGGCTGCAAGTACAGAGCTGGGACCAGGGGATCCAGCTGGGTCCAGTGGCAGAGAAGATGCTCCAGGTGATGATGACAGCGATGCTGCTGGTGGCAAGAAGCCAGAAGCTGATGTGAGCACTGGGGATGCCAGTGAGCAGGATGCTGATGCAGATTGTGATGACAGCAGCAGTTTGTCACAGTATGAGGTAAGGACTTGGCTGTGCTGAGCCATAATCCCACCCACCCCATCTCTTTGTGTGCAGGAGAGAAGGTGTCACAAGCTGAGAGGTGTTTCAGGCTGGGAAGATACCCCTAGGCTCTGAGCCTTTGACGTGACTCTTCATTCCCTCTGCTGCCAAGTGAGCTAGGAAAGGGTTGCAGGGGCCTCCCCTGTGCAAAGACAACCTCAGTCCACACATGCTGAGGTGATGCTGGTTGTGCAGTGCTGGGGGCATCTTCACCAGCTGAGCATCTTGTGCTGGTACCCAGGGCAGGCAGCTCAGGGCCAGTGATGGCTGCTCAGTGTTCTGAGTGAAGTCTCTTGTGCTTTTTAGGATAAACAGGACCCCTGAGCCATGGACCTGAGCCTCTGCTGTGGCTGCAGATCTTTGCTGTGACTGTCCTTGAGTAAGATGTCCAGTTAAATGCTGTGTTTGTATCTCTTGAACTTGATAATAAAGCTGCCCTATCTTTTTCATGTGAATTGAGATGCAACTGGCTGTCAGTGCCTAGAGCTGGTGAGTTCTGCCTGTGCACCTGAGGGCATGGACATCAACACTGGGGAAGGGTGTGGAGCACAAGTCTTAGGAGGAGTAGCTGAGCTCCTGGGGATGTTTAGCCTGGAGAGGAGGAGGTTGAGGAGAGACATGACCCTGACAGGAGGGTGTAGTGAAGTGGGGTGTCTTGAGACTGGCCACTGCTCCATCTGTTGCCTGGAACAAGTCCCAGTATCTGAAGTTGCAAAGAGCAGTGACTCCTCTAACTGGGAGCGTAGAAATGGGAACAGCTATGAGTCCATCTGCTGCTCGGAGCATAGCTGGAGGCTGTGTCTGATGGCACAACTGCCTTGAGCTGTGTTCGTATCAACTTGGACTAACAATGCTCCAACTGTTTAAAAATAACTGTGGCAGGGCTGTTTGTGCTGAACAGGCTGAGCTCTTGGGCATGTTTAACCTGGATGCAGCAGGTCAGCTCTGCCCTGAGCACAGCAGCAGCGAGGCACTGCTGCCTTCCAGCTTAGAAGCCTCTGTGTCTGCACCTTCCTGGGGCAAAGCCTGTAGAGAGGTATAAATCCTTGTGTGCCCTGAAGAGAGGGAGGTGTTGAGATGCTCTGAGCAGCTCTCAGTGTCTATGAGCTGTAAGGAAGAAGGGGAGTTGAAGTCCTGAGCTGGGGAGTGAGCTGCACCTCTCCTCTGGCAGCTGTGCTGTGTGTTTTCTCCAGCTGAACCCTCAGTGAAAGCTCTTCAAGGCAAAGCTGGGCAGGGAGGGTGCTGGGAGCATTAACATGCACGTACACTGGGTGTGTGACTCGAGAGGAGAGTGGTTTTCAGGTTGGATTAGCTTCATCTGTGCCCTCTCCCAAGCTCCCTGTGTTTATTTAGATTCTATTTAAGATGCTGCAAGATATTGGCTTAGAGAAAAAAAAAAAAACCTCACAGGAGGCAAGAGGGGAAAGCTGAGAGGCCAAGGCAGCTCCCAGCCCAGGCAGAGGTAAGGAAGGATGGGCTGACCTGGCCCTGCTGCCTGTGCTCTGCAGGTGGCTCCAGGTGTGGGGTGCAAAGGAGCTGAAGGATTGTGCTGAGTTTATTAGCTCAGTCTGCAGGGATAGAGGTACCTGTGTGACTTCAGTGGCTCCCTCAACCTTCCCCAGGCTTTACCACCAAAACTGCTTTCTCAGGAGGAGCCTATAGCCAAGGAATCTTCATGCCCAGACAGCTCTGTGCAGCCAAGGAACTGCTCTGGATTTGCATCTTCTGCTCCTTCCAGTCAGTCCCCTCATCAGCTCCAGTGTCTCTAATAGAGGGAGGGAAGCTGAAGCCCAGCTGCATTATGACTGGCAGTGAGAAGATCTCCCACCTTAAGTCGTTAATGCAGCTCACACCAGAGGCAGGAGCGTGATCTGCTGCCAGGAGACCAGCTCTCTTGCCCTTCTGGGGCAGTAGGTGGCTTCTCTTGTGCTGTTTTTGCTCATGAGCTCACTTTGTCCCTGGCTGTAGCTCACTGGAGGATCCCAGACTGGGAGCTTTGCACAAAGCATTGAAAAATGCCTGTGTCCAGGCAGCAAAGGGGTGTCCCAAGGAGCATCCTTGATGGTTGTGACCTGATCTAGGTGCTCCTGCTTTAGCAAGGGCTTTGGATTAGATGATCTCTCAAATTCTCTTCCAACCCCTCTGATTCTATGATCCTGGGGCTGAACAGCCTCAGGTGCTCACAGAGGCTGGGGACAGGGAGGGAAGAGGAGGAGCTGAAGGCAGGCACCATGTTTCTGGCATCATCATTCCTCTGCAATGCAAGGAGGCTGGAGGCAGCCACCCTCCCCCCAGCCATGCATCATCCATGCCAGAGTGGTCCCTACCTGATAAATCATATTACAGAGACAAGACACAATGGGGCTTTTAATTATAGAAACAATTACCAAGGATTAATGACAGTACTGGAGTGATGGATGATTGTTGCTCCTAAGTTTAATAAAGCCTTAGTAGTTTTTTTGTCAGCCCTGGGGAGCAGGGAGCCAATGCTGCCTTTGGGTGTTTGCTTAAGCTGTGCTGCACCTCTGCTCCTGCTTCATCCTGAGCTCTTCACAGACTCATTTGGGTTGGTTTGGTCACAGTGGAATTGTAGTTCCCTGGGACAGAGCTGCCCCTCTCCTGATGCCCCAGCACATTGAGGGGGGGATGCTGAGTGCTGGAGGCTGAGACACCTTCAGGCATGGAGTGGGGTGATGGATCATCTCTGCATCTCTGTGCCAGGTACAGGTCTTGTTTCCAAACAGTTTTTCCTTCTCTGGAGGACGTGGGTGGATTTGTTGCCTGTGAAAGTAAGACACTAATAACTCTGGCTGGGTGCCAGGTGCAGTGCCAGCTCTTGCCTCCAGCTCTGTGGCTCCTCAAAATCCTCCTGTGACCCTCCTCCATGCCAGCCCACCACCCCACAGCCCTCCCCCTGCAGCCCCCCAGGAGCCCCAGCTGCTGCCTGTGAGCAGCCCTGATCCTGCAGCCCCCAACACTGGGTTATCCACAGCTAAAGGAGTGGTTTTTCTCCTCTGAGACACTCACACATGGATGAGGCTGCTGGGTGCTGCCCTTAACTGTCTGGCTGCAGGAACCTTCAGCAATGAAGCCAATTCCCACCCTTGTCAAGCTGGAGAAGTCACTTCAATCCCCAGAGACATATTCAGTCCAGAATGCCCCATTATCTACTCCTGGTCCCTGCAGTGAGCTGAAGGGATGAAGGTTGCTCTGGCAGGTGAAATGCATCCAGAGCTGTGGAGCTTCATGTGTGGGCCAGAAGAGACTCTCAACAGCTGGAAGCAGCTGGATTCACTGGGGAAGAACCTTCCACCTTCAAGCTGGAGGTGGCTGATGCCCCTCAGTAGCCTGACACATGGGTAGGGGATGACTCCTCTAGCAAATCTGAAGCCATCTGCCCTGCAGAAGCCCAGGGCCTGGATGAGCAGGGCAGCAGCAGTGAGCTGGTAGGTAATAACGTGCTTGGCAAAGAAAAGTTCACTTCCCAAATCTTCCTGGTTGCTAAAGAATTCGTCATCTCTCTTCCAGCCCAAATTAGACCTTGTAGACCCACCTGGTTTATGAATCAGCCCTGTCAGCGCTGCACAGCAGCAGCACTTGTCTTTCAGAGTAACAGCTCCCATCCCACTCAGAGGATGTGGAGCAAAAGCAGGCAGCCAAAAAAAGCAGCATTCCATGTGCTGGACTCAGCAAAGCAGTTGAAAGATGGGGAATGGGGGAGTTTCTTCCCTTGCTGGTTGAGTTCATGTGCTGGACGTGGTACATGTGAGGACAGAGACAATACCTGGGGACTGTCACCTCACTTCAACATGACCCAGAACCATGAAAGGGACTGAAAAGGGCTCAGCCTGGGCAGTGAGCTCCCTCCTGCCAGCACCTGAGTTCAGTGAGCACGTTGGGTACCTGAGGAGGGATGTCAGCCCCTGTGCCAGGCTGCCCAGGGCGCTGGGGCAGTGCCCAGCCCTGGAGGGATCCCAAAGCCGTGGGGCTGAGGTGCTGAGGGCTGTGGGTCAGTGCTGGGCTGGGCAGGGTGAGGGCAGGGCTGGGACTTGATGGTCTTAAAGGTCTTTTTCATCCAGGATAATTCTATGCTTGTATCACTTTGGGGGTTTATTGTCACTGTGCAGTTCAGTTCAGCCTGGCTGGGGGCAAGAAGCATCTGCAACAGCCCCATCTGCAGCTGGGAAGCAGCAGCTCCCAAGGCTGTGAGCCTGGCTTGGGCTGATGAATTAAGGAGAGGAGATCCTGCTCAGTCTGCATTAAATGCAAAGACAGACACCAAAGCCACAGGAGACTCCGGGGCCAGTTCCCATCTGTGAGGTACAAACGCTGCGTTTGCAGCCGCGGTGCTGCAGCACCAAGGAACCCTCACGGCCAGCAAAGCAGCTCCAGAGCTTTGCAAAGGGATTTGGAGCTGCTGGGAGGGAGCTGATGCCATTCCCTGATCGAGGCAGCCGGGAGGCGTGTGCAGCGCTCCGCATGCCGCAGCCAGCCAGGGCCATGTGCGCTGCAGCTCAGCAGCAGCAGCAACTTCCCAGGCAGGAGGAAACCAGCAGCTTGATGGCCCTCAAGTTCTTTTCCACTCAAAATGATTCGATGGTTCTCTGGGCAGGGCCGTTGCTGTGCTGGTCTGAAGAGCTCCTGAGTGTGCTGAGCTCCCGCTGAAGCCAATTGCCACAGCAGCCATGAGCAGCTCTGCAAAACCAGCCCTGCAGTGGGACTGGGGGAAATCCTCCTGGCGTGGGAGTTTGGCACTTTGGGCTGACTTCACTGCCTAAAGGGACAGCCTGAGGCAGGCACGGTGAGAGGGCTCAGTCAGGAGTTGCTGCAGGCAGGCAGGAGCCAGGGCTGGGTGAGGAGCTGAACATCAGCTCCCAGCATCTTCTCTCTGCTGTGATTTTTGGAAGCCCTGGCAGTTGGAGGGGACAAAAGGCCATCTCCTGCCTGCTTGGATTAAAGACCTTTTTTTTTTTTTTGCCTGAGGGGGGACAGCTCAGCACAGCAAGTGCTTGGCCAAAGAAACTTTCATTGGAGTTAGCAAACATGGACTGGAAGGAGCTGGGATTAGTCAGCGGCTCAGGCTGCGTTTGCAGAGCAGCTCCCTCTGCCCCATGCTTTGGAGGTAAATGCAAGGTGAGATGTCTTCCCTCAGGGGTTCATGCTCTGAAGCACATCAAAACCACAGCCAAGGGAACATCGGGGTCAGGGCAGAATGAGCTGGAGGGAGAAGGACTCAGGCTCTGTGATGAGCGGGGTCGTGTGGATGGGCAGCAGGGACCCTGTCCTGTGCTCCCAGGAGCAGAGCAAGTGGGATCATTCCCCTCTGGCTGCACGTTGGAGCCGTGCCCGAGTGACAGGGGAATGTGGAGGCTGCATTTTGGGGTGTCAATGAGGGAGAGACCTGGCCGGAGGGAGCCCGTGGGAGCTGCCAGCCCGGTGGTCCCCAGGCAGGGGTCCAGCCAGAGGAGGGGACAGTGTGGGGTGATGTCCCCGGGGCACCCCAGGCCTTGCTGCCTCCTGCCATGCGATGTCACTCTCTGCAAAGCCACCGGGCACCCGGAGATGAGGCACCGGGACAAATCCTGTGGCTGAGCTCCAGCAGCACCCGCCCCAGTGGGACCGGTCCTGGATGACGGGGGCTGTCCCCAGCCACTGTGTTGTGGCTGGCTCTGGTGCAGGGGCATTTGGGGAATGCCTGGGCTGCCCTCCAGCCATGCCCTACGGATGGTAACCTCACTGAGCTGGCATCCCCCAAGCCCTCAGAGCATCAGTCCAGCACTAAAGGGGCAGTGGGTGAGTCTCCGTGTGCCCAATTCCTGCAGCATCAGACACTTCTGCACAGCCAGCTCCTTCTAGGACTTCATCGAGCCTCCCATTAGTCAAAATCAATGGCCACCAAGAGTCTGTAGTCATCACACGGCTCCCATTGCTGCATCCTTAGGGGAGGGGGATGGAAAGAGCTGGCTGTCAGAGAGCTGGCAGGGCTGGAGTGCTGCGTTGGAGCTGGCAGGAGCCCAGTGAGCCCAGCAGCAGCGGGGGCTGGCACAGCATCCCCCCCCACCCCACGCAGGGAGAGACCAAGCCCCTGGGTGCAGCACGGAGAGCTCAGGCTCCACCATCAGAGGGCAAAGTGAGGGCAAAAAGGAGTTCACTTGTCTATTTGTTGGACGTTCTGGGGTGGTTTTTTTCCCCTCCCTTGGCACGTTTCAGGCAAAAGCTCTTGGAGATGTTGAGCGTGTGCCAGAGCAGCTGTGATTGATGTGGTTTAATATATATTTATTTCTCTTTTTTTTTTTTCCAGTCATTTTGCTGAATCTGTGTGAAAATGCCCCAACAAGCAGCAAAACTTGTCAAGATGCTCCCAGCGCTGGCTCGCTCAGAACAGCCCCTCCAAAGGCAGCCCCCTCCCCACAGGGCTGTCTGCTGCCATCCCCAGGGCCCTCACACCCCTCTGCTTTTCCTCCCAGGCTGGGGGACAGGGACACCTCGACAGCAGGAGGTGACATTTGTGTCCCTCTCCATTCCCCAGGTGACTCAGGTGGCCCTGCTGTGTCCCCAGTTGTGATGCTGAGCAAGAGGCAGAGTTTAGAGCGATGTGGTTTATGGGTCCCCATCTTTGTTTTGGGAATGGGAACCGTTCTGTGCAGGGCCAGACTCTTGGCACAGAGGTAAAGTCCAGGGAACCTAAAGAGGGGACCAAGTCCCATCCCAGCACCCCAAATGCCATGGCTCCTGCAGAGAGCAGGCTTCGAGTGCATAGGATGCTCCTGGCCCAGCCTGTCTCCTGGCATCAGGTCCTGTTTGATTAATGCTCATAATGAAGCCAGTTTGAGTTAATTGGAGAGCAACAGCCAGGGACATGGTCCCGATGTCCAGAGCAGGGCCCTGGCCTGGGGAAACAGGGCTGTTAACTTCAACCTGGCACTTTTCCTCCATATCTTTGCCCTGTTTTCTTCTCCTTAAAGCCCAGACACTTGAGCTGATGGCAGGAGGTGGCAGCTGGGATGCGCCCAGAGGGTACGTGGGGCTGAGCTAAAGCCACATCATGGGCTCCTGTCACAGCCTCCCTCTTTCCCTTATCCTGGGCAAATCACTTGTCTGTGCCTTGTTTTGCCCCAGAGTAAGACAATGGTATGAAGGAGACATAGTGACATGTAAATGACTTTGGTTTTTTGGTGATAGGTTTGGGGAGGGGACAAGGATGAGCTGGGCTCCCTCCAACCTGGGCTCCCCCAGCTCCCCTATTGTATTGCCATCGCTCTGTCCCCCCCAGAAAAACAACCCAACCCTAACCCAGGCCAGCAGGCTGGAAAGCATCTTCTGTCAGACAAAATCAGATCAGCACTTGGCTACCAGGGACAGGATGAAGCAATTCCCCCTGTCCCTTGATTAATAACAAGGCAGACCTGGGGAGCCAGGGCT
>WBNH01005488.1:0-21119 GCA_013401255.1 Urocolius indicus
TTAAAGGTCTTTGCCAATCTAAACAATTCTGTGATTATAGAAAATAAGAAAATATTTTCATGTTGAAGAAACCTTCCTTCATAAACATATCTTACTCATCTAATATGACCACTAGAGACTGATGTTTAATAAAGGCATAAACTGAGATAGGAAGAAATCAGTTTCATAGAAGATTACCAGTGTTTAGTTCTGTTTTTCTTCCTAGTTAAAGTACTTTGTCTCTTACTAAAGAAATCTTAGAATGACCAGAACAATAACAACAGCAACAAAACATACCGAGATGTTTTAGACTGAGAACATATCACAGTCTTCTAAGATAGACATTTAAAAGACAATGTATCTACCAAACAGATTACATATTCTCTAGAAGATAATATATCTACAAAATAATGTTACATTCATAAAAAAATTGAATTTCTATCTGATACATTATCAGCCTGATCAATGTCTTGTTTTTACCAAGTGTTATTGACTTCATTACAGTTACAAATGAAAAGTTAAAAGTTAGAATTGCAAATAAATTTGATACTTTCCTGAATACCTAGATTTTCCAATTGACACATCTCATACTATGCTAGATTTTGCATAAGCAGTTGTGAAATACTGTCTACATGTTATATATTTCTTTGACATCATGTATTGTTTTCTGCATCTTTGCATTTTTTGTTTGATGAGGTTTTAGTTTATCATAATACATTAATACATAGTTAGTACATAATCTATTATAAAGTAAATAATATTTCCCTATTCCCAGAAAGGTGAAAAGGAACTTGTGAGAAGTTAGAAGCCTCAACTTTATGCATTAACATGAATACATGACAGGCTCATACATAATAGAAATGTTACACTTCTCTGGGACTGTTCTTGTTTCAGTTTGAATTAAAGCTACTTGTTCGTAATTATATTATCTACTCTTTGAATAATCTTGTTTCAGTTCGTTGAGCATTTTAGCAGTATTCAGAACATATTCTTATGAAAGATGAATACAATTTAGCTGAGAATATCCCGAGTCTTCTGTTGCTCTTCACATTTATTGCAAGGTTATTTCAGAAGGTCCCTGAGACTGTGACTGGAAAAGTTTAGTGATTTAATCTGCACAACAATTACCAGATCAGTATTTATTTGTTTGTTTGTTTGTAGATTGTAGTCTTCAATCAGGATTGTTTCATCACTCATACTACATAAAAGAGTGTTTGAAGAACCCATGAAAGGCCTAATAACACATTGTGGAAACAGTTCTAATTATGTCAGACACAATAAGCAGTACACACTGGACTTCAGACTGTTTTCTACAAACACAGCTATATCAGTTTCAGGGGCAAAACTGATGCCTTTTACCTTTTTTAGCTGCCAGAACTAACCTCAGAGTAGCATAGGTCATTCAGGACTTAAAAGTGACTAGAGTTTAGCATCTGTAAATGCTTTCTTTGCAGTCTACCAAAGGATTTAACCCAGCTTCCTAAAGATAAAATGGTAATACATTCCAAAGTTTCTTAGAAACCAAAGGAAGCATAAAGACAAAATGAAGGTCTGTATACATTTTTCCTATAGACTAAACAATTATTTCAGAAAGCCGAATAAGCTCTATTCATCTTACTGCTCACTTTAGGAAAGGCAAGCAACTTCCTTCTGGCTGTTTTTATGTTTTCACCTAAGTGGCAGGGAACAGCAAGGACAGACATGACTCTGAAAGCAGGGTTAACTGAGAGACATCAGCAGATGTGCAACTGGCAGGACAAAGCCCTCATACAATTGGCCAAGGTTGGTCCATGACAGTGGTCTTGGCAGCCCTGTAACCATAAGTCTTGTCCACAGTGATGAGGGAAATCCAAGCCCCAACTCTGACACCAAGTCCCTGGATCAGCATTAGGTTCTGAATGAGCAGCGCCAAGGACATGCATGGACACAGCTACAGCAGACATCCTTCCTCAAGCTGGTAACAAGGACAAGAGCCTCCCCTTAAAAGCAATTCACCAAGGAAATGACCAGGAGAATAAGGTGTCAGCATAACTGCTTAAGAGAGATTTTTTTTGGAAGAGCTCTTTTTAAAGTCAGACTTCTGCACCACTAGTTAAGCTGGTTGTGAGTCCAGACAGACAAACCCCCAGAGCAAGAATAAATGCACTCAGGGCCCTGATGCTGAGTTAATATTTATCAGCACCTTTTTTCAGAACAGCAGTTGGCAGTGCTTTCCAGTTCCATCTGCTCCTTTGCCTACGTCTTGCTACACTCAAAATCTTGTCATTGTCAGAAGGGAACTCACTGCATGTTATGAGACAAGAAGTTATTGTGAGTTGAACTAATACTGATTGGCAACAAATTTTAACAATATAATTAAAACTCAGTTATTATTGTTCCAGTTACAAAATACAAACAGGATTTTCGTATTTAGATACTGTTCAAATTAGCATAGAAAAGTTTCATTAATAAAACCATTTCAGTTGGTACATAAGCAGATTTCCTAGTTTATTTTCAATGTTCCTCAAGACTTGCCCAGATACAGCATGCACAGAGCTGGAGCTCCAACATTTTCAGTAAAGGTCACTTGGCCTTTGGATCCATGTTAAAACACTGTAACCCAGCCTGGATCACAGCAAGGTCAGGTCCCAGCACCCGGCATCACTGGGACAACACTTATTGGACTACAACATCTTCATATGCATTTGTCTCTTACGTTACTTCATGGTGCAAGAAAAATAAGGCTGAACAACTTTATTTAAATTAACATAAAAACTTTTTCTAATTGAGAGCTCCAGACAATGCTTCCATGAGTTACTGCTTGCTTTTTACTTTCCCTGAATTTCCTCACAGCTTTTGCTCCTTGTACTGGTCAAAGACAATTACTAAAGGGTATAAGGTTTTGCTTGAGTGTCTGAATCAATAAATGTCTTTTCTCAGCAAGTGCTGTTAATGTTAGCCAAATAAAACAGAGTTTTATATATTTTAGGTGAACTGGAAGCCTCCATTTTTCTTGTTTATGCTACTTTCCATTACATGAACAGACAATTAGGATTTCTATTAAATAGTAAGAACTAAAGTTAAAATCAGAAGCCAGATGATATCAACATCACAGAGTAATTTTTAATTCTTGAAAAAATGGTAGTAGAAATGTATCAATAATATCTCAATTTGTCTTCTAAATAACTGAAATTATGATGCTATCATAGAAGAGTTTTAAGTATGCCATTGGTACCCTGTTGAAGCTTGACTGCTGGTATATTGAGATAGTTTGGTGGATAAAGGCCTACATGTGGTTTCTTTGCATTTTCTCTTATTTATTAGCTTGCCAACATATTAATTTTTTTCTTTTGGAAACTTATTACAGCAGCAATGTATATTGTTGATTTTTTTAAGTTTAGTTTTAGACAAGTAATGTTTTCTACATAGTTTATGCTTGTTTAAAACTTATAATACATACACAGTTTCTCCCTTGTGCCTTTTAAATTGCAAAGATAAATGAGCCTTGGTTTCAGATTTTCATGAATTAGAAAACTGGAGCACAAGACAATGTGTTTATGGTAAAAAATAATGATTTAAAGATATGTAAAACAAAGAATAGAACTCTTGGGGTGGGTGAGGAGGTTATCCTACACTTTCATTTTGATAAATATTGTATGTGACCATATTCCTCAGTCCAAAGTCTTTCAGAATACCTGGATTGGGACAAATTTTGGAATTTCCATATATGACCTTTCCAGAATTCTTTTTAGACAGATCAGTCAGCTGCAGTTATTTGTATATAGTTGTCCAGTTTAAAACAAAGAAATAAACAAACAAAATGGTTTTATCACCAGATTCTCATCTAAGATTCTGATGTGGAATTCTTTGACAAGAGAGGGGAAGAACTGCAGATATTATAGACACCTCTTTAACCAAATTTATCTTTAATGTAGTCTAGTCTTGAGACAATTACTCTGTGGAGTTTGGCATCTGTTAGAAGGTATGAGAGCTATTCCACAGAACCAAATACTAGGTGGAGAAAAATTCTTGATCATCTCCCCAGGTCTCAGGAGAGAGTCTAGCTATTTTTTCCCCTAGGTCAACGACCTCAGCAACAAAGATGAGCTTTTGAAGGAAAACAAATTCTGACTGTGTCAGGAGATGTGGATCTACATAGTTCCCACCAAAAATCTATTCAGCTCAGCTAGAGTGCTCATAGGATGTCTCACGGACACTTTTACATAATGCTCATTTTTTGAGTGAATTTGTTCTCTCTCTTTGGTACAACAGAACAACGTCATAGTATTTCCCTGAAGAGTGTTGTTTTATTCCTTTATTTCTAGTTCCAGATTTCTCATAAAAGACAAACTCCCCCTACTCTTCTCACATGAACCAGTGAATGAGACATACTAGGAGGTTCAACTTTTTTTCTAATGTATAACCTGTCCTCCTCTGATATCTAATCAGGTCATCATGCACTGAATGCTGGCTGGTTTGTCATTGTATTTTTTTAGCTTAGTTTAGGAGAGTTTGCAGTTGGATTTCAGAATACTTCCACATTAATTTTTTTCTGATTACTGTATATATCTATAAACACTATGCAAAATACTGTTTATGTATTTGAGCAAAACATTTATATTTATTTCTATTTCTACTCCAATAAAAAAATATGGTTCATTCTTCTTTTAAAACAGCGTTCCATAGCTACCCTTGTATTTATATTTTACACATATGTTGTGGAGTTTCAGAAATGGAAACAGTCTATGTTTTTCAGGAAATTCCTTTTTACTAAAAGCTATTTTTTTACCCTATTTGCATCCACTGAATGTGTATACATTGTAATGGTGTTTCCTTTTAAAGATACACTTATATACTTTTTTATGGTAACAATAGTAGTCAGTGATCAAATCTGTATGTGTAATAAATAGAGAAAATTCTTTTTTCATGAAACATCTGACATTCTAAAAATCACCTGTTTCTTTGACTTTCTGTAGAGGAAAAATCCAAGCAACAAAATTAGAGTTTAAAAGATGGACATCTCTGAAGTGCCTAGTTATCCATTTTTCCATTAACAATAGCACATTCTGTTATAGCAGGTTTTGATTTACAGCCTCAAATAGGCTTTGAAAACTATAATAGAACATCTTTAATTAAATCCCGAAAACTCACATTCAGGGATAAATAATAATCCATCAGCTATTTCATTCTCTAACAGAACCCAGGAGAACTTGACAGTCTTAATCATTTCAGTCATTTATACCTTCATTTTCAGCTTTGTTTCAGTTGAGCCATTTAGTGGGGTTTATCTAAATTACAGTATCTTTTTTTTTTTTTTTTAATCACATTTCGTAGCTGTAACACAAAAACTAATTTCAGGTGCAAAATGGAATATCTCTGAAGCACAGACATCAGTGGCATAAACGTGTTAGTATGAAAAGTTACCTGTCACTGACTGATATTTGTCTCTGTAATGAGCTGAGGCATTCAGGAACCATGCCTCTAGCAAAATTAGGAGTCACCACTAGCAGCAAAACAGAATTCTAAATATGTTAGAGAACCTTTTTCCTTATTGCACAGGACAGAAGTTGAACACAGAAACAGTTTCATTAATGTTAACAAGGTTTTAAACAACAATTACAACATTGCTACAGATGTGTGGAAGATCAAAGTGAATATTCATACTGTTCCTTAACATTCATAACAATACTGTTGTAGATTCTCTTACCTATCTTGAGGACACTTACATGTGATTTTAGATATTCAGTTTTTAAAAAATATATATTAGGAATAATATGTAAATAAAAATATGTTAATTTATTTATCTTTCATAGAATCACAGAATGGTAGGGTTTGGAAGGGACCTCTAGAGATCATCTAGTCCAAACCTCCTGCAGAAGCAGCTTCACCTAGNGCTGCTTGAGTAGATGGGATGGAATAGATGATATTTAGAGGTCCCTTTCAATCCCTACCATTTTGTGATTCTGTGGCTTTGTGATCAATATTTATTTACCAATATATCAATATATGATTATCAATATATCTATATTTACATCATTCTTTCCATCTTGAATGTCCACTAGCATATTTGTAAATTTCATATCAATTCTTACAGCCTCCTGATATATCCTACGTGACAAATGTTAAGTTCTAAGGCTTGAAATATTGCAGCTGTTCAAGGAATTAGTCTATAGGACCCCCTGGGAAACTGCTCTTAGGGACAAGAGAGCAGAATAGAACTGGAAAATCTTTAAGGCTGTTTTCAACAGAACTCTAGAGCCTTCAGTCCCCAGAAGACCAGCAGGGATGAGTTAAGACTTGCTGGTCACACTAAAAGGCAAGAAGGAAATTCACAGCCAATGAAGCATAAACAGGTATCCTGAGACAGCTGGTTGTGAAGGTCAGGATGAGGTCAGGAAGGCCAAATTGTGGCTGGAACTGAACATGACAAGGGACAGAAAGAATAATAAGATTTTCTACAGATACATCATCCAGAAAAGGAAGGTAAAGGAAACTATATTCCCTGATAATCAAGACTGGCAAAACTGTTAACAACAGATGAGAAGAAGGCTGAGATATTCAACAACTTTTTTGCTTCACTCTCCACCAGCAACCTCTCTTCCCATATCTCTGAGTAGATGCACTGCAAGACAGGGACTGGGTGAGTAAAGTCCATCCCATCATAAGAGAAGGTCCAGTTTCTGACCATTTGAGGAATTTGAATATACCTAAGTCTGTGGGACTTAATGAGATGTATCCCAGACTCCTGAGGGAATTGGCTGATGTAGTTGCCAAAATTTTCTCCGAGTTGTATGAAAAGTCATGGTAGTCAGATGAAGTCTCCACTGACTGGAAGATAAGAAAACGTATTCATTTCTTAAAAGGGTAAAAATGAGGAAGTGGAGAACTACCAGCCTGACTGTCTCAGCTCTGTGCCTAGGAGGAACACAGAACAGATCCACCTTGAAGTTATGCTAAAGCACATAAGGAGGTGTTTTGAAACAGCCAGCATGGCTTCAACAGCGGCAAGTCCTATCTAACCAACCTACTGGTCTTCTATGATGAAGTGTCAACACCAGTGGACACGGGAAGAGCTACTGATAGAGCATCTATCTCAACTTCTATAAGGCTTTTGACAGTCCTCCACAACGTTCTTCTGTCTAAATTGGAGAGGTATGGATTTCATGAGTGGATTGTTCAATGAATGAGGAATTGGTTGGATAACAGAGTAGTAGTCAACAACTCAATGTCCAGATGGAGATTGGTAACAAGGGGTGTCCCTCAGGGATTAGTACTGCGACTAGTACTGTTTAATGTCTTCATCAACAATATAGAGGGTGGGATTGAGTGCACCTTCAGCAAGTTTGCAGATGTCAGGATGAGCAGTACAATTAGAACTCTTCATAGATGGAATGCAGCCCACAGGGACTTGAAGGAGCTCAATAAGTGAGCCCATATGAACTTCATGAGGTTCAAAAAGGTCAAGTGCAAGGTCCTGCAAATGAGTTTGGGCAACCTCAGATATCAATATCGACTTGGGTGTGAAGGTATTGAGAACAGTCCTGTGGAAAAGGACTTGGGAATACTAGTGGATGAGAAGTTGGATATGAGCTGTCAATATGTAGTCATAGCTCAGAAGGCTTGCTGCATCCTGGGCTGCATCAAAAGAAGAGTGGGTAGCAGATTGAGAAAGATAATTCTTCCCTTCCACTCTACTTTGGTGAGAACCTAGCTCGAGTACTGCATCCAAATTCAGAATTTTCAGCACAGAAAAGATGTAGACCTGTTAGAGCAGGTCCAGAGGAGAGTCACAAAAATTATCAGAGGGCTGGAACACCTCTCCTATTAGGAAAAGCTGAAAGAGCTGGGGTTATTCAGTCTGGACAAAAGAAGGCTCCAGGAAGATGTTACTGCAGCTTTTCAGTATTTAAGGGGCTTATAAGAAAGATGGATAAAAATTTTTTGGTAAGACAAAAAAGTGACAGGGCAAGGGATGATGGTTTTAAACTGAAATAAGGTAGATTTATACTAGATATAGGGAAGAAATTTTTTTCATTGAGCTTGATGAAACCTTGGAAAAAATTGTCTAGAGAGCTGCTAGGTGCCTTATACTTGGAAACCTTCAAGATCAGGTTGTCTCCTATTAGGAAAAGCTGAAAGAGCTGGGGTTATTCAGTCTGGACAAAAGAAGGCTCCAGGAAGATGTTACTGCAGCTTTTCAGTATTTAAGGGGCTTATAAGAAAGATGGATAAAAATTTTTTGGTAAGACAAAAAAGTGACAGGGCAAGGGATGATGGTTTTAAACTGAAATAAGGTAGATTTATACTAGATATAGGGAAGAAATTTTTTTCATTGAGCTTGATGAAACCTTGGAAAAAATTGTCTAGAGAGCTGCTAGGTGCCTTATACTTGGAAACCTTCAAGATCAGGTTGGATGGGACTGTAAACAACCTCATCTAGTTGAAGATGTCATTACTCATTGCAGAGGAGTTGGGTCAGATGGCCTTTAAAATTCACTTCCAACCCAAACTATTCTATGTTTCTATGATTCTATGATTCCATAGTCCTAGGCAGGCATTTGATAAATCATTGATGTGACAAATTAACATTTCAAGAGATGTTATGTATATTACAATAAATATTTTTCACAGTAATTGTGTTGAATAGAAATTAAAGATGATAAGAAAGGTAATCACAATATTTTAATCAAGCTTCCTTAAAAGGATTTGTTTAGGAGGGCCCATTATTCACAATAGTGGAACTGATTGCAATTTATACCTATATATTAACATATGCATTTAGTAATTCTTATTTGAAGTGCTCTGTATTGTCCATATATTTCATCTAATATAAAGCAAATCACTTTATTGTAAGACGCATGTAGCTCTGAAAAGAAAGAAAACATGGCACATAAGTAGTCTGCTACTAATGTCACACTAGAGTAATCCATGAATGATTAAAAAAGTCAATGACAGTAAAGCAAGGCAAACTGCTTCAGATGCTCAGCAATTATTGCTCAATTTTATTTTGTGATTAAAAAGTATTTTAAAAAAATGCTTTAGGAAGCACAAGTATTGCAATATGTAAGTCATCAAGTACTGTATGGGAGAAGGCAGGTGTTGGTGTATTTTGTTAACACTTAAATATTTAGCATGATCATTAAATTTTATATTGCACACATGCATACATTTCCATCCAAGTGAATGCATGCAATAGAAATTTCAACACTTGTCCCTCATATTCAGTTTTTTAAAATCTGCCCCTTATTGGCAGTGAATGAACAAGTGAATGGGTAAAAAGCAGCATAAGCATGGATGCTGCATCTAAATCAAGTGAGCTCTGGGAAAGAGTAAACAAACAGAGATAAAAGTGTTGCTGTTCCCTGATGAGTTTTTGTATCACTAACTCTCCTCTTGGAAAACATTTTGAAATCTTTCATCAATGCATTTTTCAGATGTTTTCTCTTTTCATAAGATACTCCTTAAAATTTTGGAATTGGTTAAAAAAATATCAGAAGATGAATGCAGATTTTATATAAGATTGTTCATCAGATTTAGCATCTCAGAGCTGTCAATATATTCACGTTTGCTACAATAACAAAGAATTATTTAAAGTTATAACAATTAAATGTGTATCTTTTATGAATGTAATTTATTAACAAATTCTACTCAAGAAGTTTGCAGACTGAGGCCCTTATTTCATAGCTGTCAAGAACAGAATCATAGAATCATAGAATGGTAGCAGTTGGAAGGTACTTTTAGAGATCATCTAGTCCAACACCCCTCCAGAATCAGGGTCACCTAGATCAGGTGGCATAGGAAGGTGTCCAGGCAGGTCTTGAAGACCCCCAAGGAAGAAGACTCCACAACCCATCTGGGCAGCCTGTTCCACTGCTTCCTCACACTCACAGTGAAATAGATTTTTCTTATATTTAAGGGGAACTTTTTGTGTTCTGGCTTCATCCCATTACTCCTTGTCCTGTTGCTAGCTACCATAGAAAAAAGGGATGCCCCAACTTCCTGACACTCACCATTTAGATATTTGTAAATGTTAATAAGATCTCCCCTCAGTCTCCTCTTCTCTAGTCTAAACAGTCCCACTTCCTGCAGATTCAGTCAGATTTCATGGCTTTAAAAAACATGCAAAAGTTTGCCCCTCTTGGTTGTTTGCTCCAGTTGTCAAACCTCTTATGATCGCCAGAAAGAAGCCCAGCGTATTTTCCTCTCAACAGAAAACTAATGTCATTGTCTTTATGCTCTAATCCACAAGATACATACTAAGGCTGCATCCATGCATAGTCTTGAAAGTTATTCTAACACCCTGAGATAGATACTGTGAGAGTAATAATACAGTTTATGAGACTGAGAAGGCTATTGTGGTCAATAGTAACAGTCAAGCTGAAAATTAAACTTGGTCAATGTGATTTTGGTTATACTCTACTATGAGGTCACAGGAAGTATAAAAGATTTTATTTAAAAGATTATGGTGATTTAGACAGGTGTCCACCAAGTCACAAAATCACTCCCCCTCCTACAATGGACAAAAGAGAGAGAAATATAACAAACGACTTGTGAGTTAAGGACAGAGATCGCTCAGCAAGTAGCGTCACAGGCAAAACAGACTCAACTTNCAGCTCCTCACACCCTGCCCCAACATGGGTCACCCACTGGGAGAAAATTCCTTCAGGTACCGACTGCTCCAGTCTGAGTCCCTGACAGGATCACAAGTCTTGGCAGCAAATCTGCTCTGGCGTAGGCTCCTCTCTCCCCACAGCCTCCTAGGTCCTGCCAGGAACTTGCTTCAGGGTGAGCTTCCCACAGAGTCACAGCCTCCTTCAGGCATCCATTCCATCTGGCATGAGGTCTTCTGTGGGCTACAAGTGGATCTCTGCTCCCCGGTGGCTTCCATGGACTGCAGGGGCACAATCTGCTTCACCATGATCCTCACCACAGGTCACAGCGGACTCTTTCTTTCAGAGCCTAAACACCCTCCTCCCCTCTTCCCCCTTCTCCACTGAACTTGTCTGCAGAGATATTTTGGCATTCTCACTCCCTGTTGCTGCTGCAGCTTTGCAACTGCCCAACAACTTCTCAAATATATTATTCACAGAGGCATTACTTCAGTCACTAATTGGCCAGGCCTGGGTCAGCTGCAAGTCCATCTTAGTACTGACTGGCCCTAGCCCTATTAACTACAGGGGAACCTTTTGGCAGCTCTTTGTTTAAAGAAGCCACTCCTGTAGGTCCCCCTGCTACCAAAAAACCTAGCCCAGGCAAAGCTACTACAAAGATAAAAGAACTTACCTTCTGAAATAGAGTGGAAGTTTAGATTGTTTTCCAGATTTAATGTATCTCTGTTTTTTACTGGGGCATGTATTAGAAAATTTGTGTACAACACCTAACCATATATACTCAAAAATGTACTGAATACATTTAAAGCTGTATTAAGCTATGGGATTGTACTTCCATGACTTTTTAAATGTGATTCAGTAGAAACCAAGATCCACAGGGGAATATGTAAAATACACTGAGGCGAAAGAACAATCAACAATTTTTCATATTACTATCTTCGTTTAAGAGTCAATGCAAATTATCCTACAACCATAACCATTAGAATTCAAGCTGTAACAGCAGTCCATGACCATTTGAAGCACTACAGAGAAAGTGCATTTCCTGTCTCAAATTGGATTACTGAGATTGAGAGGCAGATCTGTATCTCTCACTATTCTCAATTAAATGTTCATTTCTGTTGTAAGAAAGGTAGCTGCAACAAATGTATGAGGCTATAAAATGTCAAACTTCTTCCAGCGAGTTAGTTGCTTGATGACCATCTCCTCACTCTTCTAGGCTGGTCCAATGACTTTCAGAATCACCTATAGCTGTTGAAGTTCCAGACGACCCTTTATTTTAAGCAGTTAGGATTAATACCTAAATTCTCGATTATCTGCTATTCATTTTTTCTTGAAAGAAAGCAACTAGCGATGACATCTATGTGGACTGTTCAGTCATTTAAACCCCAAAGAAATGTTCTTTTCAGGACAAATCACAATCTAGGGGTTTGCCTTGTATGGTGCAAATACCCATGACAAAAAGATTTTTGTCATTCAGTTCTCAAGGTGGGAAAGAAGACTGAGCACTGAAAGCTCGCTAAATTTTATAATAAAATACATGATTATGTTATAGCACTTCAGATTTCCAACCTTTATATGACCTTAGGATCCATTGTCAAAATTCCTTTTGCAGCCATCAGTACTACAACTTACTTTGCAGTAAGATCTCAAATCTCAAAAATTCATGAAAGGTAAAACTGAAAGCAAAAAACCCCTAAATCCATTACAGGAGATTGAAACAGCACAATAGAAGCACTGGACAGCACTTCTCTTAGAGAATCATCCAGATACCCATATGCTCTTATCATCCTCTTTATACCAACACAGACATGCTAGGATCCATCCAGCTGACATAGCTGGCCTGTATATTCCAAACTTCAATGCTATGCACTGAAAACTAGACTTACCCTGCATATTACTGTCTTGATAATACATAGGTTTTTGAACAAATTTATTTGATCCTCTACGACAAAACAGGAAAATTACTAAGAACAATCTAACATTTGTAGCCTAATGGAAATGAGCAATCCATCAGAAAAAAAATGTGAATTCTTTTCAGAGAATTCACAAGAAGATGCATCAAAACTGACACTTCTGTTTTTCTAACTGAAAGATGTTAATGAGTTATGTTGTTGGGATTGTAAGACTCTCTTGGTGCAACAAAAGCTATGGCTTCTGAGTTGAAGAAATCTTGCTTTCAACTCAAAAATATCTTTCTATATTCTTTCAAGGTTCTCTAAACACGTACATTTAGAGTTCTCCTACACATTGTGAACTGCTAGTTGATTGTAATGCCACATCTGCATACATCTATAAAAGAGCTGGAGAAAAAAAGGAATAAATGCTGCAGCATCCATTTCTCATTAATGTACACAAAAGTTTCACTTCACCAAATTATTCTTAGATAAAACAAAGTTTAATTATACTTAAACAAATGTAATAGTGTAGTTATACTTAAACAAATATACATTAAAGCTTTTCCAAGAGTACATCTTGCTTTCATAAGCTCATTTGTTTTTGCACTGTAGAAAGCTAGAATGTGACTAAAAGCCAGAGAAAGTCTTGGTCTTTTTGTAAATTTGTCATGCTTATAGTACACTTTTTTCTCCAAAAAATAAAGTTTTATTGGTGATTTTAAGTCTCAACATTTACAGTTGCTTAAGCCTTTATTTCTTCATTTGTCTCTCATTGTAGTTTTTTTAAGCTATAAAATTAAAGTTTTGATCATTATTAAGAAAGTCTCTAACTTTTATACTAATTTGCCCTTGTCGTGGAAAACTGAGATTGATTTTTAAATAACAGAAAATTATGAATTGATTCAGTAAACACCAATACCAATCTGTGTTCACAAAGTCAGGTTTCAATAAAAAAAAATTCAGTCATTTTACTGAGCAATTAACACTGTGTTTATATCTTCTACAAAACTTCATAAAGAGAAGAATGTATGTAGTTTCTTTCAGATCTATTAGATGAAGAAATTTGTAGAAAGCAGCAGCCATTCTGAAGATTGCCAAAAATGTCAATTTAATCTCTGTTCAAAAAAATTAAAATTCAACTTCTATTAGAAGTAGAATCACTATTTATTCTTCTTACTGTATTGTCCACATATCACCTTAAGCTGTCAAAATTGTCAAATATTTTGAAGAAAAAGCTATTTATGGATCTATGAAGTGTACTGTTTCCTTGTAGTTCCCAGTATTCAAATATCAATTACACAAAACCCAGAATATTTTGATTTTTTTATTCTGTACTTGAATTTAAAATTGTGCTAGAAAATAAGACAGTTGCAATCATAATCAGTTACAAATCAAGCTTGTCATGTTCCAGTTGTCTTACTACTTCTCCCATTGTCTGTTTTCATTAGTTTTTTCAAAATTACTAATATTTCAAGAGTATGTCCTCCATTTTTCTTGCTATTGGCCAACAACAGAATTAACAGACATGATCCAGCTACAGTAAAGTTTATTTACATATAGGATATCCAAATACAGACAAGTGTACTTTCTTGAGTAGAGTAGCATCAAACTTCTAGCTTTGTTCATAGTTGTTTTCTATGTAGCTCGCTCTTTTTCCTCAGCAATATTATATCTTGTGTTCTTGGACTTTCTTAAAGGTTTTGGTCAAAGTGAAACAATATGCTTGTGGAAAACAGGTATTGAAGACATTTAAAGTACATTTTCTAAAATGCAGAAATTATGACAGAGGTCAGAAAGTTGTGAATGAAAACAGAGGACCATACACCACTAAAATCATCCAGGTAAATTTAAATACACTGAAGATCATGAAGTTAACACAGTTTCAGTAAGAATATACTTATTTTCCGCATGATGAGTTAGGAACAAAAATCTCCCAAACCCTAGATATTTGTTCCAGCTCATAGAGGAAATGTATTATGTCTTGCTTTTAAACTCAAGCTCTAAAATGAAAGATAACATGTATTTGTAAACATCATGCATTTTAAAACTCTCACAGATCAGGAATGAGTCTACAATGATTATTTTAAAGCTACAACTTAAAATGTAACACTAATACTGCATGAATTCAATCTTATCCTGAACTTTTGTATGTTTTGAGATTGAATTTTGATTTTTTTTTCTTTCAGTAGTAATTTTAAGTCACACTAAAGATTGCTAGGAAGAGACAGAACAAGTGAATAGATTAAATTTAGGCTTTGAGGTCCCTCTATTGCAGTGAATTCTGCAAATTTTATTTAAAACAAATCTTGCAAACTTCAGTCATAACTTCACAATGTTTTAAAAACCAACAATAATATACAAGTACAATTAAAAATAGAGGCTTACTTTCCAATGCTTATTATCAGTACTTTCTTTGTAAACAGATATTTTAGTTCACTCTTGCTGTATATTAGTGATCTGAAGTTTTTATCTAAAAGCAAGGAGGGATGTAAAAGTAAAGAGACAAGTTAATTGCTGAAGTCAGGCCAATTTTGTTTCCCCTATTTCTGTAACGTCCTGATAATTATTTGTCTATTACAATATCATTACAAAGAGCAACATTTCATACTTTCATCAAGCAGAATTAAAAACTTATGTGGAGGAAAATTGTTACATATGTATACAGTTGGAAGATGGTGGAGGGGAGGAGGGCTTTTGCTTTGCAGAGCATACAAAAACCTTTTGTTTCTTTTCTTCTCTTTCTTTTCTTGGAGACAAAATCCAAGCTGAAGCAAAACAAACTAGGAAAGAGGTTACATTTTCCTCTGTAGGGAGTTCAGAAACCTGAAATGCATATTTATTTCATATGAGAAGAGAATTCTCACTAGTGCTGCATGAACCTACTAGGTATACTGGGAAAAAGATCACAAGGCAAAATGTCAATGTGGTAAGCTAGTCTCAAATAGTAACTAAACACTCAGTTGCCTAGTTACCCCCATCATCTTCACCTGTAGGATGGGAGAGGAATAAGGAAGAATAGGAGTGAGAAAACTTGTGCACTAATATAAACATGGAGAGATTTGCTTGCTAACTACTATTATCGGCAAAACAAATATATATATTGGGAAAATTAATTCATCTAATTAATAGAGTCATCATTGAGAAAATTAATTCATCTGATTAATAGAGTCCCTGACCACTACAACGATCATTTAGTCTAGATGTCTGACCACTTCAGGGCCGATTAAAAGTTAAAACAAGTTATTAAGTGCATTGTCCAAATGCCTCTTAAACACTGCCATATTTGGGGCATCAATGACCTCTCTGGGAAGACTGCTCCAGGGTTTGACTACCTTCTCAGTAAGAAATTTTGTCTAATGTCAGTTCTGAGTGTCCCTTGGCACAGTTTTAAGCCTTTGCCATGCATCCAATCACTAGATCTCAGAGATATGATCTCAGCATCTGCTGTTCCATTTCCTCCCCTCAGGAAACCAAGGACAGCCACTTTTCTTCAAACTAGACAAGCCCAAAGTCCTTTAGCAGCTCCACACAGGACGTGACTTCCATCCCTTTCACCAGCTTTGTTGCCCTCCTCTGGATGCATTCAGGGACTTTCATATCCTTCTTAAATTGTGAGGCCCAGAACTCCGTGCACACAATACTCAGGATGAGGCCACACCAACATCAAATACAACGTGATAATAATCTCTTTTGATTGGCTGATTATACTGTGGTGTGATACTCCTCAGGCTATGGTTCACCTTCTCAGCTGTCAGGGCACACTGCTGACTTGATCCTGTTGTCAGCCAGCAACCCCAGATTCCTTTCTGCAGCACTGCTGAATACATGTATATCTGGCCAGCCACTATGGAAATGGCTGTGCCTAACTAGGAATTGAAGAGAACTGTTATTTGCAGATTTAGAAAAAAAAACCACCATGAACTATGGGTTCCAGCCACTTCTCTCCCAATGTATACTTATGTCCAGTGCTACTCCATCCCAGATGCAGAATCTGGCATTTTTTTCCATTGAGGTTAATCCCATTCATGACTTCCCAATGCTCCAACCTACATAGTAGATCTCTTTGCAAGACCTCTTGTCCCTCAAGAAGTTCAATAGTATGTCCTAATTTGATATCATCCTGCATCCAGATCATTGATAAAATAACTGAACAGAACTGATGCTAGAGCTGAGGCCTCAGAAACACCACTGGTGACTCATTGCTGGACAGATATTTCCCCATTCACTATTACACTTTGAGCCCTGCCCTTCAGCTAATTCATGCAGCACTTTGTGTACCTGCTCATCTAACAGCTGGATAACTTGTCCAGAAGGTCACTGTGCAGGAATATGTAATTCCTGATTTGGGTATTGGAAAGCAAAACCAACCAACCAATCAACCAAAAAGAAACAAAAACCAAACAAACAAAAAAATCCCAGACATTTACATACTTAGGTAAAGCGCTTTTCCTGCTCTTCAGGCTCAGCTTCACATACAATCCTAGCTTCACTCCAAGCACCTCTCTTCCTCATGTAGTCATGCATAGTTTAGCAGTGTGGGAGAGATTATGGTCAGAACTCAGCAATTTCTCTCTGCTGCTGCTTCCTTCTCATTATTTTTCCTGTGCTCTGTCTTGAGTCCTTCACAGACTGTAGTCCCTCAGTAAAGCACCTGCTCTGCTAACACCTCTCTCCTCACTGGTCTTGTTTTTTCTCCTGCTGTTTTTCACTATTATTATTACTACTACTACTACTACTATTATTATTATTATTATTATTATTATCTTCTCTCTGTCCAGTTTGGGTTTTTCCCATTCTTAAACATTTTTTCACAGAGGTGCCATACATGACTCATTAGATTAGCTATGCTCTGTAGCATGTTTGCTTTAGGCCTGGCTGAAAACAACTGGAACAAACTGGGCAGCCACTGGTCTCTTCTCATAGAGGCTATTCCTGTAACTCTCCAACATCAGAACCTTGAAACTTGCACCTGATACAGGCTGTTTAATTTAACACAACTTTAGCTTTACATTTAAAAAAAATACTGAGGAGTTTCTTAGAAATAATTATATCTTTGTTTTTCCGTCTTTTCTTTTAAAAACTCCTTTTTTCTGCCCTCTGCCTCCTGCACAACCAGTCATTTATGTTCTTTCATTTTATACAAGCTACTTTTAATTCTTATGCCAGTGTATATGTAGAGTTTAGTTTATTCTGCATAACAAAACAAAATCTAGAGAATAGATACAGCTGAACTTGCCAAATCTTTTATGGACGCAGTATAACATCTAAGGAAAGAAAATAACACTTTAAATTTAAAGGCAAATATTATAATAGAAAACATTTCTATAGTATGGAGGTTAAAAAAAAAAAAGAAAAAGAATTAAGGATCACACTAAGATCAAAAGTATTTTAAGTAATCAAAAGAAAATAAAAAATTAAGTTAGGCAAGCTGATGGATGAGACAAGGTAATGCAACTGTCAACTAAACCAAGGATTGTCCTTGCTAGCTTTACAACTGCCTTTCAAACATAACTGTGCATCTATTTTTTTTTTTTACGTATATGTTTTATTTTTCCAATCTCTGAGAACACATTTTTTAGAACAGGATTGATTATGGATTTGGTTTTTTTGGTGGTTATCATCATCATTATTATTACTACTATTTTAAAAATTCTTAAAATATTTTACTGTCTTTTTGGCAATTCAGTGAAACTGTACTGTTCTTAGTGCTCTATATGCACTTTTCATAAACCTGCAAAGTATCTGAGACAGAAAAATTGATTTGTTGACTAATGCACTGAGATTTGTGGAACTTGACTAATAACCTTTTGTATCCAAACTTTTTATTGTTTACAAAGTAGGGGCTCCCATTTTGTTTACTAGTTAAAAACAGCCCATATTTTACTTACTTGCTCACTGTGTCAGTGAAATACATGCTGCTGTGTGCTATTTTAACTCTGTGAGTGTACATAGATTGTTTGCAGAAATTACTCAGCTGTATATGTACTGTGACATCTACAAAGGTTTACTGCTCGTTAACATAGATTAAAATCTCAGTTGCACAGGTATTTTAACATATTTATTTAGTTTAATTTTCAGAATTTGAATATCTGAAAAAAATATTAGGATGCTAAGACACATATATATCCTGACAATTTGATAATTAAAAGATTTTGCCAAGTTAAACTTTAGATGACTTCTTAAGTATGAGGATAAATGACCTAATTTTCTTTGAAACTGGTTGACCTTCAGCACTTTCTAAGCAAAACATGCAGTAATCTGACTTTTCCACTTTTGAAAGCTGTTCAACATTCTCATATGTTCAACTTATCCTTTTCTTGTAGCCTTACTTTTGGTTTACATTCTGTAAGGTAAATATTCTCTGAACTACAAATATTATATTTCTGACACATAGACAAAATGTATATTTCAGTTCATTGATTTGTGCCACTAACCTCTGCTTTAAGAGAATTTTTCATTTATTTGAGCCATTGACTGTTACTTCAACACATCAAGTATTTATTGAATTTGAGTGAAGAAACATATTGAATCTTGTTATTTTTCACAGTATGTTACCTAATCTCATGAAGTTATTCATTTGACAGCAATCCCTTAAAGTGCAGTACAGGTATACATGCATGCAGGGTGGGTAGAAAGAGTGTAAAGATGAGGAAAACATAACTAAACATGCAGTTTAACTGAAGTCTTATTGTATTTTGATGGGACTCTAGATCGTGTGAATTTTTCCACCCTCTAATAGCACTCCTGCTGGACAAATTATAAATTAAGTTTATTCTTCAACAAGTACGCTATCAGGGAATTGCTCTCAGGGTAGTGAAGCCTTTTGAAGACACATATTATTTTCAAACTGACGTAATCTTACAATGATAGGCTGTAACGTTTCATTCTTTTTTGTATCCACTGGCGAGGCTATCCTAATATATAGAATAGGTATACACAACATCCAACCTTATCATTTATTAATGAAAAGAAAGCAGTCATAAATTTTCTCTTTTTTTTTTTTTTTGTGATTTCAAAACTGTTTCTCTAATCAATTCTTAATTTGTTCTGTATTTCTTGGATTAGACAACTTCATAACTTCATCATGTGATGCTTTATTTTTAGATCTGTTGCGTTCTTCCATCTTCATAATACTTGAAAAATTTTAAAGTGATAACAAGAACCAATGCAGAAGTACTGACTGTAAGAAGATTATACTTTTAGTAAAGATTGGTTTAAAATTATAACATATGTATAATAAGCTAACACTTTTGTACTTGGGAAAATGGCCTAGTGGTTAATAGAGCTAGGACAAAGACTGGACTTAATGATCTTAAAGGTCTCTTCCAGCCAAATCCATTATATGATCCTATGATATAAAGAAGATATTGTATATATGAGTTTCTATAAAGATGTATATATTGTCATTTTTGTATTTCTGAAGTAGAACACACGGTGTGCTGTGTTTGTTCTATTATTATTTCTTGAAAACGTATAACTGTGATCTATTCTGAAACTTAACTTGGATTCCCAGCCATGACAGATATCATTTCACTCTATATCAAGGTGAGAGACACTCACCCTTTTTATATATTATCATAAATTTCTAATTTGGCTCTACCAAGTGTCTGCTATCTGACACATATATGGCTCTCTGGGCTTTTTCCGTGTGGTTTGAAACACATCTTTAAAAAAACCTGTCAACACTAACACAACAGAGAACAAAAAAACAAGGGAATAGGAAACTTGACAACACTGCATTTTGCACTGGCAAATTCTAAGAGGGGGCTTAGAAATAAATAACCTTTAAGACAAATGTCAAAGTCGGCACCTTAGAGTGTTTAGAATAAAGTTCCTTCTATAAATTTTTGTATAGACTCAAAGAATAGTGAAAATAGAAGAGAATATAAGCAAGCACATTCTAAAAAAAAACCTAACAAGACAAATTCCCCAATAAAAAGGAAGTTGAAGTATTATCTTTACATGTCTGCACTAAAAGTATTCTTTATTACAATGTCCATGCACCATGTTCTTATCATACATGCCATACAAAGAATTTACTTTCAAGTGTATTTTCTCGTTTTGTAAAATAGATTATGTTTACTATTTTAATTAACTAGTAAAGAGAAGTAACTGCATCTCCTTTAGAACAATGCAAAGTAAATTCCAGAGATACAGTTGCAAGGAATCATATCATTATTTAGATTAAAAAAGACCTTTAAGATCATTGAGGACAACCATTAAACTAGCAGTAACACGGCCTTCTTAAATCTTATTATTATGATCGCTAAGAGTCACATCTACATGTCTTAAATACTTCCGGGGATGATGACTCCACTACCTCCTTGAGTAGACTGTTCCAATGCTTGATGACCTTTTTGGTGAAAAAAAGTTTCCTAATATCCAGTCTAAACCTCCCCAGTCATATAACTTGTAAATTGGGACAGAAGACCAACAATCTCATATCACAACCTCCTTTCAGGTAGTTCTAGAGAGTGATGTTTCCTCTCAGCCTCCTTTTTTCCAGGCTAAACAATCCCAGTCCCCTCAGCTGCTCTTCATAAGACTTTTGTTGCTCATCTTTGGATGTGCTCCAGCACTTCAATGTCTCTCTTGTAGTGAGGAGTCCAAAATTAAGACAGCATTCGAGATGTAGTCTCACCAGTGCTGAGTACAG
>WBNH01005489.1:0-80921 GCA_013401255.1 Urocolius indicus
AGGGAAATGGTCTAGTGGTTCATTGAGCTAGGACAAAGGTTGGAATCAATGATCTTAAAGGTCTCTTCTAGACAAAACTATTCTATGATTCTTCATATGGGGATTTCATAGGATCATAGAATCATAGAATGGTAGGGTTCGAAGGGACCTTTACGAGATCATCTAGTCCAACCTCCCTGTGGAAGCAAGTCCACCTAGATCAGGTCACACAGGAAAGTGTCCAAATGGGTCTTGAAGACCCCCAAGGAAGTAGACTCCATACCCTCCCTGGGCAGCCTCTGCGAAGTACTCCTTCCTCCAGGTCATTCTGTGAGCTAATCAGAGTGTCACACAGAGCTGAGTGCTTGTGTTTTAATTTTCCTATTCTTCATGCAAGAGACAACCAAGTCAACCTGTGACACAATTGTGTTACAGTGAGCTCAACTCCTGAACCAGGTGTTTTCTGTGAAACACTGAGCAAGAAACCTTGTGAGAATGGAGTAGACACATTACGCTTCTTTGTCTCCAGTTCACTTTGCAATCACAAAAAATTATTTCAGGTCTTTGCCCAGCTTCTTGCTACAGTCCAAAAGACTTGACACACATCTTTACAGTGGCATTATCTACAGTTTATCTGGAAATGTTTCTAGAAAATGAGGATCAGAAACACTCTGGTGCAACATTAGAACAAAGGGTATTAAAAGGCTAAAAACATGAAGTGGAAACTTCATCTCACATAGATTTGCTCCAAAATTCATGTCCAGTTCTATCAGGACATTTAAACAATTTCCCTTTAATGCCACCAAGCTGGATTTTAAACAGCTTAGCAGGTACCATATGCATCAATTACAGTTTTATTGAATGTTGCCTGCTAGCACTGCTGAATTTGGATTGGCTACCATCTGTTTAGAAGCCTGGAAAAAAACTGCTATTGCCTGAGATACCATTGCAGATTAACAGTTTCTGTGATGCTCTTCAGAATTTGCCTTAAAATGCCCTGGAAACTATGGCTGAAAGAGCAGCACTATACCTGAAAACATGTCCTTAACCTGAAAGGATATTATTGCAGGGCTAAAGTGATAATGCAACCTGGGATAAATATTTTAAATATAAGCATTATTATTATGATTACATAACAAGATAGTGGAGGATTTTGTGCCTTTGGAAAAAATTTCAGTACCAGACACAAGTTCTAGGCTAAAAGAAAAAGGCTTCCAACTCAGGAGGGGATAAGGTTGATTGCCTGGACGAGGAGTCACATAAGTGAATACAAACAAGAAGCAATCTTTCAGAAAAGGGCATATAGGGAATAAGCCCAAATTTCTGCAGAGAAGAACTGCTGAAACAAAGACCTTCTTGCCTTCTGCCTTCTCCTCTGTGGATCTCACCACTTCTTTTTGCTTCCTAGACTTTTGATCCGTACAAAGTTGTTTGAGATATTACATTATCTCCATAATTGCAAACAGAAGATAAGAAAATAGATCATAAAAGACCAAATGAACTTTTGGGATAGAATGTTTTATATATGAAGCCGAATTCAGAAGTGGAGCAAAAGACTCTGAAGCAGCCTTTGATGCAGTGCACTTGCCCTGCTTTTGGACTTCTGTGTGAAAAAACTGAAATTGCCCTCACTTGATTGCAACAGAAAACTATGTATTACAACTTTTGGTGTGGAGGTGGTTTTTTTCTTTTTTGTATTGTCTGAAGGAATGACAAATAGTTCCCTATAACTGTGTAAAGGTCCATACACTAAGTCTGAGGTACACTGACTTAGGCAAATTCCCTGAAATTTTTATTTTCTTAATTACATAACAAGTGTCTGATGGCCTTCTAATACACTTATGATGAACAGTGATGTAATTTCCTTTTTTGAGCTAAACATATTTTTCCCTCAAATAATTTTCAATAAAAGGCTGGTCAATATGAAAAATTCAAACGTGATTCTCTCTTGGCAGTTTGCACAGCTGAATGGAGGATTCCCAAACAGAGTGCTTATCTGTCTCATTTGTTTTATTCCACTACAGAATTCCACTACAGAATTCTCCATCCCAGATAAACTCTTCCAAGGGTATCATTGAATTTCCTGCTTTACTATTTTTCCATTTGTTATCATGGATGCAAGATGGGTTGAAGAACTGATCTCAAAGACCATTTCTTTGGCTGGTTTTGTCTTTTCTGCTCCATGACTGTGACACCTGGTGGAAGGGGAACACTGTCAGCTGGTTGTTCCAGAGGTGTGATATCCTACTACAGGACTTCCAGTGTAAATATTTGCACATACAAAGATCAAAATCACGGGTCTTCAGTATTTACATAAGTAAATGTTGACAGTCACTCACATAAAGCACACATGTAAAGGTGTAAGCATAACCAAAGCAAATTTATTTGTAAATGTGATTGAATTTACATGTGCATTCTGGGGGAGCAGGGGGAGGGTGTTTGTTTTTCCTTTCCTGACTGTTTGCTTTGGCAGAACTTGTGCCATCTCCAGCCTTTCTTCATATTATTTTTACCTGTTTTTTAGCATTTGTCTGTGGCATTTTAGCAATGGCCAAGACTATTTTAAGGTTTTTGTGCTATCAGCCTTCTTTGAAAATATCTGGTTTCCCTTGTGGATTAAAAAAAAAAAAAAAACAAATAAACAAAAAACACCAACCAATCAAAACTATTTTATTATGTAAAGAGGATACAAAAAGAAAGGGATAGATAAGAAGAAACTGATAATAAAAGAGGAATTGCTTCTGAGTCCATCAGTATTGCACCCTTTTCCTAATCAAATCCTCAAATAGTGACAAATTGATAAAATAAATACACACTGAAAAGATTAAAAAGTTACAAAGCACTAGATTGGCATGACTGTGGCTTTGATTGGTTTGATCTTTGGAAGATAGCAGAAGGCAACTTCAAATATTTGAGGCTGGACCTTCAGCACATTCAGAAAAATCAAGCTTCTTTCAATCAGTGTTACCGTGGTCCCCCAGAAATGGAGGCATACCAAAACATCAAAATACTTAAGAATTTCCTTGGACAAGTAGTGATATACTATGCTTACTATTGCAGATAGACATTCCTGATCAATTGGGGATGACAGTAGTAGTGGCATTGCACCACCTTAACAGTAATATTCTATCACAAACGTGCCCTATACTTCGTAGATTATGGGTTTTGGAGTTATTTATTCTCCCAGTACTTCCAGATCCTAAAGTCCTACACACTGTTCAGATAGAGATGATCAGAATGTTACGTGACTGTATACATTCATCAAAACTGTACTGTACTCTGTGAAGTTTGTTTTCTTCTGGAAGATGGTAGAGTAGATGGAAAAGAAACTTAGCTTTCCCTCCACTCTCCATCAGCAGCACTGCAAGAGAAATATAATTTCTATGTTTCATAGCGTATATTAAAAATAACTCTCACAAACACTTAAATGATAACTAAGAAGCTAAATTTTAAATTGAGCAAAGAAAACATTTTAATATAAGTAATGTAAAATGAATGGCAGAAAAGGTTGTGGTGCTAGATCTACAACTGGTCAAGGTCAATCATATGAGGTTGAATAAGGCCAAGTACCGGCTACTGCACTTGGGCCACAACATCCCCATGCTTGGGTATGTGTGGCTAGAAAGCTATCCAACAGAAAAGAACCTGACAGAATATGACTAGCAGTGTTCCCAGGTGGCCAAGAAGGTCAATGACATCCTGGCTTGTATCCTGGACAGCAGGACTAGGGAAGAAATTGTTCCACTGTACTCTGCACTGGTGAAGCTGCACCTCAAGTACCGTGTTAATTTTGGGCTCTTCACTGGGCCCATAATGAAGGACAAATGTCCATCAATGAAGGACATTGATGTACTAGACCATGTCCAGAAATGGGCAGCAAAGCTGGTGAAGGGTCTGGAGAACAAGCCTTGTTGAGGAGAGGCAGAGGGAGCTGGGGTTGTTTAGCCTGGAGGAGACTGAGGGGATATATGATCACTGTCTTCAACCACCTGAAAGGAGACTGCAACTAGGTAAGGGTCTGTCTCTTCTCCCAAGTAACAAGTTGTAAGACAAGAGGAAATGGCCTCAAGCTACTCTAGGGAAAGTTTAGACTGGATATTAGGCAAGAAGTTCTTCACTGAAAGGGTCAGCATTGGGACGGGCTGCACAGGGAAGTGGCTGTGTCTGTATCGCTGAAGGTACTTAAAAGACATGCAGATGTTGCACTTAGGGACATGGTTCAGTGGTAGAGAGGGCAGTGCTAGGTTAATGGTTGGAGTTGGTGACTTTAAAAGGTTTTCTCAATCTAAACAATTCTATGATTCTGTGATCTTCTGCTTAGTAAAGCTACAACTCAGCTAGTTGTAGCTATATTACTAGATACAGAGTGAGATTCTGTGACTATGATTCTGTGAAGAGCAGGCAGAAACTCTACAGTCTTGCACAAGTCTGACCACAGGCCCATCTAGCAGGATCCTTTTCTCACGGTACAGCCAGGGTTGAAAAGCAGTACTTAGCCATGGAATTGACCAGTGTCTGAATGTAAAGATACAAGTTTCCAACTCTAAGTGTATCAGTGTCTCATCCCTTTTCCAGGTTAACTCCTGTGAAAGGAGAGTAGTTCTCCACTTGATGCTGAGACTGGAAATTGAGAGCTATTTTTTTCAAGGGCCTGTTTGCAGTAGGAATCAGCACAAGGCAGCACTTCTACTACAAGACTGCATACCTTGGTGGGTGCTGACATGTAGATAGGCAGCATCCCCAGATCACCTCCAAATGTTGGACAATAGCTGAAGGAAATATATTTGTTATGCATTTCTTCACTTCCACAGCCTTGGACAAGATTAAGTATATTCTAAGGCAGCTTTTACAAGGATTTAGGTTTTGGAGGAGGGAGGCATCCACAGGCTATAGTTCCCACTACATTTTATTTGATCAATCAATCATTCAGAGAATGAGAAGCAATCCTGTGCCCACTGTAACCCTTTTGCTCTGCATCAGCTCCTGTGAAGCAATTTCCCCCTGTGATTCTGCTAAGTGATTCACCTGGTCATCAGGCTTCAAGTTTCATCTGCATGTTAAATAGGTACCATCATACATAGTCCAATTCACACAGAAGCTTTGAAATATGAGTCATCATTTGATGAACTAGGTTGGTATTACTGGATGGCAGTTCATACCAACAACAGGAAGTTATTTAGCAGGGAGAGTGTCAAGAGAAAAAGTTCAGAATCTGCTTCAGTAAGGCATTAATGTTATTTATAAGCAGAGAGGGAATATACAATGAATCATAAATGAAGTATTATCTGCAAGTGCAACTACAGATGAATCATTGATTCGTTAGACAACCAAAGAATGCTTCAGATAGGTATTGGATTTTAGGCTACAATATTGGTAGTTTGGGTTCAGTTTTTCTTACAATGTCTTTTGTGGACGTGAAGTTTGCTTTAATGCTCTTTGGTCCCCCTATCCTCACCTCATATAGACCCAGATTTCAGAAAGCAGGCAAACACAATCCATTAAGCTGTTACTGACCTTGTGATAAAAATGAGATGTAAAACAAAAATATTGATAAAACCAATCAAACTTACATAATGACCTTTTTTTAAAAGTCAAAATTGAAATAAAATCATTCTTTGATATATTTTTTAATGATCTTATAAAAATCATGACATTGACTGAGAAATTGGTCAACAATTTCAAGCAGCTGTAACAATAGTCTCTTCAGTCCAAGTGTCTGCACCAAAGACAGTTTCTTCCTTTTCCCTGACTCTCATCGTTCAGTGCCTCCTGCTGAGATAAACCCTGCAACCATCAGCTGAACAGTCCCTAGCTCCCCGGTCACATCTACCTGCAAGCAGGGATGCAGGGCATGACACATATTCAGGATCAATCAGGGCCTTTCATTACACAGTCTGTCAATTCTGTATTTTATTATGCTGTCTTTATTTATCTCACTATTTCATATAACACATTTGTCTAAGTGGGCAAAATTGATTTTACCAGACTAACTTTGAACTGATCGTGTTCCTCAATCCAGCCAAATACATTACCCGGAGGCCAGAACAAAATAAACTGCAACCATAGAGAGGACAAGTTTCCTGAAGGATGTATTTATTTCACTGTGCTATCCTACTGCTGTCAACATTTTATTTTAAGTAACTTTACTAAAGCCAAAGTAAAAGCATATTCAGTTTCTCTTGAAAAGGTCATAAAGAGATAAGCTGTCATTTATTTATTGATAGCTTAAAAGTAATGTATGTTGAAGATCAGTAATATCTGCTTTGACACTGCTTTTGTGTTCTTTAGCGACAAACATCCTAAAAAAGAAAAGATTTTACTGCAGAAATAGATTAATCTGACTCCAGGAAAACTGCTTAGGTTACATCCTTGGTCTCAAACACCTTGACTTCACAAACAAATCATCTATTTTCCTCCAACTACTCCATGGATGCCAGACTTTAGGACCTCTTTCAACACTCATTAAGGTCAATGAACAACTGCTAGTAATTCTAAGATATTTGAGCTTGACCAAAGTGCAAGTAGAAGGAAAACCAAAGTGATTATTTGTTTTACATTGTGAGTGCCAACAAGTCACTCTTTTGAAATTTGTTTCTTCTCCAGCCTAAATAAAAGTCATAGATAGCAAACACTTGTTGATGAACACAGTCTTTATGCAAAAAAATGCGACAAATGAGGCAGTTTATGTACCCAACACATGGTAAAGATATGTATTTAATAATTCCCTACATTTTATCTTAATAGAGAGTTTTACTGGCAGGAGTTAGAAAGCATTATCATAATTCTTACAGTAGTTCAAATTATGGAGTATACTAACAACTTCTCATGGTCATGGTAAAACTAACATTAAGTAGTTGAGATGACAACTACTAGAAGCAAATGTTTTTTCTCTACTTACCCCAGGTTTAGGGCTTTAAGTAGAACAGCTTTCTTGAATTAGAAGGCAAAAATAATGTGCACTAGAGTGATGGGAACTACTTGCATCAATGGAGACTTGGTGGTGGAGGGCAATGGTTTCTCACTTTGTCAGCTTGGTAAAGTGACACCCACAGTTCACACTTGGCAAACTCCATACAAAAACATCCTGTGATAGCTGGTGCTAACCATGGAGCCTGCAGTCCCAAAACCCACAATTGTCCTCTTATTTTTTCCCTTATCCCAGCTGCTCCCAGGAAGATACAGCAAAGGAGGGAGACACTGTGGGTGGTGGTGGGGAAGCACTGAGGGCCTGCAGCAGGTGGGAGATAACACCGAGGGCAGCTTGCTTTTGTGGTTTTACTGCCAGCCCTAAAGGTGCACGCTTCCATTCACAAGTTCCTTTGTGAACTGAACTCTACAGGGTTCAAACAGCCTCATATGTACTCTGAGGTACGAGCTGGAGAGCAGCCAAGGCCATATTATTAGCCTGGTGCCGGGTCTGGAAAAGGCCAGAGACATATCCCAGAAAGGAGCCAACAGCCCTTGAGCAAAAACACAAAAACAGGCAGTTGCTGAAAAGTTGGTGAAATAATTAATTAACATTGTCACCAAGGCAGAGAGAGAGGATTGCAAATCCTCAGAGGGACATAAGCACCTTAGCTCTGGGGCTGGCAGGTCCTTCTGGCCAAGGACACTGCTTGCCGCTGCAGAGCCTGCGTGCTGGGCCCAGCTGGGCAGCATAGCCCCTGACATCGGCTGTGGACAGGCACTGCTCCACTAGCCAGAGGAGTGCCTCTGGGGTGGGGTTGGCACTGGAAACAAGGCACACAAGGAGAAATAGGGTGCTTCCCCTTACTGTGTATAAAGGAAATGAAAGTTTGACCATTCAAAGCTTTTCTGTATTAACTTTGGACAGCATCTACTTGTTAGGGCTACAAAGACGATCAGGGGACTGGAATATCTTTCTTATGAGGAAAGGCTGTGAGATCAGGGGCTGTTTAGCCTGGAGAAGAGAAGGCTGAAAGGGAATGGACATAAGCTGAAACACAAATTTCACTTAAACACAAGGAGAAACTTCTTTCCTGTGAAAGTGATAGATCCCTGGCACAGGCTGCCCAGCGAGAGTGTGAAGTCTCCTTCTCTGATGGTTTTCAAAACCTTCCTATATGTGTCCCTGTGTGACCAGATCTAGGTGGACTTGCTTTATCAAAGGTGTTGGACTGGATGATCTCTAAAGGTCCCTTCAAACCCCTACCATTCTATGATTCTGTTCACAATTGCTTGACTTTGTGACTACATGTGACTGCATGTAGATATTGCTACACAAGTAGGAGAAACCAAATGACCACTTGATGCACAGATTTGAAATGATCTTGGTTGATCAATTCACAGGAAATATCCAGGCTCATTACTGAAGGAAACGATCCATATTTTTCTACAAGAAGTCAAACTACCCACAAAAAGACTTTTGTTTGTAGCTTTTTGCTCCACCTAAAGCAGCTGAGATGATAAAACACACATTGATCCCTCTTTGCTTTGGACACAAAGCCATGGCATTTCTGTGGTTTCTGCAGTACAGAAGATCAGAGATGGCAGTCACACTACATTCTTTACCAAAATCTTCAAGACTGAGAAAGCTGGGGAGAAGAATACTGCAAATATTGTTTAAAAAAATGATTTAGTAAAAAGCATATTTTTCATGAGATAGGTTTGTTTCTTCAACAATTTTCAGATGTCACTGGAAAACCTAAAGTTGATCAGTCACTTGGTTTTCAACAGCTGAGCACCAAAATTCTGTTTCTCAAAAAAAAAAAAAAAAAAAAAGTTAAATATTTCTTAAAACACTGATAAGAACTGTTCCTCCAAGCAGTCTGTTGAAAATGGAATCTCCCCACCATCAGTGCTGCTTCAGTCTTGCTTCATCACCCATCATATGGACAATAGCCCCAGACATTACCTTTTGCATAGTTTGCTTTTCTAAATCAAGCTATTTCCCTTTCTCATCAGCTGATTAACTGCTGTGGGCTGCAGTTACTCCTATCTCTTCTCTTTCTTTACATTAAATTCCAAAAAACAAGGAAATCATTACTTACCTACTTACTTGGGTCCACTGCAAAACTGTTGGAATTTAGAATGATTAAACTTGCTGCTTCCTACTTCTTTGCATATGGTTTTGTCAACGGCTTTAAAAAAAAAAAAACTCATAAAACTGATCTCTAATCTGAACTCAAGCCTGTTCATTTGTTTTGAAGTGGTCATTACAAAACTGAAAATCTGCATATGCATTTTAAATATATTATATACCTGGGGCTTTTAAATGAAATAGTAATTAAACACATGATTTTTTTTTTCAATTCATAATTAAATGCTTTTCCTTTATCTATTTGGGCAGTGATAATGAGCACAGGTTCAGATTGTAATTCACAGATGAGAACAGGAGCAACTGTTTCGCAAATACCATAGCAATGTTGGAACAAAGTTTGTGCACAGAGACTTGATTTCCCAGTTCTTTTAAATGTGCAAATATTTAATCATATGTGAGGTAGACTAAGCCTATAGCTATGTTGACAAAGAGAAGAGTCAATAGAACTAGAGAATTACAGTTTGGGAACCAGGTGCAGCTATCATCTTAATTTATGATATCCTTGTGTTTATAATTATTCCAATTGTTGTGAGAAGTGCACTTAGGTGTTTTTAAGCTAAGAAAGCTGCAGGGAGTACAAAGCAAAAATAATTTTAAAATATTTTACATTCTAACCAAGTGCTAAAACATATTTGATAACTACCCCACACTGATTGGAGATGTATTTGATGAGTAAAGATGGTAGACTTTCTCTACCTTTTGTACTTGCGCTGACAACAGAACCAACTTTTGCAGGAATGATAAAGGATACTGTTATGAATGCAGAAAGCTGAGGTCAGAAATCAAAATTACAAATCGGTACTTTATACAGACGTTATTTTAATGCTTTCCAACCCAAAAGAAATATTTCATTTAGGGGTTAGAAAAGTAGTAAAAGCACTTGGAAATACTTCAGACTTTAAGATAAATTATACTAAATCACTTGGGTAGAAATATAGCTACCAACCTGTCATAAGAAGAACAAAAACAATTACAACCTCCCCAACAAGCTAATTACTCTTTGAAATACCTAGAATAAATACACTGCACCAGCCAATTGAGACAAGTTGTCTGTATTTAATAATTCTCACCAAAAAAAGCAGTTTTTATAAAGTGGAGAAAAGTTATAATCTAGTGGGTAGGAAAAGTTTATATTAGTGAGAAGTAGATTGAGAAACAGAGTGCAAAAACTTCTGCTTCAAAGCCTGTCCTGATAGCTGAAAAATACTGATTTTGTTATTACAGTTATAAAATACCAAGAAAAGTGAAGATTCTTTTGTAAAACTATATGCAGATTGGTACAGCTCAGCAAAATGTTAATCCATTTGTCTTTAAATCTAAAAACATCTAAACAAGGGGTTTTTTACTGTCCAAGTAGTTATCATTGCATATCTAGGTCTTAAACACGTGCTAAGCACTTTAGTCACAAGACATTCATGTGCCTAACTTTAACATGTGTTTTAAATACTTAGTGAAAATCAGCAACAGTAAACATATATATGCACATGTTGGCAAGTTTGTGTCTATGTATATTGGCATAGAAGAGTTTATTTAAAATTATAAGTGAAGCAAAACCTCATCTTGGCAAGAGAGGCGGGAGAAAAGCCCAGTATCACAGGTCAACAGGAACAGAGGCTGCGCCTGTAACAGATGAAGTAGAAATCCTGCAAATAGATAGCCATTGTCTCCCTGATGAGCCATATCTACCCAACAACCCAACTTTCATCTCCATTATCAGTTATTGAACAGATGGCTGTTCACAGGACTGGGTGAATAATGCAAACCACTGTTTGGGAACATTGGTTCAAAGTCTGAACGGCTGTTTGATTCAGGCTTGTTCATCCACTTGTTATTCAGTGTTCACAAACATTCATGCTGAATGGGTTTCTCTTCACATGGATGTTTGGAGAATGGGTCTTTTTCACACAAAACCCCATATTCATGTAGGAACAAGGGCATTTGTGTGTGAACAAGGGTGTTCCTTATTCACCATTGGTTATTTGTGCTTTTCTACCATTATTCCCTTTTTTCAAGTGTTTGTTGTCCACTCAAGGTGCATGACCTAGCTGATCAAGTACAAATAAAAAATGAGAGTAACAAGCAGTCAAATTAAGCAGTTCATTACAATCTAAAAATAGTTCATCATCTATTAAATGTGATCTTTTCAAAGTAAAGGCAATTTGTAGATAGCTGAGGAGAAAAGGACAGTGCATGAATGAGTATTCCCCCAAACATATAAATATCTGCAATCATTCACAAGATTAGTGCATTTAGTGCAACCTAGATACCTGAATGGGAATCCCCAATTTAATGTAAGGTTGCAGCTCAACTGCTTGCCAGAAACAGCTGTGTTAACACAACAGATGCCACTTCCCTGCTTCCTCACTTCTGCTGGAGGTAATCAGCAGAATGCACTGCCTGAGTTTGTCCTTCCCGAAGTGAGCACTCACCCAGGCTAGTTTGGATCAGCTCCTGCTGTGAACCAGCTGTGATCTCAAACCAGGTGGCTATGTGGTCCTGAACCCCTGGCAGGAAATTCCTATGTTTGGCTGGCTCAGCTCAGGCATTGCAGTAGGTTTGGATGATAACTTCTGACAGAGTTCAGGCTGGGTCCTTAAGAATTTTTCTGATTATGGATTTTTTAGATTCTAATAAAGTAAATATCTAAAATATCTGGATTAAAGCGGCTATCTAGTTGTGAATACGGAGCCAATTTCTTCCAATAACATAATGCTAGAGGTCCAATACTTTAGTTACATGAAATAGTAAAAGCAATGACATCAATTATACCAGTATTTTAAGTCATTAATTCAGCTATATTTTACTTTCAGAGTTTATCAATATTAATATTCTGAAATTGACATTCCTTCCATGAGTAGAACTCCTTTTGAGAGTACAGATGAGATCACGTGTTACATTTTACTACCCTGGGCTCTATTACTGTCATTTTTTTTTTTTCCAGTGCTTGAGAAGTAAATGTAAATCTGGAATGAGTTCTTTGAACCTTATCTGAGGAAATATGCTAGATGTGAAAAGGCTGCTCTCACATCCTGATATTACAAGACCACTAAGTTAATGCCCTTTATTATACATCTGTCAATTATAGAAGAGCTAATTGTGAATTATTAAACTGTAGAACTAAAGCTATGGCAGATAGCAGTGCTATGAAATCTAGTCACTTCTGAGACCAGGACTTGGTAAGTGTCTTTGTTGAGTTTACTGCATAAAAGCTTTGTGGATGACTGTCAGAAATTTAGTATCGCCCTGGACTGTGACCTTTGCATGGTGCCATCCATAACCAAGTGACCTGCTGCAGCTCATTAAAGTTAATGTAATGGATCATTTGCTTCTAATTCTACTAATCAGCAAATTAGACTTAGTTTTGAGCTGTCAGTAAGAGAAAAGAATACTGTTGACTGAGTGATTAAAGTGTGTTCTTCTGTGTGTTCCTTCACTCAAACTTGTATCTAGTGTGAGCGGAATTAGGATGAGATGACCGTTATACGAGGACACATTTTTTATATATTCAGATTAAAGAGATTTAACTCTTTACCATTCTCCTTTTCTGAAGTGCAAGAAAAGTGCTTTTGAGCTCATATTGCCTGAATTCCTTCCCAGGAAAGATCTCAGCTTCATCAGATGAGATGCATATAGGACAAATAAACAGTTAGCATGGCTTTATTAAAGACAGGTTGTACTAGACTAATCTGATCTCCTTCTATGTCAAAGTGACTTGCTTAGTGGAGGAAAAGGCTATAGATTTGGTCTACCTGGACTTCAGTAAAGCCTTTGACAGAGTCTCCTACAGCATCCTCCTGGAGAAACTGGCTGCCCATGGCTTGGACTCTTTATTGGGTGGAAAACTGGATGGATGGCTGGGCCTAGAGAGTGGTGGTGAATGAAGTTAAATTCCATTGGCAGACAGGCTGGAGTGATAGGCCAAGGCCAATTGTATGAGGTTCAGCAAGACCAAGTGCTGGGTCCTACACTTGGGCTACAACACCATGCAAGGATAAAAGCTTGGGGCAGAATGCCTGGAAAGCTGCCCCAAGGAAAAAAGCCTGGGGTTGTTGATCAGCAGCCACCTGACTATAAGCCAGGAGTGTGCCCAGGTAGCTGAGAAGGCCAATGACATCCTGGCTTGTATCAGAAATAGTCTAGCTGGCAGGATCAAGGATGTGATTGTCTCCCTGTACTTGGTGCTGGTGAGGCCGTGCCTCAAATATTGGTTTTAGTTTTGAGCCTTTCACTATAAGAAAGACATTGAGGTGCTGGAGCGTGTCCAGAGACAGGCAACAAAGCTGGTGAAGGGTCTGGAGCACAATTCTTAGGAGGAGAGGCTGAAGTAGCTGGGGTTATTTACTCCAGAGAAGAGGAGAATGAGAGGAAACCTTATCACTCTCTACAACTACCTGAAAGGAGGTTGCAGTGAGGTGGCAGTTGGTCACTTCTCCCAAGTAAGGAGTGATAGGACAAGAGGAAATGGCTTTAAATTGTTCCAGAGGAGGTTTAGATTGGGAAGAAATTATTCACTGAAAGAGTTGTTAAACACAGGGAACAGACTGCCCAGAGAGCTGGTGAAATCATCATCCCTGGGGATATTCAAAAGATGAAGTGTAGATGAGGTGCGGAGGGAGGTGGTTTAGTGGTGAGCTTGTCAATGTGAGGTTAGTGGTTGGACTTTATGATCTTGAAGATCTTTTTCAAAATTGTTTTACAATCCTACAAAATACTGTGTTCTGCTGTTTCAAATTAGTTACATACATCAACAGATATATTATTAGGATATATGCTGCACTATATTAATAGCACTTCACTCCTAAAATTATCATAAAAAAATAAATATGTAGTATTTGTCATTTCTTACCAACGTACATCAAGATCATAGGAAGCAGTACATGTGTTACATTTCTATAAAGAAAATATTCTCCTGATGAAAGCAGCCTATTAATTCTAAAGCCTCAGGAGAGGTAGCAAAGGAGCAGTGTTTTTGGTAGAAGTAGCATATCCTCTTTATTCAGATTGAGGGGGGGGTGTTAAACACTGGTATTAAATGCAGACAAGGTATTGAAATAGTGTGGTCAGAATAATTTTCCATGTTATGTTCTGTCAAAGAGGAAATATTTGTTTATGCATTTAAAAATATTTATTATTGGTTTAGATTGACCGAGTTAGGGACTTTATGCACCTTGCAGTCTTAACGTCATAGAAATTGTCCCTTCCAAGATATTCTCACAACATAACTTTTAAACTCCTGGAGCACAGTGTCCCATACTATGAGACCTGCTCTTGTAATGACAGCCACCAAAACACAGATAATAAGAGGTTATACTGGATCTCAGTGGTTCTCTGGCCTCAGTAATTTGTGCTGATATTACATAACTGACAAATTTTAGGTAGACATTTCAGCGTACCTCACTGTAAAACATACATTTAAAAAGAATAGAGAATTAGTATCTAAAGTAGAACATGGGGTATGTTGTAAGTAATATAAAAAGAAAAGCCAAATCTATTCATAACATACAGACTGTGTATTTCCTCCCTTACACATTTTTTTTTTCAGCCTGGTTCCTTGTATATGACTCTGAAGAGTGCCAAGATTCATGTGCAGATACAAATATGACAAATATTTCCTTCCAAGCACATCAGCCTGGATTTGGCTGTTGTTTATGCAGACCATCATCTGTGTGACTAAGACTTGAAAGGCCATGGAAGAGAAAGGAATTAAAGGGAATCTAAAGTGATGAAAACTGGCCACACTTCTCACACCACCCTGCCATCCTCAAAGTATATCATCCAACGTGCCAGCAGCACAGATTGGGGATGAGGGGGCTGCCCCATGTAATGCACCATAGTGGATTGTCCCCTAAAAAAAAAAAATGTAGCCCATAAGAGATGGAGTCAACATGAATTCACAAAGTGGAAATCCTCTTTGACCAAGCTGATAGCCTTCTACGAGGGCATAGTTGGCTGGCTAGATGAGGGGAGAGCAGTAGATGTCATCTACCTTGACTTCAGCAAGGCTTTTAACACTGTCTCCCATTACAACCTCATCAGAAAGCTCAGGCAGTGTGGCTTGGATGAGTGGACAACGAGGTGGATCGAGAGCTGGCTGAATGATAGAACCCAGAAGGTGATGATCAATGGCATTGAGTCGAGTTGGAGGCCTGTGTCCACTGGAGTTCCTCAGGGATCAGTTCTCAGGCCAGTCATGATCAACATCTTCATCAATGACCTGGATGAGAAAACAGAGTGTACCCTCAGCAAGTTGGCTGATGACACCAAACTGGGAGGACTGGCTGATTTCCCAGAAGGCTGTGCTGCCATTCAGTGGGATCTCAACCAGCTTGAGAGTTGGGCAGAGAGGAACCTCATGATGTTCAACAAGGACAAGTGCAGAGTCCTGCATCTGGGAAAGAACAACCCCATGCACCAGTACAGGCTGGGGATTGACCTGCTGGAGAGCAGCTCTGGAGAGAGAGACCTGGGAGTCCTGGTTAATAATGAACTAACCATGAGGCAACAACGTGCCCTCGGGGCCAAAAAGGCCAATGGCATCCTGGGACGCATCAAGAAGAGTGTGGCCAACAGGTCAAGGGAGGTTCTGCTTCCCCTCTAATCTGCCCTGGTGAGGCCTCATCTGGAGTCCTGTGTCCAGTTCTGGGCTCCCCAGCTCAAGAGGGAGAGAGAACTTCTGGAGAGTGTCCAGTGCAGGTCCAAAAAGATGATCTGGGGACTGGAACATCTTCCGTATGAGGAGAGGCTGCAGGAACTGGGGCTATTTAGTCTAGAGAAGAGAAGACTGAGGAAGGATCTCATTAATATTTACAAATATCTAAATGGTGGATGTCGGAGGCTGGGACATCACTTTTTTCTATTGTATCTAGCAGCAGGACAAGAGGTAATGTCTGCCTGTACATGTTCCTGTGTGACCTGATCTAGGCAGACTAGGTCCCTTCTAAGCCCTACCATTCTATGATTATATGATTCTATGATCTGAATCCTTCCTTAAATTTTGAGAAGTCTCAGTTCATGCTTATTAAATGTTAATATTCTTTAGTATTTCTTGCTAAAGGCAGAAGGTAATCTCAGGTATTTCACACCAGCCCATACTACAATTTACCACAGATCTGATGAACACATCCCCTGAGGAGATATATCATCCAGATTTTTATAAGGTCACAATGCTTCCCCCAGATGAATCTCGAGTGCTGATAAAACTGCTGTCCACCAGCGAAGAACTCCACTCAAGCAGACAGAACAGGAACAGGGTGATCCATTACTAAGAGGACACCTAACCATAACCCCTGATTTTTTTGTTCTGTAGGCTCTATATGTTTGCAGCACGTCTGTCTAAGGATCGACTCTTCCTTTACCAAGCACTGATCTAAAAAAATCAGTGTCTGCTTCCTTTTTGCCACTACTTCCTTTTAGCCAGCAGTGCTCCAGAGCTTGCTTCAAAAGTACTTGGGCAAAGAGTATAGAAGTAAAGAATGCAAAACTTTTGTATGGTGTACCAGGGTCTATTTGCAAGCTGTTAGATGGCTAGTTAAGGCTAATATTCAGAGAGGGTTTTTTTTGTAACAACTGAAAAATAGGCTGACTGGAGAATTTTCTGTGCAATATTTTGTCCTTCTGTTAAAGTGTTTGTCTTGAATTGAATGTTTCAATACTTGAATTTAAGCATCTGTAGTGTTTTCCTGCATGAGAGCCTGTATTTCCATCTCCTGGATTTATTTGATTTCTGGTCAAGTCACTTAACACCCTTATGTTTCACTTTCTCCATCTGTGAAATGTGGAAAATTTAACTTAGCTGTCTTATGGTGGCATGGAGAGTAATTCAAAAATGTTTGTCAAGCACTTTGAGATCATAAATTGTACTATTATAGCATTTAACAGATGTGATTCTATCACACCACAGAAAACAATGTTATCAGAGAGACCCTTGTGTGTCTATGACCAGGTGCCTCCACTCAGAAACAGGTTGCTGCATGAGAGACATTCAGAAATTAGGAAACTTGCCTGCAGTTGAAAGACTGGCAGGAAAGTTTAGTCTAGCTTCCCGCTCCCCCTGATCAAAGATATGTAGCTACTTAGGGGAAATTAAGGGATAGGTCAACCACATTTTGTGTCCTATCCAACTGGGAGCAGGATGCCAAGGTTTCTACCCCAGTCCTTCAGGTACTGTTGGGCACAAGTGACTGTTGGCTTCAGTCTGAGGTTGTGTCTGAAGGCTGAGTTTTGTCTAAACTGTACAGAGGGATGTCAGGACACCTCCTGGATGCTTATCACCTATTGAGCTCAATAACCACCATTATGCTTGAAACAAAAAGACAGTTTTCCTGCTTCCATTACAAGTCTAGCTAAGAAAACCAACCAGAATAACACAGTGTGATGACTAACTTCCTAACATGTCCTGAATATTGAATATTCTATTGAATTTCGCCTTTTCAAAGAAACGTTAATAAAAACTATTTTCGTTAATGTTTAAGAATCTGAGTCACCATTTAGATGCAAAAGCTTTTTCTTCTTCTTTTTTCTTGGTTTTATTTTTGTGGTGTTTTGGGTTTTTTGCGTTTTGTTTGTTTGTTTGTTTGTGGTTTTTTTTAATCTTTTTTGTTCTCTTTTAGCCAAGAGCTTGTTGTCATACTGAATGAAGAAATTGAGACCCAGGGGTATGTTTTGGAATAAATTCCTGATGCTATACTGTGATATGCTTGGTGAGACTGAACTGTCTACAGTAGACTCCTGCTTGAGTCTGCCTGGATCTCTGCTTCATCCTTGATAAAACCAAAATCTAGAGCTAGCTAGAAAACAGTTGTTTTCCTACCTAAATAAAAAATGTTACACTTTCTATAAGTGCTATTTTTTTTTTCATTGAATGTTCATGTCAAAGGAAAAAGATATTTGCTAGGATAAGTTGGCTGGGTTTTTGTAAATTGACCACTAGCCCATTATGAATTAAATCTGCTTTACTGTAGAATTTCCAACCAGCTCTGTCACATCAACATCCTACCTATAGGAAAGAGTAAATAATTTATCTCTTTTGTATTATTTACTTAGAAAAAACATTAATATTTATTAAGCAAATAAGGGTCATTTTTAATCTGCGTACCTAAAAGGATTGATATATACACTGGACTCAAAGATATGTTGTCACTAGCACACCCATTTAACATATCACACAGTGGTTTATAGCCATGAATAATGACAGTTTAATAAAGATACCATACTTGCCTCTAATGCTGCATCTGATAACATAAGTAAAGGTAGCATGATATGATAACTTAATAAAATGGTTTGAGAAAGGAGAAAGTCATTACAGATATCAGTCTTCAAGGGTAGACGATATGAACTTGTGAAGAATTTTTTCTTTCTTTTCCATGCTCTTTTTTTCCCCCAAGTCTTACGGTTCAATGGGATAAAATCTTCAAAACAAAACACCAGGGCATAAAAATGCCATTAACATGAGTAAAAATAGCACGGGTAACTCCTTAGTGACAACTGACTTCACAGTGTCAAAATCACACGGTTTTATTGACCTAGTTGAATTTCTTCCCCTCAGAATCAGAAACGTACCCAATTTCCTGCAGGAATGTCTGTACAGTTTTAGTTTAGTTTACTCATTAATGTTTCAAACCTTTCTACCACAAAGGAACAGACACATGAAAGTGAAAATGTACCTTTTTTTCACAGCAGGGAGCCTTCATAATGAAAACTTGGCATGCACACCTGAGGAGAACAGTAAAGCTTATGGAATTTACATATGAGGATTGTAATGCTTTTTTTTTTTTTTTTTTGTAACTGCAAAAGAGAGGAGAATAAAAAGAGAACTTGTGACATTTTGTCACCAAGGTTATTAGCAAGAAATAAATTTTACCTCTGTGTTAAAGATGCAGAGAAGACATGTAAATATGTAATTTTAAGTGTTCTGGGCATCTTCTACATTTTTTTCTGTACATATATGACAGCTGGTAGTACTATTGGGTTTTATTATTATATTTCTCCAGGGTGCTATATAGGAAGGACTCAGTTCATCTTCAGAATCTAGGTGAAGAAGCTCTCATTCCTCTCAGTGGGAGGGGGGTGAAGACCAAAAAAGTTGTGAGAAATTTATTTGAAAACCTGTAACGTCTTGAGTTTAGAGGCAGCCAGTTACATGATTGCATGTTTTCCCTGTTTTTCCTGCTTCTCAAATTTGGGGTTTCATATCAGTATCTGGTAGTGTTTAGGAGATTTATTTATTTATCATCTCCAAAATAAAAACAAAACCAGGAAACTGAATTAGTTTATTAGTTCATTTGCTTCTAAATAAATGTAACACTGTACCTAGGCAATTAAGGCACCTATATAGTAAAGAAAAAAAATCTACACTTTTAGATGGAAAATAACCCTCTGTCACCATCTAGCATGTTTTGTCATTTCTATCCTATTTTCCTGTTCTGTATTTCCATACACCATGACATCTGTAACAACTCATGTTATTCCCATTATCAGCAGGTTAAGTTTTCTTCACAAGTCATCTGTAAATAATTCACCTGTGGGTATTATTTAGCAGCTATGTCAAAGGGAGGGGGAAAAAAACACCCCAAAGAAACTTTCTTACAGCTTAAAACCAACCTGAGTGCTGAGCATTGCCTGATTTAATCCTCAGAGGGACATCAGCTCACTTGATCAGCCTCAGCTTCCCTATTTTTATGATGAGAATAGATTCATACTTCTTCTCATAAAATAGCCTAGTTATTGTTTGAAGTTGCTAATTATTATTCTATAGATAGATAAAAGCAGTTGGTGAAAGAAAAAGATTTAAAGGTATATTGCTAAAATAAAACCTTTTGTTTCATCTCTAAAATATCATAAATCATTTGTGCTAATGAGACATGGGAACATTTTTTTGTATCAGTAATTCATTCTCAGGTTTCTGCTGAACTTTTCAGCTGTATCTGCTGGAACCAGGGATCTCTTTGTATGTTTGCAGATGTCTGACTAGTTCTCAAAACTGGTGTATTTCCTATTATAATTTTATGAGTTTTCTCATGCTATGTCTCTACATACAGTTTTTGCATTTCTTTCAAAGTCTCCTTGTGCCTCTCCTATTATCGATCTCAGAAGGCAGCATTCATTGAAATAGAAAAGGAAGCAGAATTTGTCTAATAGGGTATGAGTATAGGGTAAGTATTTATAAAAGAGAAAGTCAAAGTAAGGCAAAAGGCTGTATATAATGAACAAATAACCATCTTTTAACTTGCTTTTCAACAAATAACTTACAGTTTACTCCATTAATTGCAAGCATGAATTATGTTATCTCTGATGCTTTTAAATATCTACAGCTGAGTAATAGGGTTTTTGACAAAACAGTGTCTCCATCTCACAAAAGAAACCAATTGTTTCACACCACAACTGCAGCTTAACTCCCAAGGGGACACAAAACCTTTTAAGAGTAAAGTGGTGATGTTTCCTTTGCCTCTGTTCAGGAAAAAAAAAAAATCAAAAAGTTAAAATTGTATTTAGTTCACTTCACAGAACTGTAGCAAAACCTTAAAAAAAAAAAAAAAAAACTAAAAAAGTAAAAATTTATTTTGGTTCCTCTCCAAAATTTGTAAAAATACATAAAAAAAAAAAAAAAAACCAAAAGTCAAAATTTTATCTAGACCACTAACAAGAAGTTCACCAAAACCTGAAAAAAAAAAAAAAAAAAATCAAAAAGTTAAAATTGTATTTAGTTCCCTTCACAGAACTGTAGAAAAACCTTAAAAAAAAAAAAAAAAAACCACAAAAAAACCCCAAAAAACAAAAAAAATCAGCTAAAACCAAAACTGCTTCAAGAACATCTCTTAATATCTCTTCAGAAGTGAAAAGAATAAATCTCCACACAAAAACTGATTTTCCATAGGCAAAAATTTTCAGGAAGGAAAAAGCACAGTCAAGGGAAGAATTTTGCACAGACAATTGTCTTTAAAGGAAAAGGCACATAGGCACTGATAATACACGTGTTGCATCCTGTCCTTGACCATATGTATGCTACAGAGGGGTGAGTTCCTTCTTGTAACCATCCTGAAATAATCAACTGCAGCACTGACAGGGTGAGCAGGCTCATGAGTCTTTATTCCTGCGGAGTTTGACTGAAGTTGAGTCCTGAAGACCAAGAGACATCTGATGCCCCTGAAGACACCAGTCTTTAGGGAAAGGACAAAGTTTCTCTACTGTTGTAATTCCAGAGAGATTTGCTTTGAAGTGAAGGAGCATAGCTTGCTGCAGGAGAGTGCCAGTCTCTCCACCAAGAAGTTGTCCAACAAAGTGCTGCTCTCCACACTCAGCATGGAGCAGGCTGCGAGGAAGTGGTGTGTCTAAGGACAAGGCATGCACTCAGGACACGTGCCCCAAAACGTCATGAACTGGTGCACACTTCTGCAAAGAAATCATCTCGGTGAAACCCCCAGGGATGCTGGTGAATATTATGTCAGGGTAGAAAGTACTTCTGTGCATTAAAACCATTACATGTCAGGTACCTGTTAACACTGCAGTATAGGATCTTTTCTGAAGTGGTTTTCCCAGGAGAGACTATCTGAGATCAAAGCCACGATATTTCCTGATTGAGAAAGGACTTGAAGTATGCCTCCAGAGGAGGCAGATCCTCAGAGCTCTTTAGGCACCCACCTCCTTTGGAATCAGAGAGCTCTGAACATTTTAGTAACTGAGGGAATCTGGGCACGGGACTGGGTTTCAGTGAGCATAATAATGTTTTGAATTCATAGTACTTCCTCTCCATCCTGGCAGGCTTTTATCTTGCTGAGCAAAACTAATAAAATATTATCTTTTTTTTTTCTTTAAGTAGGAGATAACGTGGTTTAAGATGTCCTTTGAAAAGAGAAAAAAAGAAAATAAAAGAAAAAGCCTTTATTTCCAAATATCTGTTCTCTCTTCTGCAGTGAAAAATATATCAATCCAAAACCCTATAGGAAAATGAAGAAATATTAGCATATGCAAGAACCTATATTGTTCATATTACATCACGAATGGCCTTAAATTTGTCTGGCTCAAGGTTGTCCTTTGATTGGTATTCAAGTGGAGTGGTAAGTGTGTGCTCTCTAATCCCTGCAACACATGGTAATTTTTTCATTCTCTCTGTCTCCACCTGTTCCATGGTCCAGTGGAGGGCTGCAAATCCTATCAGGGGAGTGCAGCACTGCTAAGCCTGCTTCCCTGGCTCCAGTCCATCACATGTGCACTCAGGCTGCAGAGCACCGAGCCAGCTGCAGCCCAACGATCATGTTATCAGATGACGGATGGCTTCATATCAGGTGTTTAAACTGACGAGCTGCCCCATCTGGTAAATGATTTGGGAAGTCTGGCCTTGCTAGATGAATGGGGAAAGTGACAATGCCAATCAGTGTGACCCCTGCAGCTTCCCTGCTGCCGGCCCAACAGCCACAATCAAGTATACCCCACTGGTTTACTTTTTCAATCCCGTTGCCACTCTACTGAGACCTACTGTCACAAAATTGCCACTAAATTATATCATTAATCCAAATATTTTCCTTGTAAGAACCTTCACAAAATGCACACAATGCTTTCAGCAGGGCTGGAAAACGGGTTAAGTTGACAGAGGATGGTGCAGTTCTAGATTTTGCGGGGGTCTGTTACAGATGATTTTGGTGAGCAGGCCAGTGACACATTTATTGAGGCACTTTTTCTTTCTTCTTTGAAATTATAAAAAACATGGGGCTGAGCATCAAGCATGAGGAGGAGATACGATGGACTAGATTCTCACCTGGCACTGATTCAGAAAATCACTTACACTTAAAGCACATGATGAATTCCCTCTAACTTCAGCAAAGCCAGATTAATTGCCATCAGCTTGAGACCCAGTCCTCAGTATTTTATTAAAGTACCTGCTACAGAATATGTGATTGAAAACTAACACTCTTTAAAATTACTACTGAAGTACCATTTCATAATGTGGTATTTAAAGTCTATTTAAAAAATTCCATCTTCTCTTTGTTTAAAATATTATTATTTTATTACTGAAGTCTGTGAAATATAAGTTACATAAACATGGGAGCTTGCAATTTAAAGCAGTGTTAAATTTTCAGTCATGGATCATGTGCATTTGGTTTAGTTGCATAGTCTGTTGCAAACTAGCTAGTTATCGTACTAGAGATCAAATAATGGAGACATGACAGAATACATAGATACTACAAAAACAATTTTCAGTACAATATTTATTTTAATCAGAAATTCGAAATGACTTAACTAGAGTAGTGAACAATCTTGATGCCATTTTGGTTTTGTTCTCAACTTAAAAACATATTTTTCTCCTCAGCTCCTTGATACATGTGGGATTTTGTCCATCCCTATTAGAAAACTACTTTCTTAAATAACAAGCAGCAGTGAATGAACTAAACAAAAGAGATATCCTAATGAAAATGACAGCACAGCAGGTACACTTGTGATTTAGTGTCATTTCTCTTTGCATGCTGCAAAATTGTCAAGCATTTCAGGTACAAAAAGTAAAACCTTCTATTCCATACAGGATAACTGCTGCAAATTGGCAACGTGTAGATATTTTAATAACAAGGCAAACATCAGCAGCTACCTGAGGTATTCATAAGCCTACATCATCTTTATATTTACCGCAGATCATTCACAATCATTTCTTTGTGTACCGTAGTACTTATTTGTGAATTTGTATGCTCTTGGATGTGTAGAGAGGTTGTACAAAGAGATTTATGTTTTGCTAAGTTGTACAAAGCAGTTTTATCACTGAATTGGTGGCTAGCATTTCAGTTTTCTTGGTTATCTTTGCATAGGCCTGCCTCATACAACACAAGGAACATATTTATGTTTTATTCGGTTATTAACTACAAAACCTAAGAGTCAGAAGGAGATAACTCTTGTATGCCACAGAACAGAGATATGTGTTACTCATATTGGCATATACACATATGCAAAGTTTTATTGTATTTACCTTAAACACATATAATTTCAAGATCCTATGAGAAGACAGACTTTGCATTAAAAATATTTTCGGGATTTATATTTCTAACTTAGATGTCTGGCAAGGCTCAATTGTTGTGTAGCTATCAGGTGTGGTTCTCCTACCCTGTCTCCTTTTCTGATGCTCTGATAACCTTTCTTCCAGTGCTATTTCTCTCCTTTTCTTCCTTGAGGCAATGAGAGAGTGCATAACAGCAAGCCTAAAACTTGTCCTTCCCCAGAGAAGACTGAAGGTACAGACTGGGAACTTGTGTAAAACAACAATGGGAATGTCAATATTTACTCAGGAATCCTCAACATATTGTCAGAAAGAAATTCAAAGCCAGGCAAGAAGGGGAAAGAATAGAATGCTCTTTTGCCTCATTCTCCTCTCACCCTCCCTTCCTTTTACATCTTTATCAGACAGAAAAGATATTAAGAGCCGCAAGATCTGGTATAGCATTGCTGCATCCTGAAAATGGACAGTGGTTTTGGTTTGGCTTTTGGGTACCTAAAGAATGCAGAAGCCTCTGCAAAATTAGTTCTTTTGTAAACAAAGACTACATAAAAGTCAAAATTAATATATAGTTGTTTTAAAACTGATTTGTATGCACAACACAAAAGTATAAATTACTTCACCAAGATTTATTGATTCGTGTCAAGGCATCATTACTTTTCAAAGTGTGAAAAATGATCATATATTTATGACCTGCCGACTGAAGCTGTTTTGTGAATTAGTAAAAGCTCTGGAGAGGAGCAGCCTAATTGCATTATCATAGAATCAGAGATGGTTGTCAATTTTCCCCCATTTAGCTTTTCTCCTTTAGTTTGTTAAAATGAAGGTGCCATACGTTGGTTGAATTCACTAATACTCTGATGAATGAGGTATTTTCCCAATAGGCTCACTACGAGTATAAACAGTGAATTAGGGATGATAGGTCATCAATCATATCTCCTTCTAACAGGTCTTTGCCCTGAGATTATTTGTTATATATTAAGAGCACTTACAAAGTTATCATAGAAAACACTCTGATGGAAAGACACTAAGTTGACCTTAATTCCTTCTTCTTGGGTTTGTCAGGGAGTTTGTTGTTTCAAACAGATATCCCCATGTGATGGCATACTCATTATCTAGTTTTGATTTTCTTCATTAACAGTTTTTGTTGTTCTTGTCTTTTAAAAGATGTGTCACTTTCATAGTACTCCCCTTTAATACATCTATACACTGTGGCTGAAACATAACATTTGCTCTGAATTTTGAGTATTTTCATAGGTTTGAGGGTGCTTCTGGATCTCAAAAGCTATGCTGGTTGCCATTTTAGTAGGAAACTGTCGTTTACACTCCTCTTTGGAAAGGTATTTAATCATCACTGGGGCAGAGTCTCTGCACACACTGTAGTGTAAGCCAGCATTTCATCTCCACTGATGAGCATCAGCCCCTGGTGGAAGTTAAGCATATGTTTAGGCAGTGTCCTGGCTGGAGGCACTTTCCTGGATGTTATCCTTAATTTAAACCAAAAAAGGTCAAAGGCAATCTATAATTCAGAGTACCTCTCACCTCCTGCAATGTGACTATGGCTGGCTCCAGCTGTGCTGCTGAGTCAGTGGGGGAGGCAGAGCAGGAATTCATCCATAATTGCGTCCTGCGACCAGGGTTGCATCACGTGAGGCCCCATAACAAGCTGTGCTAATAATGTGCTAACAGATGCGGGAGGGCTTCTGCTCCTGCTCCCAGCAAATCTATGACTTATCATGCTTATTAAGCTGGAGGTAAATTTGCCCTTCAAAGATACACATCCAACACCCACTGAAATCAGCAGGAGGACAGTGCAGCAGGGCTGGCATCAGCCTCGGCTCAGCCTGCTCCTTCCCCCGGCTGCTTATGGAGCTCCCCTGTTGCATCCCTTGAGTTTCCAGTCAGGAAGGTGGTAAGCTGGGCAGATGCCAGCCTTGGTGCCCAGGGCAAGACCATAGTGTGACATGATGCTTCCTTCTAATGCACCAGGTCTCCAACATGCTACCTTTCAGGAGCTGTTGGATCAGAAGTTCTTTCACGTTTAGCAGTCCTCAGTGGACTAGTTTTCCTAAGAATTTATTTGGTTCATCATCCACTGAAACTAAATGTCTTGGGTACAGCAGCATGGCAGAGAGTGGACAGCAGGTAGATTGGAGCAATTGTAAATATCTGAGTGATAGGTTTATAGTATATGTACATCCAAGGGTTGGGAACTTTGCAGAATCACTCTTTACTGAGCAGTAATGCAGCCATCACCTTTGACAGAGCTGACCGTACTCTAGAAACTGGGCTAGAAGGGTAAGGATCCTTCATTTACCTTGCATGACAAGCAGCTACTCACAGCAATAGAAAACTTTAAAGCTCTGCCATTGCTGGCAATAGCAACTCACTTATGCAATCCCATCTTGAATGGTATGGCCTAACTATATTGCATTTAATTCCCTGTGCCCAGACCCTGGCTACATTTAAATGCATTTGTGAAAATCTTTGTACTTGAATGTGAGGAACAGAGCCTCCACTGCTCTTTCTAATTGCAACAACACAGGCATTTTTCCGAACACCCTGAAGACCATCAAATTACAGACATGAATTTGGAATCCTATTAATATTAGTATAATAAAATCTTTGTTCATACAAGCGTTGAGAAAACCCAAAGCCGTGCAAGCACAGTGTCTGCACATTCTGATTCACCTAGATGTGTTGAGAATAATTTTTGCCATTAGGCAACCGGCTAACAGTTCCAGCACACGAACTTGTGATTACCAAAATGGCAAACATTAAGGAAAGAAGAAAACAGATTCCCAGACTAAAGCAAAAATCTCACAAAACCCAAAATATTTGTGGGACTTCAAAAGGAGTTTGTCTAAGGAAAGGTGATCTCTTGTATAAGAAAAATAACATTTCCCATACGCAGATTTTATTCCATGAATGTGGTTCTGTGAGTATGGTTGTTGTTTTGTTTTTTTTTTTTTTGGGGGGCGGGGGGAAGCAAATTCATCAGAAATTTTACAGCATTCACATTCCTACCATTTGCACCACACATCTTGCAGGACTAGGACTGAAAGTCCATTCAACAGCTATTCACCAAATTGGTTATTTTCATTATTCGAGAGGCTAAAGGATGGGTCAGGTAGGTATGATAAGGTCAAAAAGATTAAGGTAAATGTGCAAACAAGCTGGGGAAGGAGATTGCATGGTACTGATGTTGGCTGTGAAACTTGATTCAGGGTGAAACTTGAAAGACAGAAAAGAGCTTTAAGGAAGGGAAGAATGGTAGCTCTGTCATGAGGTTAGCTTTTCCTTTGAGAAAAAGCAGCGAGATTTAGGAGAATGGGGAAGATGTTATTGTAAGAGAAACATAAACTAAAGTGGGCTATTTCTAATTTAACAATAGGTGGCCTTGTTTTTTGTCAGTTTATGGTAACGTGTGTTTTTGTCTTCCTGAACACTCTTCTTTTGTCATTCAGCTATATAATCACCACCTTTTGTAAGATAATCACAGGTAATTAACTTTGTAACTGTTCTTGTCCTGTTAGACTAGTAATTGTCTGTCTCTGAATCACATATCTAGGAGTTTTCTCAGATAAAGGAAGATATGATCTATTCCACAATTTCAAGTCTTTTGACGACTGATTGATGGCCAATTGTTTTACATATGGTGATATGTTTATGTTCACTGATAGTGGTTCTGAAAGGCTAGACTGCATTGAACCACATCATTTGTAAAAGTGAACCCTGTACAATCTAACCAGACAGAGCATTTAAATTCTACTAGTTTTAGGTTCTTTATAACTTTGTTTTACTCTTAGATGTACTGCATTAAGGAACAAATGGAACAATTAAAACCTGAATAAAGAAAAGAACAATAGCCTTATCTGTTCCAGAACAAAAGTCCATCTTACTGAATAGTCAGTCTCTGAGTAAGCCAAGCACCAACAGTGGCTTGAAGAGGTTAAAAAGCAACCATGGCAGATGTAGTGATATGTTTCCAGCCTCCAAAAAACTGGAGGTCAAGGGCATTTTGAGATACAGTTATACCAAATTCAAGAGTCTTACTCTACCATGATCTTTTCCACCTTTTAATTATTTTTTAATGCATCAGACATGGAAGCATGTGAAGTTTTCACATTCATTCTGTGATCTGGAATTCTACAATTTGAGCACAAACTGTTTGAAAGTCTATGCTCATTTCTCTGTTTTGAACCTGTGGTTTCATGTGATGTCCCTATTACTCTCCTTCACAATATATCCCTCATAATTTTGGAGATGTGCATCAAATTTCAATAACTTTGTGAGTTTGGTTTTTTTATTATCCCCAGCCAAAAGAGTCCTAATCCACTCTCCTGTTGTTCATATGGAAGGAAAGGCAAATAATCTTTGTACTTATCATCCCTGAACGGGCTTCAGACTAATAAGGATGTTGTACGTTTTATTGCCCAGACATGCAGGAAGGGCAGGAATGGTAAATCTGCCCTCTCCCTGTCATGGAAGATCAGCATCCTCCACAGGGATAGCAAGGTGGCAAGCAGTGGCAGAACGGAAATCACAACAATATTGCTCATACATCCCCAAATCCCAGAGCTATTCAAGCTTTGATTAAATGTCCCAAGACAGAATTCAACACCTGGCTGAAAAGTTTTGCACCTGGCTTCTGTGCTCAACTCCCATATGAAGGGGAGCTAAGGGAACATACATTGGACTTCTTCCAGCACTGCTTTTCAGAGTACTCGTGTGTGCAAACAGGAACAGGAGGTCAGCAACTGAAGAAAGCATCATTGCCACAACAGTCACTGCCAAGAGAGGTGATGCCGTCTGCATCTGTCAGTGGGGCTGTCACTTCATCACTGCTGACTTTGGAGGCAATGCTAATGTCTGAAGGCTTTCTTGTCCCCGTTTCCCCATTCCACAGTAAGCTGCCTCAGCAGTTGTGTCAGCACAGTATTTTGTGAAGCCGTTTTAGGAACCAGACAAGAAAGCTGGCCACCAGAAATTCTTTACCTTGAAAAAACCCTCCACGTTTGGGACAAAGACACTTTTTAAGCCAGATCAGTACACTGATCTCTATGAAACAACTGCCAGTAAAGAAGAGAGCACACCACAGCCGGAGAGAAAGCAAACTGCTAAAATACGAGGGGGAAATGGGGAGCTCACAAGCTACCATTGCCGCCCAAGGAAGCATCCCTGGTTCCTTGGTTCTGCTGCACTTCAGCATAAACAAGATGTCTGTATAGAAGGACAATGTCACAGGATCAGGATTTCCCATTTCAAAAGTAACCATCAGCTTAGCCCCAAATTTATTTTAAATATCTCAGCTTTGCCCCGGTGTTCATGTAGCAGCAGCAGTTAATTTTCCTGTGACAATGTTCTATTCTACTGACATTATCTCTTAAGTATAAGACTATTCTATTAAAGTAGATGAATTGAATTTCATTTTCTCTCACTTCAAATAATGGCATTCTATTCACATTGCTTTCAGTACACCATGGTAGAGTATGGACTTTTGTTAGAGGCTGGCACCCGCTAATGCTGTTATAGTAAGGGTAGAGATTTCCATTATAAATCCTCTTTTACGGTGTTTTAAATCAGCTATAAAAGTTCATTCCAAGCTGAAACCTGGCACTAGAAAAATAAAATATTTTTTTTTAAGTTAAGAATTATTTGTCTTGGTTGTTTTAAAAGTCTTTCAATTGTATAAATGGAAAAAAAAGTTTATCAGTTCAAGATGTATTTAAAAATTTGTACAGATCAACATCTTTTCAGCTGAAGGATACAGTTTGACATTATTTTATAATGTATTCTAATTGCTTTTTGTAGTATGAAAAATACCTAGTTCTTAAACTTTAGTGAGAGTGTCTTCTACATGCCAAGTAACTGCTTTTCACAAGGAGTTTTATTGCATATATTCTAAATATGTTTTTTTACCAAAGAGGTTTTTAAAATAACATATTCATAAATCTGCCTTAATTCATGATTTCATGGCAAACTTTTAACACTTACGAAACAGCTGTTACAGTCAATATTTTTTTGTGTTCTAATAACTCCTTTTTTCAAATCCATCATGTATCCTGATTTACAAAAGCACTTAACCAGGGCTCACAAGGCAGGACAAAGAACAAACAAGACAACAGGGACCGGCAGTCTGATCTCCCAGGCAGAGCAGCTAGGCTGGACAGCCACATGCTCTCAAGAACATGACAGCTGTGGGCTCTCTCTTCTCTGACTCTGCTGTCATCTGAATATCCCATTCAGGCTTTTATTTCTGAAGTATATACATTCTTGAACACACCATTTACTGTATTACCTTTAAAGAAATCCCTGTGTGAGAAGGATATAGCACAAAGTAATAAAAACAGTTCTGGACAGAGCAAATTCTCATTGGTCAATAGAAATGTCCACTTACTCTGGTCTTATTGATAAAGCTTTTTATTTACCCCACAGCTTTCAATGCATCTTAGCAAGCACAATAAAGTCCAAACATGCACTCTCTGAGTGCTCACATATGTTACATCACAGTAAAACCCACATAAGAAGCATTAATAGGTGCATGCATCACAGTAATTACACATTATTGTAATATGCTGCAATCATGAGCAAAACATTATACCACGTACTGCTCACAGATGTCACCAGCTTCCAACCTGAAGCCTGACTCCAGATTTCCAAGCAGTAGCTGGCTTGAGCAGGCACCTACTCTCAGACTAGCAGATTCAAGGTTAAAAGTCAGTCCTTCCCAACCTATCCCGAGTGTGCATTACATTTTACAGATAGTCCAGGCAGTGAAACAGTTTTATTGTCCCATTGAAAAGACCAGGAAAATCTTCTCTAGGTAAGCCACAGCTTCCACAAAGGCTGAATGAATAGTAATCATGGAATCACAGGATCAATCACAGAAGCTAAAAGGGACCATCTAATGAAAGCCCCCTGCTAAAGGAGGTCCACCTTTATCAGGTTGCACAGGATAATGCCCATATAAACCAGGGAAACTAAATTTCTATTTCTCATTGCAGAAAACGTCCAGTAAACGAAAAGTGATGAACTTCAGAGCAGTGCCTATCATTATGGTTGGGTTCTCCAAGCAGTCAGCAGCTTGGCTTTTAAACAGCATGAAGAATGAACTCTTTCCATTTATGAAATCACAAGTGCAGTGAGGAGCAAAAGGAAAGCGTAGGTATCTCATGCACTACCACTGAACATTTTAGGAAACCAAATAATGAAATACAATTGAAAGCCATCTCTGTGGTTCTGTCTTTTGATCCAGCATCATCTTCCTAAATCCTTTACATCGCTGTTTCAAGCTGTTCTACCACCATTGAAGTCCTTAACTACATACCGAGCTATGAGAAACATCAAGCTCTTAGCTACCTGTAGCAAGACAGATAGTTTTCATGTGAGATATCCAGTGCTCCAGGAATCTGTTAGGAAAGCACTCAGTGCTTCTGTCACCAGATGTGCAACACTAATCACATCAATTCTTTGCTATTGAGTGATCTGCAAAATATAAAACCACCTCAAAACAAGTTCTTTGTGTTGGATTTTTGACATTTGGCTTTTTGAGATCATGCCTGAGCTCTGCAATACTTTTTATGATTTTTTTTTTATATCTTTGCAGAAGTCTATTTTTGCAAATCACCAGAATAACATACTAGTCTACATGGCTACTAGTATACATGGCTACTAGTCTACATATCTAAAGGACATTATGAGAGAAGAACAATAATAATTTTCTTTAACTTTAATTTTGCTATCTGCTGTTTGATTCCATCAATGGAAAATACAATGAACTACAGAATATCATCTGAGGAATGTAATATGAGATTAATAATTGCAATTCAGAATAGTTCCACTAAAAATACCACCAACCTAAGCAGAAGGTTGGTGGTATCACTGTGGACAACAGTGATAAAATGTTCCCACTCAGAGCAGTCAGTTGTTGTTACAGATCATTTCATGTTTTTTAAGACATACCAAGTGAGCACACAGCAAATTTAACTGCAGACTTGCCCAAATACTTGAATGACCAGGAAGAGAGGACTGCACACATAAGGAAGAGAGGCCTATATACTATTCCAACTTGTAAGTAAATGTATGAAAAATTATTTCCTCTTTAGATAATGGGAACACAGATTGAAAGAGCTGTGTGAAAACAGAGGCCACAATATGATCACACTGCAGATAAATCCCTAGTGTATTCCCAGTTTTGTAGACAGTTTCTCACCTTAGAACAGTGACAAAGGTCCCCAGAGTAGGTTTTAGCAGAATCACTTTTCTAGATTCTCAGCAGTATGAGGTGATGCCCTCAGGAGTTTTTACAGAGAAGAATGGGCTAGGTTATGCCTATTGTGCCAATAAACAGAACAGAAGAGAACACGAACCACCCATGGTGATATTTCAGCTCATGTGTTGCAAAAAGGAGGAAAATCAAGGTCTTCAGGTGTCCTTCATGCAAACTGTTGGAGGCATGTGGGCCTGTAGTCCTTCTTCCCTGACGGCAAATAATATAACGAGTAACAGGTGAATGTATCTACAAAACAAATAACGAATCTGGCTTCAAGGATAATTTGGATCATCTTGATTTCAGAGGACATATGTGAGGGTGTGGAATGGCAACAATTTCTTGATCTAAACAAATGTGCTAGTGAAAGCAGTGGAGTTAGTTTAAGAACACATGCTGCTGGTAAAATAAGACATTCATGGGCACTGTAGGTCAAATGGGCTGACACTTCTAAGATAACTTGATTTTGAAATTGCTACATTAATAATTTAGAGGAAAAGGTGTAGAGTTAAAAAATATATAAAACCTTCCTCACTTTCCTAGCTTGAGCAGTTTCAGAGATGTTCAGCTGTGACTAGAGAGGAAAGGATGCCAACTTTCCAGCGTGTGTGTGCACATTTCTTTTGCTCATAATTAATAGCCCCTGTGCTTGCTAAGTTTTTGGAAAGCAGCTCGCAGCCTACCTAGGTAATGCCTTCTGACAACGTTTTGAAGATCAGTTATGTCATATGGCTGCCTTTTAGAAAAAAAATTGTAATGCATAGCAGTGCCATATGGCATCTCTGAAGAATCAGCCGGATTGGACAGACATTCATTGGATAAAGTCCCACAGCACTTGGAAAAGAATGTAGTCCTGTTGCCAAAATGTGGCCTTTGTTAATCTCCTAACTATTATTGTGCAGAAACCAATTCATCTGTATTAATTATAAACAAATTTTAATTACTTCAGTAAAAGCTCATTATACAAATATCTAATGCCAAAGAAGCTGCCTTAACCCTTTGTGAGACTCCAAAGAAAACTTTAGATGTTTGACTGTGAGTACTCTGAGAAAAGCTGAAATTTCAGCAAGAATGCAAAGTACAATTGTGTGACATTTATGTTTTCTCCTTTTCATATTTCATGCTGTACGTGTTTTACAGTCTCTATCAAAATAGTATGTCTGTGTGTATAAAAAGCCATTTACATCTCAAATCTGAGAACACATAACTAAACTTTACATTTTCTATTGTTTCAGATTTCAAAGAAAAATATAGTCCATTTAAAATTGTAATGATTCTCAATGGTATGAATAACATGATGAACTGTGACCTGTTCATAGTAAAGCATTCACCACTAGCCAAGCTTGCTTGCAATTTTTCTGTCTGGCTTGTAGACCTGCCATTGACCAATCCATCTGAGACGTAAAGGCATAGTGTTTGAGGATAGTTCAGGTACAGCTGTTGGTTCTGCAGTCTGCACCCACCAAGAGACTATCGAGTCTGTTCCTGCTGACAGGAATATGTGTTTTGCAGTACAGTTTAGCAAAACACTGCAGTTAGTTACACTCACCAAGCATTCGTGTAAACTGAAAAAGCACGAGTGCAGCCTAGAGAGGTTCAGTGAGCAGTGGATACTGAGGGATGGAAGAAAGCCCCCAGCCCCAGGTTTCCTGCTTCATTAGGGAGGTCCCAGGATAGCCTGTCAGCCAGCAAAGTTCTCCTTTCCTAGCACTTTTAGTGAGGGAGCTCTCTACAATTGTATCCAGTTATTCTGCTCAGCCAAGAATGAAAAAGCCAGGGTGCAGCCGAGATATTTTCATGTATACAGATTTGTCTTGTCCAGCTTAGATTCCATTTGCTAAATTCATTTTTTTGTGCCATGATACAACATTTCTAAATGCAGTGTAGTCTGCCCAAGGGATTGGTCTCCAAAAAAAAGGTCTCCTCTAACTTTACTTTGGTACGGATGAGTGGCAATGCACTTCCTTGTATCTTGGCTATGACCAAGAAATGCTCTAGGAGTCTGGACAGGTTAACTCATTCAGACTGCTTTGCCACTTGACATATTATCACAATGAGCTCAAGGTCAAGAAAACACAAAGAAGGACCCTGGAGCTTTGCCATGAATTTCAATTTTGAATGAAATCCAAAACTCAATGGGGAAAAAAAAAAAGAAAGATTTTACTTAGTTTGAGGTCTAAATCACCTAACCTTTCTTAACTATATATCTTTTTTGAATTAATAGAGCATACATAATCTTATAGTATGAAACTCTTACAGACTTACATCTCTTCACACTTGCTGAAAAACTGACCCACCTTAATGAAACCCTCAGGAGTTTGACAGACTGAGAGGTACAAATGTCATCTCACAATTATATATATTTTCTTATTCCATGGGAATTTTCCTATGAGAAATAATAATCTTAAAAAATCATACTTGTGTAGGAATTTTTGAATAATATGTGAGATTGTGTGGTACCTGTAGTTCTATTTCACCACATCAATCCTTCTGTTTTAACAAATTTTGGAATCATAGAATCATTCCCAAAAAAGTTCAGAACACTCTCTGCAGCTCAACAGCTTAAACCCAATAGAAACACTTCATGCCTTCTTCCTGACTTAAACTTTGGTATCCCCATTTAAAAAATCTATCTCACTTTAATTTTTCTGCTTTTGCTGTATTGGCACAAGTATTGTCATGACAAATAATTCCAGGGTAATTAATACATGGTTTCATGTTCATCTGTTTCTTTGAGTTTTTTTGGTAATACTATCTCTAATCATCAAGGTTAAGTATACTTTTTCTGTATTAGACAGAAACACGCTCAGTGGCCTGTAGATATGGCTTTATGACCAAAAAATGGTCTTATATGCATTGAACGGTCTTTAACATAAGAGACTATAAATTCCAAGGGCCAGTGCAAAGACGTTCTGCAGCATAGTTGTCTGTTTTCCTGGAAATCACTAACTGAAAGGTCTAGAAAGCTAGTTTCTTCTTCTTCTTGGAAGATAGATGGATTTTACAGAAGGAGAAACATGAAGCAGATAGTTTTTACTAAAAGCTTGCTAATCCTCTACACTTCTAGGAAACTATATCTCATCTTACATCCAAATATACTGTCATAATAAAAAAAATCAAGTAAAAAATGCTGAAATCCGAGGTGTTTTCAAATATAAAATTGCCACAGATAACTACTTGGTTTTCAGTTGCATTATGGGAGACTTTCACAGGAATTAAAAATTAATATTAAGATTGAAAATGTCAAACTTGGATGCCTAAAATTAGATACTCATGACATACTGAGATACCTGGGTAATAGGGGAGTACTCAGAGATCCTAACTAGAGAGTCCTCTCTGAAGTATATATTGACATTCTATATAAACTTGACATATGAAGCAAGCAATCCCTTTTGTGTTTTTAAACACAGATTTATGCACCTAGCTTTTAACAACTGTGCTGATACTACTCAACTAAGTAAAACGTTTTAGTAAGGGACAGATGAGGAAGAAAAGACTGTTTTCCAGTTCTTTTCCCAGAGATTCTATCTCACTAGATAACTCATTTTGTTTCAACTAAGTTACAGAAAGAATATGTTTTCATTATATCCTAAATAAAAAGCATGGAACCAGAAATTCTTATTACTGAAAAATCAAATATGCCGTAGAAAATGTTTTCTGAAAGTCTTACATTACATTTTATGTTTTACCTACTTGGTCTTTTATCCCATTATCTTTTACAATTAGGCCTTAGTAAATTGAGGGTTACAGTCAAAAACAGCAAGGAAGAATCATGAAGCTGGCAGGACTGACTGTGCAAGTAGCCAGAGCATCTGTTTCAAAACAGTGCCATGAAATGAAACTGCAGGGAAGAAAACGCATCAAGAAAAGAGATGTGTTATCAAGAAACCAGAGGCAGTCAAGAGGAAAAAGCCAGAGAAACTCAAAATAAAAGTGATACAAAATTTGGTGCTACCAAAATAGGCAATAGGTTATTCACTGACTGCAAAGGTTAGACTGGTCTGGAACTTGTTTGAAGAATATCAGAAGCAAAAAGCACATACCATACCACAAATACAGTAGGCAGGTGCTGAAGCTGACAAGATGAAGTCCCTCATTGCTAAACTGTGGCCTCTTTTTATAACTGAGTAACAGATAGGACTTGCATGAAGAGTGCTTTTGCACATTTTTATGTGTTTGTCTTCATACTGTACTGACTGTATAATATGCAAAAAAAATGTAAAGGCAGGCTATCAATATTCTGAGGCCGACTTGCATTTGATCAAACGCAGCTAACCTAGGAAAGGTACTTATATTACACTTCAGGCATGGACAATCATTCTGTGCTTGTGTAGGGTTGCTGAGTTCAAAATAGCAGGGAAGAAGTCAGAAAACCAGGAGGAACGTGTGCTGCCATAGCATCATAGAATGGTAGGGATTGGAAGGGGATCTTTAGAGATCATCTAGTCCAACCTCCATACAGAAGCAGGTCCATCTAGATCAGGTCACAGAGAAGGAGGCTCCATACCATCCCTGGGCAGTCTGTGTGAGGGCTCCCTCACCCTCACAGTAAAATATTTTTTCTTTATGTTTAAAAGGAACTTTTTGTGTTCCAGCTTCATCCCATTACCCCTTGTCCTATCACTAGATACAACAGAAAAAAGTGACGTCCCAACCTCCTGATATTTGTAAATATTAATGAGATCCCCCCTCAGTCTCCTCTTCTCTAGACTAAACAGCCCCAGTTCCTGCAGCCTTTCCTCATATGGAACATATTCCAGTCTCCTGATCATCTTGGTGGCCCTGTGCTAAACTCTTTCCAGAAGTTCTCTGTCCCTCTTGAGCTGGGGAGCTCAGAACTGGACACAGGACTCCAGATGAGATCTCATCAGGGCAGAGTAGAGGGGGAGCAGAACCTCCCTTGACCTGTTGGCCACACTCTTCTTGATGCATCCCAGGATGCCATTGGCCTTTTAGGCCCCGAGGGCACGTTGCTGGCTCATGGTTAGTTTATTGTCAAACAAGACTCCCAGGGCTCTTGCTGTAGAGCTGCTCTCCAGCAGGTCAATCCCCAGCCTGTACTGATGGATGGGATTGTTCCTTCCCAGATGCAGGACTCTGCACTTGTCTTTGTTGAACCTCATGAGGTTTCTCTCTGCCCAGCTCTCAAGCTGGTTGAGATCACACTGAAAGGCAGCACAGCCTTCTGGGGAATCAGCCAGTCCTCCCAGTTTGGTGTCATCACCCAACTTGCTGAGGGTACACTCTGTCCTCTCATCCAGGTTCGTTGATGAAGATGTTGATCAAGACTGGCCCCAGAACTGATCCCTGAGGAACTCCAGTGGCCACAGGCCTCCTGTCTAACTTGATTCCCTATCACTGATCACCATGCTCTGGGCTCTGTCATTCAGCCAGCTCTTGATCCACCTCGTTGTCCACTCATCCAAGCCACACTGCCTGAGCTTTCTGATGAGGATGTAATGGGACATAGAGTCAAAAGCCTTGCTGAAGTCAATGTAGATGACATCTGCTGCTCTCCCCTCATCTAGACAGCCAGTTATGCCCTCATAGAAGGCTATCAGGTTGATCAAATGGGATTTTTGTATGTGTATTGTGTATTAAAGAGCCCAGGTACAGCTTGGGATAATACCCTTGCAGGGAATACTTCTGGGGCTTGCAGTGGTAAGAATTTCTGTCAGACCATGCTTGATATGCTTCTGTTCCATCAGCTGGGGAAATTCCACAATGGACCTTTGTGCTCCGGGTTAATAAAATCTTCGAATTATGCTGATGAAAATAAAAGATGTCATAGTGTTTTTTTCTTGGGAAAAAAATAATTACAAAACCTAGCTATGTGAACCACTGTACTTTTCTTGGCTTTTAATATTAAGCAATTATTGTTACTGTAAAATTTACCACAGCACAAATTAATAATAGGTTTATTTTAAAATTCTTTAAGACTGACTGATTAATATCCTGGAAAGAAGTAATTTCTGCCTAGTGCATGAGACTTTTAGTTTCTGTGAGGTTTCTAAGCTTATGATGCGGTTTGGAGAGGTTTCCTAATTTTGATCATTTTACATTAGGACAGACTCGGTCTGAAGGAAAGTGTGCCTCGACAAAGCTGCCAGTGATCCCTTTGGGTTTATGACTGTGTGTTGATGCCCTTTCCTTTCATTGATGAAGTCACACACCTGACACAGAGCAAGATTTGATTCACTGAGAGTTACAGAAAGTCTGTAACTTCGATGAAATTTTCTTTCATTGGGAAGAAAATCTGGTGACTTGTAACTACTGAAGTCTGTCATCAAGAGAAGAACAGGATTCCTCCTCTGCGGTTCTCCCTCAGAAGCTGTCATTGGGCTGCATTTGTTGGGTGGGGATGAACTGGGAGGCTGGCTGTGCTGCCTGAGGCTGAGAGCACTATGCTGGTCCCAGGGTGGTTTTGTGTTAGGTGCCTTTCTGGGTCTCGTGCAAGAGTTGTGGCTCTTGCTCACACTGTGCCTCTGTTTTCTTACCTATTAAATGGATCTTTTTGTTTAACGTGAAGTATATGGGTGAAAAGCATTATGTAAGAGCAGAGCACTGTGATAATCATTAGAGAGTCTGAGAAAATATTTGTAGTGTTAAATACTGTGGTCATGCATTTTATGACATAGTATCATTATAAACACTTTGTATGTATTAGAAAGCCTGTGAATAATTTCCTCTTGTTTTCTTCCTTACCAAGAACCATAGTTGCCACACAAACAGATCTATTCTTGATTCCTTTTTAAAGAAACTATGCTTGCCAATTCCTCTGAGGGTTGAAAAAAGCAACTCAAAATAGGGTACTCGATAGTGTGAGAAGCCTTTGAAATGATCTGTGGTATTTTTGCTACAGATAACAATCCTACAGTGTTGCATAATGTCATCCAAATAGTGAAACCAGTTTCCCAAGAAAGATATTTGGTTAGTCTGGAAGACCATGTAAGAAACTAATACATACAGAAATAAAAGAAGTGATAGAGCTTTTCTTCTTTCTTACAGCAATTTTAAGTCCCATGTTTGCACACCAGCAGTAGAGGAAATGACTGAGGGAACTCCCTCTACTGGGAGGAAACAGGAGACCTACTCCAGACACCATTTATTGTATATTTAGACATATTTACTCAGTGTTAACTTCTCTGGAGCCTTCTTTTTATTTTTTTTTTTTTTTTTTTGTAATTAGGTCATATTTCAATGTGTGCAACTGATCCTGTGTTGTTATCAGGACATTTCTGAAAAACTGCTGGCACAGTGCACGCTACTGGTAAGGTAAATTTAACTACTGGCAAGTTGGCTTTGCTGGGATGCTGAGGTCTGGGTCTCAGCAGGGAAGCAGAGTTACTGATGAATGAATTCAGGGCACTGTTTTGATCTTATCAAAATTAGTAGAGTGAGAGCTGACAAAACCAATAGTATCACAAAAGCAGAGATGGCAGTGTTTTTTTGAGTCCTCTATAAAGGAGCAAGATCTCCTGACCAGCAGTGGTGGCAAAGGCAGTGAGCTCCATTCCATCTAACTGTGGACAGCAGAGATGAAAGCCCTCATCTGCACTGGGTGGATTTGCAATGGAATGTATTTTGCAAGGATGTTTCTGTGAGAGCTGGAGCAGAACAGTGAAGTCACTTCTGGGTATTCCTGGTTGATACAAGAAAGCGAGTGTTTTGGCAGATAGCTGTGTGCTGAGATCCCTACGACCTTAACACTGAGAATATGATACAGGCTTTAATTAATGTGTTGACATATAGACTGGGGCAGATTTAATATTTCTCATAAAAACAATGACTTCAATGACAGACAGGAGATGAGAGGTTTTTTTCCCCCCAAATTCTCTAATCTCTGTTTCTCTGGTTCTCATGGCAAATAAGAACACTTGGTAGTACAGAGAAACACTTGCATATGAAAGAAGCAAACCTTATTTCCCAATTTGTAAGGTCAGAAGTATGAGTAGCATTATAGGAAGAGCCACAAATCACACGGTATTATTTGTTTAAGGAAGATCACCATGGCAGAGTGAATATTGTCCCCAGCATTGCCACTGGCCTCTAGAAGTAACACCTGTGAAACAAAGTAGTTCTTTCTCCTTTTTCATACCATCATCATATCAGAAATTCATGATTTAGTAAAATGTCCTACTGTCTGAATTTCTAGACATGGATATAATCAAAGAGCATGTGTGAAATTAGTGATACAGAAAACTTAGCACAAGAAGTGATGAAGTAGACTTTAGCATGACGAGTGGTGATGTACACATTAGCGCATCAATTTATCCAATGTGAAGTGAAGCAGAAAATATTTAGAAATCATTTGTCTTTCTAAAGGAAGGTGATGTTAAGACGTTGCCCTTAACATGTTTGATAAGCACATTCTGATGTGATTTAAGTCTTCAGATAGATTCAAAATGAATAGAAAGAGCTTTGTGGCTTTGATACCAACAAGAATGAACACATCAGAGAGTGTCTGATATGTAAGATTGTAAAGAACTGACAAATACACCTCACAGAAATCTTACAGTTAAAAGCCAAGAAAAAGAGTGGGATAACTGGTGCAGCAATAATAACTTATTAAAAAGGAGAGAAGGAAGGGAGGGAGGAAGGGAGGAAGGGAGGAAGGGAGGAAGGGAGGAAGGAAGGGAGGAAGGAAGGGAGGAAGGAAGGGAGGAAGGAAGGAAGGAAGGAAGGAAGGAAGGAAGGAAGGAGAAAGGAGAGTGTGGTCATCTCTTATAAAGGAGATAGGACAGACCCAGCATGTATACAAATCAGAAACCGGAGGGTGAACATGTTTCCCCAAATAAAGGAAGGAGACAGCTCTGACCCCTAGATGTGCAGAAGGCATGCATGTTCCCAGGCATCTTCTTATTTTCAGCTATCCTTTAACCTTATTGTGGAAGAGGAACCATCATCATCAATAGGAAGAATTTGAGGACAGGTTAGAAGCTGAAATGCAAAGAAGCCAATGCCACCAAGATCAGTTTTGATTTCCTTGTCCTTGTTCCTGCTCTGAAGAATTTTCCTGTTATTTCCACTTTGCTTTGTTAATGAAGGATTTGGGTTCTGGGAGTTTCAATTGAGCTCTTTGGCTTTAAGCAGCAAAAAGCTGAGACAGGTCTAGGACACTAGCAGTTTGGAATAATTTTCAGTGTAGCCCAGGAGATACATGGAAACAATCTGAACAGAATTCCTAATGTCTCCATTAAGAACAATGATAAATAAATCCTCTCTCTTTGTTTCTTTGTGTTTGTTTTGTGGTCTTGGTTTTTTTTTTTTTTTTTTTAAGTCTAGTGCTGCATTAAAGAATCCCAGGGTAATGGTCAAAAGCTCAGTTAGAAGGAGACACATCTCACACTCAGCAACTGCCTTGGTTATTAAGGCAAACATCCTATTCCGGTAATTTCCGCTCTCCCATAATGTCACTACAGACAAATCTTTCACCGTGCACAGAGCAGGTAAGGCAGATATGGTGGAATCTGACAAATTCAGAAAGAAGTGAGTTAACCCAATCTGAGTGGTATATGCTTCTCTCATATCAAATATTGCCTGAAGTTGTATTTTCCACAGCTTAAAAGAGATCTTTGTAGGATGATAGAGAGGTACACATTAGAACTCAGAACTGAACTGATATTTGACCTGCTTTGGTATCAGTTGTGGTGAAAATAGAGCACAAGCAGACTTGAGGTCTCTTCTTGGTCTGTTCTTATCATCAGGAAGATATAAATCACAATCAACTAAAGAGCCAATATCTTTGCAAGATGCAGGTAGAAACTTAGACAAGGTCTATTTCATCATGGCAATACTGAAATGATGACATCATTCAGAAATCCAGCTTTGATCATCAGTTTAGCATGACAGATATCTCAGAATGATACAGGAGTTCCTGTAAGCCCTAAAGGGAGTATGTAATTGTAGGTTATTGGGAGTTTGAGAAACATTACAATATCAGGCTTAACACAAGCTCTGAAGGTGATTGAAGTGGCTGGACTAAAATTAAACAGGGAAATATAAGCTATGGCAGTCAGGTTACATGACAGATAAGAAGTAAAATGGAGGCAGAAAAAAAAACCCCAAGACTGCATTTGAAATACCACCATATAAAGAACTAGTACGATTCATCAGCATGATAAAATATGAAGCAAATTCATACTTAACCTCTTGTTAAAAAGACTTTTTTTTTTTTTTTGTAAATTGCTTAGAACAGACACTAAAAGAAATGTGATAAAGAACAGGAGTGTGCTTTGAGAGTTTAAAGGCTCTATTGACTACATCCCCAGTTCTGGCATTTTACGATTTTTCTAAGTCTACAGCTGTTTCAGCAGATGCCAGCAGCTATGGTCTTGGTATGGTGCTACTCCAATTACATGGACATGATTGGAAACCTGTAGCTTATTGTTCCAGATAGCTTTCAGATGCCAAATCCAAGCACAATCCAATAGAGAGAGAATATTGGGCAACCATATGGACATACAAAAGAATGATATAGTATGTTCTTGGTCTTCATAATGTCTAGTGACAGCCCTGTGATACCCATGTTATTAATAAGGTACTGTTTAGACTGTAGAGATCATTCATGCATTTGAAATACAGACAAATTCTTCTTCTGCAAAATTTGCTCACATTAAGCTTGTCTGGAAACTTGTAGAGATCACTTTTGTCAGCAGAAGAGGTCATCAAGGCTAAAGTGTAAGTTGATGTCCTTTTGACACACTGGCATCACTGCAGAAACCAGATGGGTTAAACTAATCCTATAGAGTTTATGCACAATTGCTATGTGTATTTGCAGTGATCTAACCCTGCTGGCTCAGGCAATTCCCAGTGACCATCCATGCCTTCAGCAGACAGAGAGATTGCTGAAGTCTGAGACTAGTTGCCTATAATTAATAACTGTCCAGGTTTCCTATATCTTTTTTTTCTAGGAACTGTAGTTTGCCTGTTAGAAGTGAAGTTATTAGAAAAGATATATGAAGGACCCTGATATTTATCCAAATGCAGGGCAGTATATTAGTATAATAGTTCCAAGTAAGTAGATCCAAAACCACGGGGTAAAATCATGAATCTCACAATATCTAAAAAGAAGGAATTCAGAGAACTCTGGACACACAACCTTAACTGGAAAACTTTGAAAAAGAATAGCAAAAGTAGCACCTGAAGGAAAAAAAAAAGCCTGGTTGGTTATTTAGGGTTTGGTTTTTTCTCTCTTTTTTCTTTTTTCTTTCTTAAGATGTGTGGCTATCCTGCTTCCCACTCATTCCCACACATAAGTAGAACATAGAAAAGTGTTAATCCAAGTTGAGAGCTGTTAGGGGATAGAGAAATTTTGTCACCTGCATGGGCAAGCTGGATGATTTGAGACACCTTTCAACTCAGAAAACCTGTAACCTGTGAGGGGACTAACTCAATAGCTTTTGTGATGTCAAATAACTCCCAACATATCCCATTCAGCCTGATGAAAATCTTCCATCTTAAATGGTTCTGCCTAAAGGCCTTTAGATGAAGAGATGTTAACTCTAGGAATTGTCAAACTTTCTTCTTCAACTATTGGAGTGGATTCCAAAGCTTATGCAAACTTAAATTAGGAAATCTTGCTCTGATATTGCTAAATGAGAAAGTATATTAGACTCTCTTAACTGTCTTCATTGGCTGTTACTGACCTCTGAAATGCTGAGTGAGTGACACTGATACCAATAAGGAGACAACTTTGTTGAAGGATGTTAAATCTAATAAACAGGAAACTCCTGTGTTGAAATTGGAAATCTGAAGTAAGCAATTTCACAGACGTCTCAGAAAATGGAGAGACTGACTGCACCTAGAAACCACTGAAGCCTATGATTCATCAGGATCTGCTATTTGCTGCTTTGTAGCAAATTTTACTAGAAGATTGTTTATGGGCCAAGAAAGGCAAAGGGATGACATGGGGAGAAGTATATTGTTTCCTGAAAGCTGTATGAGAAATGAACAAGCAAGACTGGGAAGCTTCCAGGCAAAAGTTGTTCAGAAGAGAATTAGGAGAAGCAATGTCAGATATATTGCTTGATTTTTATTAAATAAAGCTTGAATAATTACTGTAAGAAAAGGGAAATACTTCTGTAAATAACAACAAAGGTTATTTCTCACAGTGATCTAGCCAGTATAAAAGAATTCTCATTACGTGAATTAGGAGAAATTTGAAAAGATAATATCACCAAATAGACAAATACAAATGATTCATCAAAATCTGAACCTTTTTGTGATTTTTCATTGCAGATTTGTCACATCAGAGCTGATAAGAAGAACCAGCTCTTAAGTTTTCTCTTCATCTGCTAAGCCAGAAGAGATCTCATGGTTACAAGACCAAGAATCAGCCCCCACTTATGCAGCCCTCTAAAATACAGACATTAATACCCTTCCCCAAACCCATAGATGCCAAAGTGATGTTGGAAATGAAGATATTTAATCAGAAACTGTCTGTTTCTGACACAGGACCTTCTGGAGAGCTTATTTTCCATTTTTCTAAGCTGCTTGCAGAGTGGCAGGGGCTGCTGTAAGCTGAACCTTTCACAGCACCACGTTGCTCAGGTGATGAGAGTGGCTCAGAAGTCACACTTTCTCGGGTCACTTAGATGATCTAGAGACACAGTTTAGAAGTCTTGTCACAACACAAGTCAAAACAAGGAAATCAATCCTTTATATATTTTAACATGTTTATGTCTTGCAGGCAAAAGATCATTTCTACTTCTGTAATTTTTAAAAACGCTTTCTAAATTTTACTTACTTGGTTTCTGTTATGCAGGACATAATTATGCACTACATTATGTTTACTTTTTTACCCATTGTTAAAAGGTGAGTAATTGTGTAAAAAAGAAGTTTGAGCTAACAATACATTATCTGAAGAGTATTTTTAGTAACAAGGTCTGAGAGTGTTCTAGTTTGGCTCTTTCCCTAGGAAATCAGTGGCCGAATACATCAGGTATTTCGGTGAGACAGAATCAGGTTGTTTCTGCAGATGGGCAATAAATTATTATGGCACTTCAGATGAGATTTTGACACATGCAGCAGTACCTAATTTCAAGAAAAGTTCCTTCAAACTGACAGAGAATATACCAAAACTGGTTGCTACTCAGTCCAGCTAAAAGTGGCTAAATGTACCTCTTCATTTTTTTTAAACACATAACGTGGATTTTCTTAGGCATCCTCATTGCTACTTTCCCTTAAAAAATAATTTTGTGCATTGCACTGTGTAGTGTTAAAAGTGTTGCATAGTGTTAAAAATGTTACGTTTATTTCCTTGTTATTCTATAAATAGCATCTCTCACACTGTGCTTGCTCTTTCTGAATATATCTGCATTAAGGTTTATTTACTTCCTGTACTCTCTTAACTTTCATTTTTAAATTTTTTAAAAGGAAAGCTTTTGCCACAGCAAGGGGAAAAATAGTTCTGTCTCTGTTAAGACATAATTTTTTCATTACTTCTACTCGTCCTATTTGTCTGAGAGGAGAAATAATAAGTGACTGATGAATCAAAGCATCTTCCCTTTAATGATGTGCATATGAGACAACATTTTAAGTTGCTATTGATCTGCAAATAACTGTTCCTGAGCAAACTAGATTTCATCAGTTTCTTTCTAAACATAAGCCAGGTTTTAAATAGAGTCCAACAAATGAAGTAGTATCAGACTCAATTATCTAGCTGACTTTTTTCCGCAGCAGTCTGAAACTTTGAAACACCATTTGTGTTTGCTATGATACTTGCTTGGCTTTTGTTTGTTTTTAATAAAAAAAAACCACTTTATGTTTTTCAGCTTAAGCTGTGTTTGACACCCAAGTTAAAACTTGATTTTTAAATTGTCGTCTTGTGAATTCTAGAATAGTCATGGAGGGACTATACCTGAGCATGGAAAAGTCTAAACTTGATTTTTGCTTATATACATCAAAACATATAAGTATATACACAATTGTAAATGCAACATCAAGGACACTAGAATACCAAAATCTGTAAGTGTCTTCTAGAGTATTTATGGAACTCTGTAAGGGAGTTTTCCAGGTTATAGAGACACATGCACTTTGAAGCAATCACTGCAATAAAGACTGCTTTCAAGAGCAGTCTTTTTTTTTTCCCAGACAGAGGCTTTAAAACCTACCTTTGTTTAACTTAGTTTGATGCAAATATAAACAGTGGTTGGGGGTTGTGTGGAAAATGTGGTTTCAGTTACATCATACTGAGGTCACGATATTAATAGAGTTCCCAGCTAGACCAATTTGTTTTTATTTACAGCTGGAGACATGGAGATCTGATATACCAAAAGAGTACTTCACCTCTCGTTATGAAATCTGAATGAGCCAGATTTTAAATCTGAGAGCAGGGTCAGTATATCAGTTCGTTGCAGACAGCAGGGAAATGCAGTTCTATTCCAAATTTAAGCTTGTGTGTAAGTGAAACAATGTACTGTCAACATGTCAGTGAAAAAGATAAGAGAGTTATGTTGTTAGCCTTCCATATACAAAATGTCCCTGTACTTTTTAGGAGATGTGGCACTGAAGGACTGTGTATATACAAAAAGAAACCTGGAACACATCATGCACCTTGGATTCATTACTTTATAGTAGCTGTGCACCATTACGTACATTACAGATGGCCGCTGTCTCTAGATAAACAGTAGGTATATTTAAAAAGGGAACGTGCTGGCCTTCAGAGGTTGTCCTAAGAGAGGTTCCCTCTCTGCCTCTGAGGCAAGGGTTCCCCAGCCTGCAACTCAGCTTTCGAGGGACTTTTAGTGGTGTTTAGATAAACAGCTTTGTGGCTGCTTATTTTATTACTGTCTGATAATAGACCACTATTGTTTATTGCAGGTGGCTGCCCAGCAGGTGGGAAGTTAAGGAACTGTGTGCATGTGTGTTAGGGCAACGGTTTCCCCTTGTTAGGCGAGGTATCCTGTGTGAGAGCGTGTGTGTGTGTTGCGTGGCAGTTAATACAGCACTTATTGCTTCCAGGAACCTCAACAGCAAAATGTTTCCTGCTCTTTGACATTGACGGAAACCAAAATTTATTATTTCCATTTTGGTGTTTTCACGTTTGGTAAAGAAGAAGCGCTAAGCCTGTATTGTTTAAGTGCAGTCTGTTCTCCTGGCTTCAGCACAGGCAAAAAAAAACAGCACTGAAAGGAAATATTTTATATTTTAAAATGCATTAAATAATAAATATTAATTTAATAAATATTCAATACATTTTTGCATAAATAAAACATAGATGATGGATTAAGACAAGATAAGCTTTTTGTTTCTGTGAAAACAAAACTTTTCAAAACATTTTTTCTCTCTCTTTTTTCTTGATATTGCTTTCTTTAACCAGTAGAATTTTTTCTCTTGAAAAGATTTGAGTTTTAATAAGAACCCATACTTCACTGAAAATGAGTGACAATACTGGCATTCCCACAAGTGACTGCCAATACATAAATTTTGTTTATGTGATCCTTTTCAAAATAACCCAGCTTCTCTTTTTCTGTCATTGTGCATATATTCTTCCACAAAGTGTCTCAGAATGCTGCAACATTGAAGGAGTTTTAGGAACCCTGACAATACCAAAAGGCAAGCAAGAATGCAGAAAAAAAATGTCCTTCTCGTATAATTGAATTAAGGAATATTCCAAATAAATATACATGAAATAGGGCTAAAATCGATCACATTAGACAAGGAGAAGATGCTAAAATGCATATCAGTGGAGCTTAGAAACTCCTGAGAGCAGATAGCCTTTCTTTTTTTTTTTTTTTTTTTTTAAATTTGGAAGGTACTTAATACATTTTCCTCGCTCCCAAAAACAAAGGGTAAACAATAGTATGAACAGAGAAAGAAGCAGGTAACATGTCAGCTCTTGCAGCATGTACATCACCTAGTGGACATGCTTTGCATACTAAAGGGTGGGGATATATCCTGCTACTGCACATGTTCTGCTCCCGTTATCAGGCTTTGGTCCTGGAGTGTGTTTGCCCCATATGTGACGCTGCAAAGTGCATCCAGCAAGTTGCCGGCCACCTGCCCTAGCCCTCTCCCTGAGACTCTGCACTTCTACAGCACAGGACTTGTTGTGTCTTTGCTGCTTTTCCATGTACAGATCAAGGCAGCGTTTAGCCTGAACTCCAGCAAAGGGAACTGGTAAGTATGTGCAACGTTAGGTTGAATCCCGTAGCAGTCTCTGTCCCGCTGCCATCCTCTGGATTGTACCATCTGCGAAAGGTGGACAAACAGGCTGAAGCCAAAGTGTGGCCCAGGCTAACATGTAAAATATACTTGTAAATCAGAGGGAAAATTGGAAAAACATGGTTAAGGAAAGGTTCTCAAATTAAAGCTACTAAGGACTGTACTACTGTACTACTCCAGCCGAATGTATGCCTGTCAGGAGAGTGCTGTAGCAAGCCCGTGGCCCCCATCTGCTCGCCAAGGCCCAGACCAGCTCCCACAGAAGCGAATAGTGAGATTCCCGTGTGCTTCATGAAGGGTGAAACTGAGCCTTTCCCAAGTGAGAGACGCTTTAGTAGGGAGACATCACCAAAGAAACAAGCATGGACTTAAACTCTGCACAGTTTGAGTGGAAATGTGTTTGAGGAGATTGAGCTCTGGATGGGAACATGTGACAATGTGTAACACTCTGAGCTGTGAGGCAGTGACAATTAGAAGGGACATACTTGTCTCTATTTTTAAATAGCAATGAGGTGAGTTGATATGTAAGTTCTCTTCCAAGAATTTCAGTGCAGATGACTGCCCATAATATAATTATTCACAGTAAAGAGTAAGCCATGTTTCAGCTCTGAACATTTGATCAGTCTCTGTACAATCAAAATATAGTCAGATTTGGACAGCCTAGCAGGATATTTCTGACTTCCATGTGCAACTATACTTTTACCAGCCTTTCTCTCACACAATGTCACACAGTGATACACAGTGTAAATCCTTCATATGTCAAATCAGACATGGCATCTACAGTCTGCAGAAAAAAATCTGCAGGGTGTAAAGTTACCAAGTCTTTGTGAGGTCTACTGTGAGGCTGCATTTTTTTTTTCCTGGAGCATTAATTCATCGTTCAAAGAACATGTTTATTTTTCCTTTTTCACTAAAATATATCTACTTTCTCCAGGAAATAGAGAAAAGAAAAATGTATGGATAGGAGGAGTTTGCAGTAAGCCAAGCTTCAATCATCAGCTTTGCAATATAATGATAATACTTGATGGTTACAATCTTTTATTATTTAGAAATTGTGTCAATTTATTCTTCCAGCATGTCAGAGGTAAGTATAGTTGCCATGAAGTTGCCAGTACTTACCACTCGCTACTGCACGGTAGGCTTTGTCCTTACTGGGATCAGGGGAAATGCCATGCAATACGAGCCAGAGCTGCGGGTTTAATAGGTGATTCCTGTTATTTTTTTCATTATGGAAAGAGAAGACAGAAGTCTGTGAACTTTAATCAATTTGTAGGTGGATATTAAATTGCTAATAGCTTTGACTAGAGTTTCCAGAGTTTCCAAATCTAAGCTGATGTTCCTTCCCTATTTTGGAAGATAATACCTAGAAAGTCAACTGATCTTTCAGGGTGAGGGTACATGCCAAAGAGGAAGTGCTGCAGGGTTTTTTTTAAAGCTGTAAACTGAGAATTAGGACTTGGTGTTTGGTCTCTGGCACTTCAGCAAAACATGCTCTGGGACCACTGGCAAATCTCTTATGCATTTTTCATCTTACGCATACAACAATTGGGATGGAGATATCATGCCACAGAGATCTTCAGGCTCAACTAAAGTGTCTAGATCTGCTGTAGAAAAAGGGAACCTTGTAAAATTTGGCATTTTTAGATAATTTAAAAAGATTTTTAAATACTTTTTTTCAAAGTTCTCCCATAATTTTGGCCTTGAGAGAGACTATTGCAGAACAGATAGATTTAAAATTAGAAATCCGTGCTGGACTTGAGGCTTTTAACCATTTTTGTAAATTGAAATCACAGTAAACTGAAACACATCTTGATTTATGCTCTGTTGACCTGAATTTACTTCAAGGCAAATTTGACCCCATATTACTATATGCCAACCAGTTCATTAAAGCTCCATGTTCCTAAATATCTGCATAAAAGGTAGACTTAGCTAGACTACAAAACATATTTCAAAATTTCTTTTCAAAATCAACCAAATTTTCAAAGCCAGATACAGATACATGTTGCTATAAATATGCTTATAAATAAATAAATATATGTATATAAATGCTTCCCCCCTCATTCTGGAAATATGAATGTGCTTATGATAAACATAAGGAAAGATACTCTGTATTCAATAGGTCTATTTATGTGCTTAAAATTAGGCATTTTTAAATTTGCAAGATCAGGCCTCTAGTGTATGAGCAACGTGCGCATGTGTGTGTGTTTGCGCGCGGATGCACACGTGTTTGCACAGGAATAAAGGAGGCAGCATCATTAGGAGTTCTATTCTATGCCCAGTCTTTTACTTAGCATCTGACATTTGAAGAAAATTAAGCTAAATGTCCAGTCAATTCTGACAGTTCTAATTCATTATCTGCAACTTGAAAAAAATCTATGCTTTCTTTTCACTCAGTGTAAGAAGCTGATGTGGTGCTCAGCTTGAGGTCTTTTTTTTTTTTGGTGGAGACACCGTCGTTATTATAGTGCCCGCATGACAGCAGCAGTAGTTTTGCTGTAGGTCGTATGACTGACAATAACACTCTCTGCAGAACCTAGACAGGAATAACTGATGAATCGGAAAATATATGGATGCCTACTGAAATGATTATGTAACGAAAGGCGAAGTCAAACGGTGGCATGCTTCTATTAATTGTAGATGATAGTAATTAATTTTCACTGCAGTTGCAATCATGTCTTCAGAAGAATCCAGAATCCCCTTCTAGGAAAGTGTGAAATTGCATCTAGGTTCTGCAAGCCATGAAAGACTATAAATTTCTAAAAAAAAAAAAAAAAAAAATAGAGAGGGAGGCCTTCCTCGATACTGTACTTTAGAAACAGGGAAAGACAAAGGGAAAAAGAAAATGATAATTGTTTTCTCTAAGGCTATTATCTAATGCAAAAGCAAACAGTCTGACTGGAAATCAGCTAACAGAAGGGGATTAGAGAGTAGATCTGAGAGTGGCTTGATTTCTAGCACTGCTGTCTCTTCGCACAGTGATGAGACACAGGCAGAGCAGCCAGGAGCTCTCCAGATGGCTAGAGAAAGTGTTTGTCTTGGGTTACTGCAGGGCAGTCTGGACTCTTAAAGCCGGGGAGGCATCATTAGGGAGCAAGTTAGATGTCCACCCAGTAAAAGCGAGCGAAAGAAAGAAAGAGTAGGCAGGCTGCCCGAGAGGGACCGCGCTCGCCTATTGTTAACATATACTTGACCCCCACTAACCTCCTCACGACACAGATGTCTCCTACCTCTATCACCTCCCACTGCTTTAAGCCCTCCCCCCCTGCACCTGGGTAGCGGGGCCGGGCCGGCTGCTGGCAGTACGTTGCCTGCCTCGCGAGGTGCCTGCTAGCGGGAAGCCGGGCGGAGCGGGGAGCGCAGAGGCACGGAACGGAACGGAACGGGGAGCGGAGCGGCGCGGAGCGGAGCGCGGCGCGGCGCAGCCTCGGGCAGGCAAGCAGGCAGGCGGGCGGGCGGCACCGCACGGCACGGCACGGCACGGCACGGCAGCGGCGCGGCTTCGCCGGTGGCAGAGCTATGCCTCGGCTGCCCGGGGACACGCAGACACCCCGCCACTGACAGCGGCCGCTCCCTGCGCTCCACATCACGTTTGGCGGCGGCGGCAAGGAGGAGGACCTGGGCATTAACTATCTCGACTTGGAGACTTTGCTTTATTTTTGGTTCTTGTCCTTTCCCGTGGAGCCAGACGTCTCTCTCGAGCTGATCCTCCTTTAAAAAAAAAAAAAAAAAAGGCGAAAGAGGGGGGTGGGGGGGGAAGAGCAGCTGGGGTTTCTCCTCGGCTCGTTTTGACTTTTGTGGACGTGGATCATCTGGACTGGGAAGGGAAGCCGCGCTGCGCTGCTCTCCCCTTTCCCACCCCCTCTCCCCTCCAGCAGCCTGGGCTGCCGGCTCTCCCTCGAGCAGGACGGGAACTTTTATTTGCAGCTCGCAGTCCGTGGCGAATGGTGGGAATCTCCGGTCCTTTGCAGTGTGAGTATGGGGCGCTGGGGCAGGGCGCGCTGGGGCGTGAGGAGCCCGATCCCCCTTTTTACTTCCCCATAGGGCTCTCCCGACTCCGAGGGGCTCCGGTGGCTGTAACTAACCGAGGCGGACCGGGGTTGCCGCCGTGCGCGGGCAAGGCTAGCACTGCATGCAGCTCTTACACCCGCTGTCTCTGGCTCACAAACTCGCACCCCGAATATTTCTCAAGGAGCCAGAAACCAAACGACCTAGTTTTGCAGAAAATAACTCTGCCAAGCACATATCCTTCCACAGCGTTGGGGTTCTGTCTCGATGTAGGACTTGCTGCTTTTTTTTTTTTTTTTTTCTTTGCTTTTTATTCTTCTCCCTGCCTCCCCTCTCCAGATCACAGCTAGCCAACGTGAGTTGGAGCGTCTGAAATATTTCTGGGAGGATTATTGTTTTGTTTGTTTTATTACCATCATCGGATTATGTAGCACTGGCAACACCACTTCAGGCTATTTTTCAGGAAATATTTCAGGCGGTGCGCATCGTCTCTAGCTGCACCGCGATCTTGCAAAGTATCTCGTTGCCTAAAACGACAGAGCAACGTTAGGGATTGCATTTCCAAAACTGCAATACAATGTAATTTTGTCATCTTGTCTAGGTGAGCTGAATGATTTGATTCTATAAATTCATAATGGACCATCGATAAGAGGAGGGTGGAAGGACGAAAACCATTCTTCCGGCCATTTAGAAGAGCTTTTGACTTTTGGCGAGTTCGGGTTCTTTTGTTAGTGATAAAGTTGCGAGACTGGGTTAAAATTTGGTTTAGTATAGGGAAGGACGTACTGTACCCTCGCAGGAGCACCCACGACTCCATTACACGTTAATTTATAGAGAAATATCTGCTTCCTCACATGTTGGAGAGAAACTGAAAGTAACTAATCGGACGCAGCCCTCTATCTTGCTCCAACCAGGAGCTAAAATGTTACTTCTTCCAGTTCATTGAGAAGTTTCAATGAGGGAAGGGCGAAGGTAAGAGGCGCCGAGGCAGCCTCCCCCGCCTGCTCCCCAGGTTGCAGTGCGGAGCCCCTAGAGCCTGGCCGCGGCCGGCAGCTCCCCGCCACCGCCGCGCTGGGCAACAGTCGTCTCGGAGCCGCTCGCGTTTTCTCTGGTAGAACAGCCCTCCGATCCCTGCCAGTGCCCCCCTCGTAGCTGTGCCTTGCCCTAAATCACGGCGCGGGAGGGACCTGTCCTTTCGCAGACTCCTGGCTAGTGCCGCCCCAGAGCCGGCAGCTCCTGCCTGCAGATCGCCCAGATGCGGAATGCGATCCGCAAAAACACCTAAATTTTGAGCTGCTCAAGTTTTCCGTTGCCAAGCGCAGCCTGCGCGCTGGCGGTCCGTCTCCAAGGTGCACTCTCGCCTTTGCGGGCAAAGCAGGAGACCGGTGAAGGGCATGGCACGGCAGGGGCTGGGCAAAGGCAGGGTTCTGTACCTCTCACGAGTGGTCTGCGGGAGCTGCCGTGCCGGCCGTGGGAGCACAGCAAATGCCAAGCCTTTGGCTATAAGCACAGTCCTGGCTAACTGAAAGGATGTCTTCAGAGTCGTGGTATGTACAGCCAAGCGTTTGCTCCAGCAAATATTCGTGTGCTTAATGTAACGCTGACCCCTTTAACTTTTAACATCCCTTCCCCTAATTAATCTGTTCAGGCCCCAGACTTAAATGGCTGTCCACAGCTGCTGCAAATTGATTTATCCCCTGATGGTGGTCTGAGTTGCTGACCAAAGCAGGATTCCCCCCCCTCCTCCCCTTTTTTTGGTCTGCTAATCTGTTTTGACTTATTTTCTACTTACAGTAATGCCTGCATGCGTTTTGAAGGACTCGGAAAATATTTTCTTTTGACATGTAGCTAGAAACATAATTATTGTATTTGTAAACACAATATGTTAGGGCTAAGGGTGAATATAATTTATTTAATTATACCCCTGTAGCCTTACATTTCCTTCTCTGTTTCTGCATCCTGACAGATGCAGTGGAAAGTTTAAATAAGCAACTTTTTTAACTGTAGTTTGAAGCAAGGCGTTTCCAGATTTAAATTCTATTGTCCAGGTTTTCTGTTCTGCTTTTCTGTTAACGGTTTGGTGAATCTGGATAGCCAAGAGGATTGAAACTGGTTTGTAATGGTTGTTAAAGCTGATGCTTGACCTTTCCATGGGAAGTCTGAAAACCTCGTTCAGTTTATTCTGGGCTGATTCATATTGGATTTCCTAAGGAATTTTCCTGAGTTTCCTTCAGCTTGGCTGAATGTTAAAAAAGTCAGTCTGTCTTGTTCGTTTAGCACTATGTGTTTCTGTGGCTCCCCATCGATAGAAAAAAAAAAAAACCTTGGGAAAAAGATCTTAACATGGCTTATAACTGCAGTCTATGAAAATACAAAGTTGGCAAAGGCTTTGTTAGGCATGAGATGCACCGCAGACTTGGCTGTAAAGGTTCTTAATTTGGAAGTTACACTGTATTTGATAATTGATAGTTTTCTAAGGTTGGTTTTATCATATCTGAACCTTCAATGTAATTGCTGCTACTTTCAATTCATGAGCCATTTTTCTCTGCTGTCAAGGGAAGCTCAACCACGCATCAGCAAAATAAAAGCACAAACCCCACCAAAAACCCAACCCACCCTTAAATCCATTGATGTCTGTGGGAAGCTGAAGCTAGGCGAGGCATACAGGAGATGATGGCCGGTCCTCTTCCTTCCTTCAGCCCAGGGTTTGCAGGAGGGTGAGGGCTGGGTTCCCCAGTGCTGAACATGCTGTAGGAGACAAGAACCATTCTGTTTGTAATGGAATGCAGACAGCAGTGTTAGGTCACTGCTTCCTGGCAACTGCTACACAAGTTGTTTTTCTTCAAAGGCTTTGAGCTTTTAAATAGTTTCCAAAATCTTTTTAAGTAAAACATTGCCTTCTACCATTTTTGACCACCTTAACTTGTTTCGTGCCTAAATAATGGACCAGTAAAACATCACACAGTATCTCTCATCTGTATACGCTTAACACTCTGTATGCCTGTGCTCACATGGAGCTTTATACTGGAAGTATTGTTTATAGAATAAAGGGGAGAAAAATGGCTCCACCTGGAGTGCTGGTCAGTGGCTAGTCAGTTCAGGACATTCTTCCCTGTCAAATCCTGTTTCTCACTCCTCTGAAATGAACTTCAGATGACAGGCGTTGAACGTGAAGCTTACTTCATTGAGGTACTGTGCAGGCTGCAAACTCCTCCTAGCCAGACACTTTGGGTGAAATAGGCGTCTGCAGTATTTGCACTGGGGATGATGGGAGAAAGGGCTTGCAACTGTCATTTTCATCTTTCAAATCCACTTGCCACAGTCCATTACTGTTAAATCTTTACCTAATTGAATAAGGATATTGGTTCGTTACTGTTGCAGGAGCTCCAGATTTTTTAGATGGGAGGAAGGAGTGAAGATCTTGTTCTTTGTTCTGTAGAAACTTGAGTTGTCATGCAGAGATCAAGAAGCCTGATCGGCTGAAATAAAACATTAATTCAGTGTTGTGAAGGGATTGTTTCTCATGGCTTGGCTACAGAAATGTAAAAAGAAAATGACTTTTAATCTGAATACATTTAAAAACTTTGGTGTTAGCAGCAGCCTGCTCTTTTTTAAATGGCCTTTAAAAGTAACCTATAATAGTTAAAAAAAGTTTAAACGGACACTGAATTTAGCTTAAGTAGTGAAAGTATGAACTCTTAAAATGCTGACTTCCAGATTACATTTTCTTCTTTCATGTGAAAGAGCTAAGAGAGTTAGTTTAAAAACTGAACTTCTAATGTAAAGGGTCTTGGTTTTCCACATAGATGGAAAGTTCCTTTTTAAAGAGCTGCTCTAAAACTGCAGTTATCCTGCCCTTATTTACTATCAACTTGATTAGTTTAATATATAGTAGCATAAATTCATCAGGAAGTAGCATACTGGGTGGGTTTTTTTGTGGATAAACAATCAGCAAATGTAAAATAAAAGTAAAACTATCTTGTCCTTTAAAAGGCTTTTTTTTCCTCCCCCAAAAATTTCATCTGAAAGACATCATTGACTTCCATCTTCCTTTTTTTTTTTTTTTTTTTTAAATTTTCCTGCCATCAATATGAAAGTTTCCAAATAACATTTAGAGAACAGTGGACATTTTATTAAAGCAAACATTAGTTCAGTATAATGGAGGTAATTGTAAGTGATAAGAGCAGAGCGGGTTATCTGTGTGTTGTTTAAACAGAAGGAGCTATTTTGCACCATTTCCAGTAGCCATCTGTAGAGGAGAAGGGTTTGCACCTGTCTGTCCACACTAATTATAGATTAGGTCCAAAGAAATGAAATTCGAGTAGGCTTTCTCTTAATGAAATCCATAGTGATTTTATTGTAAATGTGTTTTGTGTACAGACGGTGATGGTTGGGCTGTGAGTAAAATAAATTGCTGTATGCCTGTCATGTAGTTGTAAAGCGGGATACTGCTGCATTAACAAAGGTGCTGAATAAAAATGTAGTGCTCCATTTATGTCCTAGGGCTTCAGTGGTGGCTGTAGCTAGGTTGAGTCAAAAAGGTTCAGTGTAGGCGCAGTCTCTTAGGGATATGTTTCAGGGTAGACTTCTCAGTTACCATCACTTGTGTGTCAATGTGCTGGCACAGAGGTGGTCCATTGGCTGAAATACGAGGTAGAAATGGTTTCATGCTAAATATGTGCACATGTACAGGCAGAGTGTGTCAGAAATGCTTTCCTCTGGTTTAATGCTGTATTACCAATATAAAGTGGAAAGAGGGAGAAATGCATTCTGCACTAAAAGGTCACATGAATTTCTACCACATCTGTTTATAGTAATTATGAACATAATTAACATAAGAATTACAACTGAAGCAATGACAAGCTGAGCTATGAGATATTATGCCATAACGGTCATATGTTGGAATTCTCACATTATAGCACACTAGAATTCACATATTCAATGCAAGACAGAAAATGTTAGATTTTTATCTATTTTAATGCTTCAAAACTTATCTGCCTGGGGCAGATGGACTTTACGCTTTATAGGAAGGTAACCCATTATTAAGAGAGAGTCAGTTGAAATTAAGATTTCTAGCCTGCAGCTTGGACTTGGAGACAGCTGTGCTTATGGAACGCCACTTCTGTTACACATTTGTACTCTGATTGTATTTATTTTATTAACACACATTGCTTTATTTTAAAGTGTGAGTGTTTTCACAGCAAACTGTTTACATTAGAAAGGATCCTGGATTAGTTTTTCTTTAGAGAATTGTGATTTGAGTAGTAAAGCTGCCTGTCGGAATCACCAACATAGAGATATATGACACACATGGTGGCCCTGCAAGATGAGAATCTGATGGATCCTAAATTAGTTCATGGCATGATAGCTATGCATATTTCGAGGCAAAAATGTGTATCAAAAAATCCCCCAAAAGAGCAATCTCTCACTAGTGCACAATATTTTGAAGGAAGACGTGCAGCAAGAAAGCTCTGTGGTACCTTGCAGGTTAATTAAACTCAGTTTTCCTTAGGTATGCATAGAACATACCATTAAGTTTAGAGGCTAAGGTTTCAAATGAGTTGACTAACTTTTGTAACGTGACTTGTCTGATTACTTTTAAATACGTTTGTAACACAGCTGACAACTGGAGGAAGTTAAGGGAGAAGTGTCCCTTCTTTATGGTGAAAACACTGGCTGAGGAATGTATAATAAAAATTTGACATGTGGGAATCAGTTTGCCTTTAATGAAAAATCAAAGGCCTGGTTCTGTGTTATGAAAATTCACCAAATTGCTTTCTTTCCAAGGCTAAACATATAGAGTGGTTTATGAAAATAATAATTTTAAAACTACCTTGTTTTGTGTCTCTGATACCAAGAGGTTTTCGCATTATTGGATTAGTGGAGGATTTGTGACAGACTCTTTTTTTTATCTGACATTCATTGCGGTGACATGATTTTCACACACATGCCCTTCCCCCATCTAGGTTCTGGTTTTCACTTTGTATTATGTGTCAGATTCCCTTTATTTCTTCTCGTGTGGAAAAAAACCTGCTATCTTGGACGAGCGATTTTGGAAGTTTGACACTGAACAATGCCTGTCTCACTCCAGCATGCCATTATTGTCCTCATCCCAGCCTTCGTCGTGCTCCTTTGCAGGTGTGCAATGGAAACATGCTTCCTTAACAAATATGCGTTGATTCCTTGGGAGAATCATTTTAAAAACTTAAAAACCTAAGTGTGCAGAGTTGACTTGACAACCTGCTGCTGCCATTCTGCTGGCTCGCTGTGCTCATATAGTAGGCAGGCCGGGCTGCCTCCTCTCTCTGTACCTCACAACCCAATCCTCTTTGAAGAATACCCTCAAAAATAAATGCTCTACGTCTACTGAATCGTTAAGTGTAGGGACACTCTCTGGCTTACCATTCATCCTCTGGTGAACGATGCCACTGCAGCACTGTTGCGTTCAGGCTCTTTGGTTAGAACTAGGTCGGGACTTAGCCAAAGCAGGAGCAGGTATGTCACGCAACCGTGCTGGGCCGGGAAGTGTGTGGGCCAGGAGCCAGGCTGACAGAGGCGAGTTCAGGTGAGAGAGCCCAGGGCTGCCAGCGCTGCGCTCCTCCTGGTCTCTCGCAGCGTCCTCAAGCCGGAGAGGGTTTGGGGCAACTTTTAGGGACAGACCCGGCTCGGACACCTGCCCGAGGTCAGGCACAAGCCCAGACGAGGGACCCCAGGGTGCCGCCGCCTTCTCACCCGGTGGGCGGCGCGGAGGTGGCGCCTGTCCTCAGGCCGGGCGCGGCCTCCCCGGGGACCCCGCGCCGAGCCGCGCCGCCCCAGCGCCGCTCCCTCGCACCCGCCGTGCGTCCCTCCGGCTGAGCCGCGCCGAGCCGATACCGCAACCAGCGCCCCGATGCGCGCCGCCGCCCCCGCGCCGGGATGGCTACGGAGGCGCGATGCGCCGTCCTTGCGCCGCAGATAAGCTGCGAGGCGAGTGAGGCGTACAAAGCCCGGGCCGCGGGCGCCCCTCCCTGCCGCCCTGCGCCGGAAGGTAACCTCCAGCCGCGGCTTCGGGGACGGGACGGGATGGGATGGGACGGGACGGGACGGGACGTGCCTGGCGGCCCCCCGCCGCCCGGCCCTCCGCGCAGCTCCCTCGGCACCGCACAAAGTCGGTGGAAGCGGGGAGAAGTGACGATGTAACCTCTTATCTTGCCCCTTCCCCGGCAGCGGGCGGGGGATTTAAGGGCAGAGATAGATTAGCCGGCCGGGAGAAGGGATCCTGCCTTTTGTCGCGCGCGGGGCGGCTGCGGGCTGGGAGCTGGGAGCTGCCTCCCTCCCTCCCCCGCGGCCGTGCGGAGGGCGACGGGCAGCGGGGGCGGGGGGGTCGCTCTCCGGGCGGAGGGAGGAGGCGGCCGGAGAACAATGGGTTACTGGGGGACCCCACTTGTAACGCAGTCGAGGGAGGAGGAGGAGGAGGAGGAGGAGGAGAGCGGCTCTTCTAAGGTGTTTCACTGGGCGGGAGTGGGGAGGCCAGACGGTCGCCACGGGACAGCCCCCCCGCGGCCCCCGTCGGCAGCAGGGAGGCTGCTGGGGCCAGGGCAGCCGCGGCGTGCTGCTGGCGCGGGCTCGGCAGTGGCGGCCCGGACTGGCTGACTGGCCTCCCCGCCAGCCCCGCTGTCCCCTGAGGGCGCTGGCAGCAGCGGGCTGTCACCCTGTCAGGATCGGAGGGTTTCAGTGGAGACTCCCGGCTCCCAAAATCCCTGAAGAAGACAACAGTTTTTTTGTTTTTTGGTTTTTTTTTTTTTTTTTTGTTGCTTTTTTGGACTTTCGGTGGTGATGTTTCAGTTCTCGACGGATTGAAATGACTTGCGTGCTAAGTGCGTGCGTGCACGCACGCTGCCTCAGCAAACGACTTTATCAGGGATCATATCTTAAAGCAACATTAAACAATCACCTTTAAAATATGTTTAAAAGTTTGAAATATTTATATTGTCGTTTCGCTTTGTCAAGCGTTTGCGCAGATAGATATATAGATATGATCCGGTAACTAAAAGCCTAATTAAAATTTGTTTAAAGCCAGGGGGGCATGTATTCTTGTTGACAGCAGCGGATCGATAGGGTAAGACAATAGAGCCCCATTATTTTGCTTCCATTGACTGAACATATTGACATTTCAGGTTCGCAATTGCCTCAGTGAGCATGATGAAACACTGAAATTCACAAACCAACTGTCTGGAGTGGCACATATATTACTGTATGTCATCTCTGCCTTCAGGTTACCTTATCACTGAAGCAGAATGGTAATGGATGGCAGCAGAGTACTTGAGAGGGGTTAGGGCTCCATCAGTTAAGAAGCTTGACACATAGCAGGTTTCAGAAGTATCTTTAATTACACCTGGAATTATGTACAAGGGAAGATGGTCCTTGTTACCTGCTGCTGCACTTCAGAGTTTACAGGCTCAGAAGCAGACAGGATAACAAGGTACTTAACATTTCGTATGTTATATACATGACTTGATACCTTAAACTTTTGCAGAAGCCCAGGGACTTCTAATTGTGCTGTTTGCATGCTTGCCATGTTTGCTAGTGGCAGCATCTCAGCCTGGTCTTGACGCTCAAGTTCCAGAGCACCTGCTAGACCTCCCAATCTGAAGACTGCAAAGGAAACAAACAACTTTAAAATAAATAAAATGCACTTTTGAGTTTGTCCTGCCTCAATATGTGCTATCAACAGTGCTCAAGGGTTTCAGTGCAGTGGGACTATAGTGGAATGATACATGCAATATGTGCATGTGTATGCATAATTGTATGTATCGATTTATATGATTGCATATAAATGCATGTACAAAGAAGACCCAGTGGCTGCAGAACATACAACATGTCTTATTGTTTCAAAGGCTTTCAGATCTTCTTTAAAATGTAGCTGACTGTAGAATGAAACCCATCAGGGTTTATCCACAGATAGAGACTGAAATTAATTTAAAACAGACAAAGAGCTAATATGAAAGAGCCACTAGCGATTTAACTCATTTTAAAAAGAGAGTGTAATGAAAATATAAAATGTATTCTGAATATGTCTTCTACTCGGCAATTGTTGCCATCAAGTGGACTGCTGATGCCCTTTAAGATGGTAAAACTAGTCCTTTATACCATTTCCATGAAAATGTTAGGTTTCTGTTTGATCAGCAGGTGCTGTTGAGATGAAAGCCATGTGTAAATTTTCAGAAGGCCAAAAGTATCAATTCAGAAAAGGAAAGTGATAAGAGAAAATGCAATCAGTTTTCCTGTTTTCAATTTGTGCAGGATTTGAAGAGCTGTTTTGTTAAACTGCTACATCTGCTCCAATATGAATATTGAACTACTTCCACTAAAAATAACACCCTATAATTTGGAAGCCATTGCAATCTTTTGTTAATGCAAGTGGGTTATTTTAAAAAAAAAAAATCTATTCTGAAAAATCTCCTGCCTAATGTGCATTTTTGTTTATCGGCACTTTTATCTTCAGCAGATAAAATGGCATTATGCAATTAGGACCATATCTATTTGGACTGTAAAAATGGTACTGGATAGTTGAATGTCACTCTGTTGGTAAAAGGATTTAACTCTTGCATTTAAAATAATTTTATCAATCAATTGACATTGTATCTTAAAATGATGAGTCTCTATGCTTCCCCATTGCAACAGTACAGCTTTTCCTACTACTGAGGACTTTCTGCAAAGTAAGGGATGTTAAGAGCATGACAGAACATTCTTTGGCTTGTTTTGTTCCTGTGATACCTGCAAATCTTACGTTTAGGCTAACCAAGGCCATTTGTAGTTAGCAGGCCTTTTGGAGTAACTTTTTCCACAGTAAATGAAATTATTAAATCAGGCTTGAATGCATATCTACAAAACTGTTTGCTGCTGTATTGTTGCTAATCCAATTGAGTTTTATGAACCTGACAAGAACAGCATTGGTGGAGCATAAATTTTGTATCAGACAATTTCTATCAGTCTCCAAAGAAAATAGCATTATTGCTTTTTAATTAAAAAAAAAAAAACTAATGAAAAGGGTATATGTTAATTTTATAAATAAGGATCTGAAAGGAAGAAGTGATAATGCAGCGGTACATCAGTAGAGGAGTGTATACATGAGTAAACGTGCAGAATAAAATGAGCAAATTTTTACTTCTTTATTTCAACATAGAGAATTACCTGCTTTTAGTAATAGAATGGGCTTGAGGTGTTGGATTGTTATCTAGCAATCAGGAACTCAGTTTTTTTTAGCAGGTATCTGCATGGGAAAGGGCCTTGCTGATGCTTCTGTTCGGTTTCGCAATTGGATTTGTAAGCTTTTGACCTTGAGGAATTTTCCTCAGTGATCTACAGATCAGAAATAATTAAAATTCAATAAACAAAGAATGGATTTCATGTGAGATCTGTGCTTGTGGTAGGTTGTCTAGAAGTCTGTGGCACATCTACTTTATAGTTTGTATTCTCAAACATAACTGTGTGCACACATGTGCATAAATTTATGTTGAATGACAGAGGAATGATTATTTATACAGATTTTATCCAGAACTCTGTGCACTCCTGAAACATAGCAAAAAGCCTCCCTCCCCAGAAGAGTGTTTACATCCCGTGACAGTCACTAGATTCAAATCTTCTAAACATGGAAGTTGTTTCCTTTCCTCCAAACCTTCTTTTCCTCAACAAAGCTAACCCTGTTAAACCTCACCTTCTGTGGGACGTATACATAGTTATAGACATATGTACGAGAAGTAAATATTACAAAAAACATGGCTGATCGGGGCTAAATGTCTGTAGCCTTAAATAGCTTGTGATATCTGCCAACAGCAGAAGCTGTGCTGAGGAGGCCCTACCTCAGCTGACCTGAGGATGCGGGAGTTGGTGCTTGGCGCCTACATGGAGCTTTCTGATCGCAAGTATTACCGAGCAAGTGCTCTGTTGTAGTGTGTTAGTGAAGATCCCATCTACCTGAAAAGTCCTTAAACCAAGGGGCTTTTCACATTAGTCATGGGATTTTTTGTTACTTTTCACAAGGGCTGAGGTGGAGTCCATCCCTGAAAGAAAGATTATAGCTGGATATAGGGTATCCAGATTTTCTTATCTAAATTGTCTGAACACATTGAGAGTGCTCTCTTTTTCTTATTCTTTGCCAAAAATACTGCATGCAGTTCTGCTGCTCTTGTTGAATAGTTGCCATATTTAACTCCAGCGGTTGGGAATGGGAATGTGAATTTGGAAAGAAATTCTTTCACGCTCCCTCTCATTTTCTGTGACATGTTTTGGGATGCCTGGAAAGGAAGAGCATCCTTGGTATTAAAAATATTAATGACTACACACAAAGAATGTAAAAGAAGTCCACCAACTTGGTTTTGTTTATACATAGTTTAGGGGCGTGTGTAATATGGTGACTTATTCAAGTGATACCTTTTATTTACTCCATATTATTTATTAAATTTAGTCATAATAAAAATACTATTGGGTTCTACAGAACTGTACGGCAACAGCATTCCTGAATGATCCCACATTGCATTGTGCTGGTATGGGATCTTCATGAGATACGTCATGATTTCTGCAGTCGTTTGAAGAAGGCATTTGGCTCATCAACACTTTTCTCTCCATCAGACAGGTAGACTGTGGTGCTTATAGGAAGGTGAATATCCAGAGTTCATGGAGGATAACAGGTTCTTCTGGAAATTGGGTTGCTGTCTGGAAAGACAGAAGACTCCACCTAGTGGAGTGGAATTAATCTGGCAGGCGATAGCATTCGTTGAAATGGATGTTATTTATGGAAAGCTAGGTTGATGCAGTGAGTGAAAACCAGGAATTTTGACAAGCATCTAGGGAGATGGTTGCATGACCGTTACAAATTGTATAAGACTGCAGTTACTTTTGTAGCTCTAGGAGGCTTATGTGTGTCTGCCTTGTTGGGTGTTAATGTACAATTTGCATAAGTAGTAGTCATTACCACTAACCATTTTATTTTGTGGTTTCTTTTATTTAGAGACCTGCTGTCTAGATTTTTTTTTTTTAATTTCTGATTAAGACCTCACAAATTTCACTAGTGGCCCAGGTGTCATTTGAAAGAGCTTTGGTAAAAACCCCCAATCTAACCTACAAAACATGTCTACCTTCCCCCTGCCCNTCTGTAATGACAGTATCAGGATGCTGGTTCTTCATGCTGTCGTGACAGGCTAGGTGGTATGTTGAGGAAATCTCTGTGTGACTTCTGGTAGTCCCAATCTCTGTTACAATCTGTTATGAAGCAACAAATTATATGGGGTTTTGTTACCTGTGCTTTGCTTTCCCGTTGATTTGGTCACATTGCGTTACTAGGATGTGAGATGATTAATTTTAAAGCTGAGATATGAGTGAACACCCAACCCGAACAGGAAATATAATGTCCTGAAGTCCTCTTTGAAAATTTATCCCAACATTAAACCACACAGGTGTTAGCTAAGTTCAGGAAGAAAACTGCCTCAGACCAGCTCAGGCTTTGACAATGAGAGTGGACAAGGCTATTGCCAGAAAATGAGATGATCGGGATGCAACAAAGGAGACAGAATTACACTGCTGCAAAGGATGTTTGGGAAGAGTGCTCCAAAGGAGTGCTTTCACTGACACACAGGTGGGGTTTGTTGCCAGAGCCATTAAAGCATAGTGGTGCCAGAGAAAGCTGCCAACAAATTTAGGGATAATGGCACCCGTGGGTGTGCTATCAATGGATGGTAGTGCCAGGGTGATTCTTTATTTTATTTTAATGGTGGCATTGCTAAAAGTATTTAAGAGTAATGTTATAGAAAGGGCTTTAGTCGGTGAAGTCACTGGGTTCTAGGAACCATTAAGGAAAAGCTGTTTCATGACTACTATTTATTATTTTTAAAGCTTGTTGGCAAACCACTTAATGCTGGAAAAGCATGTTGCAACCTGTATTAAAGCATGCTGCAGATAAGCAAGGAAACCGTCGTACTGAACTGAATAGCCTAGCCTAGTTTCTGAATGTTACGTGCTTTTCATGTGCGTCATGATAAAACGGTGCAACTCAATGGGTCAGCAGAGGTTGTAAGTGTTGAATATAAGTACTGGAGCTCAGATCTTTCGTGATATTCATGTGCCCAGTTCTCATTAAAGAAATGGTCTAAACACCATTCAGAAGATCTGGACCTTCTGGCTTTCCGTGATCCCGTCTCATGTCTCTGATCTTAACAATACTTTGTTTGGTCGATTCTGAGACTTAGATGCCCTAATGACATTATCTTATGTAAGGTTAAGTGGGTTAGCTCAGGTCTTAATATAAAGTAAGTCTCTTTGCATTTTTAAATGATAGACTTATCTGTCAAGACTTCCATAAAAAGGAATAATAATACAATAATATATCTGTAATAATTCAGAAGTTCCTATTGAGGCCATGGGGCCAAGATTCTCAACTTCTGTAACCCAGGAGCTGTGTTGAAGTATTTAAGCCAGCTGCCTTGCTCCAGCATTTTCCAGGGAAGTGTACAGCTACAATTAATAACAGCTACAGTAGCTTTAAAGAATTAATCGATGTACAATTTCCCTTCTGCATTCTGAGATTTATTGGTCCCATCCTCTTTGCATGGGGAGGTTTTGGTTGTTAATTTTCTTGATTTTTTTTTTTCTTTTAAGTCCAGATCTAAATTTCACCTCCCCTTACAGATCTATTGGTCACTATTGTTTTTATTATCCCATAGTTTCTCTGGGAAGTGAAGGATGGTCAGGACTTTGGTGACATTGCCAGAGCAAGTCACCAGTGGCCATGTCTGCTTCCCAGGAGGTCACAAGAAGCAGGTGGCTGCATTAATTGTCCTCACTCCCAACTCTTGTCCTTCCTGGAGGCAATTTAGAAGTGGCCTACAGTCTTCTCCCAGGTTCACTACTTCACGCATTCATAATAATTTGAGGTGTGTGCCAGGCAAAGGAAACTGCGCAGGAATCCTTACAATCCATCCTAAACCATGTGGCTACCTGCCTGGAAGGGCTGAATGCTATCACTGCAGAATATGTTTGAATTTGCAGCTGGAATCTAGATAAATAACAAAGAATTATCTTCAAAAAAAAAAAAAAAGGTATTTCCCTAAAAAAAAACCCCCAATGTCTTCCTTCTTTCAAGCTATTGATAAAAATCCTAGGTGATTTTATCTGATGAGCAGAGGATAGGGAATGTAAATGCATTTTCTGCTTAGGCCAGTCAGGTTTTAATGGTCTTTGTGTTGCAACTGCACCATCAGTAGTCTTGTATCCCTAAGTAGCACTCAGTGCTGTGCTTTGGAAAATCATTTAGGGTCTTGCTACTGTTGATGAGCATCTCTTAGTTAACTGTTCACTTGATTTGTTAACATTGAAGGCATGCAGCATTGCTGAGAATCTCGCTGCAGGTGCACTCCATCCTGTAAGCCAGGTTTTGAACTACCAGTAATGTTTCTTTTAGTGTTTTTGGAAAATATCCACTTACACTGGAAGTATGTCACAAGGTCACGAGTAGTAATAAATATCGTACTAGTTATTTACTTATCTGCTATACGCATTTTGAGTGAAAACTCTGAGCTTCTGCTCAGGTGTACTTGTGGTTTTACTGAGACCACTTGCCTAAATAGCTGGCTGGTGGAACATACTGGCTTCTGAATTTTACAAAGTGTTTTTTAAATGAGCACTTTACAATTTATTTCATCAAACTCATTGTACCAGGAAAAATAGCTCCTTCAGAAAGGAAAAGGTGTCAATACTGGGGAAGAATATCTGATTTTTATCCAGCTATTTGCTATTTCAGCTGCCTTCTTTTCAGTGCAAGGAGATCAGCTGACAGCAGCAGCATCCAAATCATGTTTGCAGTTGGGCATTGCAGTAGACCCTAAGATCTGCGACTGTCAACCATGAGCACAGATGCCTTCAAAGTTCTGTTTTTTTTCCATGTGGAAGTCGTTGGCATGGAACAGATGCCTTCATTTTGGAGAAACCAACCTCTGGATATAATTGGTTCTCTCTTCTCTTATCCTCTAGGGACAATCTCTCACAGATGAAATTAGATGAGAGGGGAAAAAAAAAAAAAAAAAAGGATGCAAGCACACACGCTCACACATGACATGAAGCAGGAGTTTACAGGATCACTCTCTGTTTTGTCACGTGGAACTGTTTCACAGCTGGAAGATTTCACTCCATTTTTAGCACTCTACACACATAGTGATGATGCTGTATGAAAAACATGCACATTAAAATATATATCTGGCCAAAGTTTGTTATTAATCTAGGCGCGCTTGTTTAGAAATAAGACAAGCATATCCAGCATGTATTACTTTACTGTTAAATGTTGACTTCCACACTATCTATCGATGTCACAGTCCTGGAAATGTAAAGCTAAATGTCAGAAGATGGTTTAAAAAACTTCCTCTGCAGTGATGGAATCAAAGTTTTTTCATCAAATTGATTACTAGTTGTTAACACAGGAGGATAAAAGCAAGCAGCTGACTTCAAATTTCACCTAGCATGCAAGCATTCAATTAAGGAAGTATGTTTACAGGAACTTCAGCAGAATTAGTCTGGTGAACACCTATCACGATCTGTTGCTGGGAGCTTTTGTAACAGTGTAGGTAGGTCCTGCTGGTAGCATATATATGACCTTGTCGTGGTTTCGGCCCATCAGGGAACAAAAGACCACGATTAGCCTCAAGTACTGAAGACTTGAGGATTGCTAAAGGGCAGGGAGGGCTTAATTGCCGCTTAAGGTGCAGGACAAAACAGACCAGGCTACTCAGCTTGGGGAAGAAAACAGAAAACAATTTAATACCAACTAAAACATAAAACCCCAAAAACCAGAACCAAAACAAAACAACACAGAATGGTACAGAGATGAAGAGTCCGACCAGCCCTTTAAGACCACCTGCTCCCCACCCCTCTCCTCTTCCCGGGCTCAGAGCCCTGATCCCGGTGTTTTATACCTCCGGCCCCCCTGAACGGCCCAGGGGGGCAGGGAGTGGGGGTTTCAGTCAGTCCGTTCCTGGTGGCTTCTGCCGTTTGTCTCACCTCAGGGCAAGTGGGTTCCGCACCAGTCCTCCTTGCAAGTCCGTGAGGTACCACACACACATGGCAGCCCTGCACGGGCTGCACCGACGCACATTTGTCCCAAAGCCCTGCACGGGCTGCACCGATGCTCATTTGTCCCAAAAGTTGCTGCTCCTCTCTGCCTCTCGTGTGGGGCTGCTCTGCGGTGCACAGGCTCTCCAGCATGTCCTGTGCCATGACCGCCTCCCCCACACAGTCTCTGGCCCGTCCGGGCACACTCACATGAAGTTGCTGCTGCTGATCCATAGGTTGCAGGGGTACCGGCTGCACTCTCACCACGGCTTGCAGAGGGGTCTCTGGTCTGATGCTCCATCCTTCCTCCTTCTCCGACTGTGGGGTCCGCATGGTCGCCTCCATCTTGTACCACTCTTACACCTCCTGCCTGGCACCTCAAATTCCCGTCCCTAAATAGTGATCGCAGAGGCGCCAGATTGGCCCAGCCAGGCCGGGGGGTGGGTCTGAACCCAGGAGTCGGGGGAGAGTCTAAAAAACTTTTACCGGGTCTTCACTGCAACCCGCTCCCCCTATTACTAAGCAAAAGCAACTCTTTGCTAAACCATGACAGACCTGAATTCTTAACTTGATTTTCCAGATTTTTGTGGCAATTTCCATATTTTACATGAAGAGTGTACTACTACTGCAGTGTTTCCATCTCTGAAAAGTTGCGTGGAAGTGTCATCAGCAATGAAAACTGAGAGGAGTTACCTTGATCCTACCTTGGTCTGGGTCATTGATAGAAGGCAATCTGACTTTCGGAGACTTGATGTAACTGGATAGCTGCAGTGTGCCCTTTATTTCCTGACAATACCCACGAGCTGTGTGAGTGGAGGGCACTCGCTGGGACTTCCAGCAATTAGACAGAAGCCCAAAGTAAACTGAGTTTTGAACTGATGACTCTTCAGCTTTCATAAAATAATGGGGAGATTCTTTGGTGTAGGACTCCAATTCTGAATCGCAGAACTTCAGTGCAACGATGTGCAGCTCTTGGCATTGTATTTCTCAAGAACCACATATTAAGGGAAAAGTTTAACCAGAGGAGTGCTTAGGTGATGAAGGGATTTCTGGCAGTAACTAGGAAGTGCAATAATGGTCCGTTTCTTTTGAGGCTGATCCTAATATTTGTAGTCTTTACATCCTATTAATTCCTTGAAAGATAAGCTGATGCAAGAATGATTTGCTAGGGCCAATGGCTCTTCTAAAAATCTTGGCTCAGATTATATCCCCCTTCTCTTCACATATAAGATAAAAGCACTGTGAATATGAGGTTAACTGAATTCAAATAGAAGACTCTCTCAAGTTATTGCATTCCTTAGAAAATAAATACATTTCTCATATGGTTGAGATTGATCAAAAAAGTATTCTGTATGCCAGTGATTACATTCCCATCTGTGATTAAGGTTTTCTGTCTGCATCTGGTTTTCACATTATATTTCTGTAACAAGAATCCTTTATATGGCAGAGTTCACTCTCTGTATTTTCTATTAGCTGCAGCTTGAACTACTGCACGGATCGCAGATTTACACATGTGGTTTTCATTACTTCATACCATTGAGAAAAAGTAATATTTGTTTGGGAAAGTATGTTTTTCAAAATTTCCATGGTAATACAACATGTTGATCCTTTTTTATAGCACTCTTGTAAGGTTACAAATTGTTTGAGGCATTCTGCTTTCAGTGAAGTTCAGACTTCAGACAGTCTTGCATGTACATTTGCACAAGAGCAGCAGTGTACAATTCAGGAGGCAAAAAAATGAATTTAAAAAAGGTTAGTGTAGAATGGCTACAGCAGAATGCATCCATCAATTTCAAAACTGTGGCATATAAAGAAAAAGAAGATAGAGCTGAAACAAAGGAAGAGTAAAAGTGAGGTCTTCATTGTAGAGTGGACCACAGATGGGTACTTTTTTTTTTTAAAGCCTTTTTAAAAAAATTACAATTTACCAGCTCTGAAAAAGGAGTATACTATTCAGCAGACAGCAATATTGAATTGTTAGATGTTATATAATTTAACATAATAGATCATAACTATTTCTAGTAGCCAAATTAATAAAGGTTAGCAAAACATGAATACCTCTTTACAGATGGCTGCTATCTGTAATTCTTCATCCAAAATTATGTAAATTTAATATTCCACTGTAAGCCCATATTTCAAGCAGATTGTGTTATTGCTACTCAGTAGAAAACTTAGTGTTTAAATTATGTCAGTGAAATTAATAGGGTCACTTGGTCAGTGAAGAATTTTTCAGTTTTGGTAGGGGTGTGAATTTATGGCCGTGAAAATTGGATCGAACAATAGCAACAACTCAGGGAATGTTGTATGCATTTATGGAAATGTAAAGTGTTACGCAAAAGTCTGGAAAACTGAAAAATACACAATTCATGATAAGGCACAACTGAAAGGTAAATTTATTGCCTATATAAGAACATGGTGACAACTAGTGAATTTCTTACAAAATTAAAACCGTTTTAGAAAAGTAGCTGTTGCACTCAATTTGGGGGCTCCAGACCACATTTTGATGATTATTTTCCAAATGCCCAAGGCAGTCGTGTCATATTGAAAGCTTCACAGTTGCCAAATACTGGGTAGAGTCCTGCAGTCCTCGTACGTCTCTCATTTTCCCTGAAATGAACAGAATTTTGGTTTATGTCAGGGCTGCACGGAAATGTCCGACCACAAACACGGGAAAGAAAGAACTTTGAGTTGTGAACTCTTTTGTTCTGTAACCTTAACTTCAACTTCAGAGGGTTTGTTTTGATTTGAGTAGGGTGCTTGTTTGTGGGAAAGATTGCAGTTTCTAGCACAAAGACAAACGCGATCTTTTGCAAATGCCCTTGGGCGAGACAATTTTTTTTTGCAGCAAGATCTAGTCCAGGAGAGGACTGAGGCTGGGTTCTGCGTTAGATGCATGCAGCTGCGACTCGATCCTTATGCATGCTTAACTTCATGTCCAGAAATACCTGAATAGTGGATGCAGATTGAAGCATGTAAATAACTGTGTGTGCCTGGCTCTGAAAATCTTTCTTCCTTGACATAATTACAACCCCCTAAAAAGCATATTAATGTCTTGGAAAAACTGTGACAATGCTGTAACACAGACCCATAGGAATTACATGAAGTATTCATGTAACCCAAATAAACAGTTTTTGTAGGTGTTGCAGTGGGAGAGAAATTGCCTTTTCAAAAGGGGGAGGATGATTTGTAAACATATCAATAGCTTTTTTATCTCCCTTTGTTTAAATGTGTTTGCTGTTATGACTTACAAAGCCAAATTAGTATAGCAATGTGTAATTGTAAAGTCTCTATTTTTAGTAACTATGTTCTTTTAATAAATGATTCTCTAGAACTTCTATTGAACCAGGTAAAGTATGAAATATTTTATATCATATGAATGAATGTATTTTAAACCAAGCAGTTTTTTACAGAATTAGCTAATAGGTGTTGTCATGGTATAATACAGGCTGCCCTGACTTTATTGCCCTCTATATGTCAACTGCTTTAAATGAGCAACTTATGAAACAGCCTTTGTCGAAGAATTAATACCACTTAAAAATACTGTCTTATATAACTAAGAAAATGTGGATAATTGATTTAGAATTATAGCATTTGTCTTTTTATTTAAAAGACTGCAACTGTCATGCAAATGGAGGGGTGTGGTGCTTCAAACTGCCTGTGATATGTGCTTCTTTTTTTTTTTTTTCCTTTTTTCTGTTTCCTTTTTTTTTCTTTTTTTCTTTTTTTTTTTCTTCTTTTTCTTTTCATTTGTTGTTGTCAATAGAAAACATTGATCTCTGAGCTGGTGAACATAGTATCTGTCCCAGTCAGAAAAGGAAAGAGGAAATTAGCAGAGCGATTGGTGGAGAATGATATCTGTCAAAAGAAACACTTGGAGAGCACTGAGTTTAGTTATAGGTGACTGCCGGAAAAAAGGGAACTTTGAATTTTGTCAAGGTAAGGAACAGAAATATATTTAATTTTGTAATGTGCATACCTTTTAGAAGTTTTTTTTTTAATGACTGTACCTTGCCTTGTAAATTGTATTTAAGAAAGAAATCTTTCCCTCTAGCCTCCAAAGACTCTGCCTAAGTCAGTCAAGGTGGTGTTTGCATCTTACTGAGAAAAAAAATACAGCAATAACAATGAAATCCCTCAGTAATGACGTTTTTAATATCTTCCTTAGCTTAAAAATATGCGTTTGTGAAATTTTAACTGTGGGTTTTTTTGTGGTTGTCGTGACATAGGTGCTCTTTGTTTATCTGGCTTGTAAATATTACTTGGCTGGGCTGTGGAAATAATAAAGTTCAGTTTCCTGAATGATGAATTGGAACAGTATTTGCAACCAGCTTAAGGGAAAGTTGTAAACACATTGTCAGAGTCGTTGTATTTGTAATTTAGATGAGCCCTCTGGTAAACTCGTTGCATTGCGAATTTGTGATAAATTTGATTGAGATGATATAGAGAATGGATATTTCTACTTCTTGTGTGCAAAGATTTTTACCATACTGGAAAAGTACATTTGCTGTGGCGGAGCTAAACTTCTAGAAAACTTTAACTGTCATTCTTGTCTTAACTTAGTTTTTTTTTCTCCTAAAATGGTGTGTCTAAATGGTGAGAAAGTACTAAACTTACTGTAAGTGGTTCCCAACACTCTAATACTTTTTCAGTGTTGGACCATTTCACCTATCAAGCAACTCTGACAGAGTATGATACTACAATAAAATGAGCAGTGTCTGAGTACTCTGGTTAGTTTTGAAGGCAACTAAACCTTATCATGTCACTTGTCTCCCCACCTGAGACATCGCAGACCATGGTGCTCTGTCTGTGGGATGTGGAAAGTAGATTGAGCACAGCTGGGCCAACCAGCAGCAGGCTCTGCACATCATGCTGTGCCCAGGATCTGGGGCTGAGGTTTTGTGCACTAGTGTGAACATACTTTAAAAAATTTAAATCCTATTAAAAATGAATTTGCATTCTAATTCGAGTTCTTAGCTCAGTTTAAAACACATAAATGCTTCTCAGGGACCTTCCTGTACACAGACATCATTGGAAAAGAATGAATAATCTTAGCAGGGTTTCTTCTTGGATTTTTATTTTGCTAATTTAGCAATGTATAGCTGCAGACTAATTCTCCTTTTTTTCTATCTACAGTCTGTTTTTCTGAGTGCAAATGTACTCTGTACAGGTGGGTGGTGGTTGGTTTCTTTTGCTGTACGAGCCTTCTTAGAGAATTGTTTGTTTTTTTTTTTTTTTAAAGTAGAAGGAAGGATTTCGTGCCCGAAGGATGCAGTGCTGGCATACTAATGGGAAGCTTAATTGTAGTTTATTGCTGTCAGAGCACATACAAGATAAAGGAAATTTTCTGCAACTTGGCATAGAGGCATGTTTTTTAATACTATTAGTTTTTACAGAAGGAGGGAATTAATGACTAAAATTCACTTCATCTTTATAAAGTCCAAATGATCCCATTGTACCACTGAAATATACATCAATGGGAGGGAACAGCACATTATCTGTCTTGTTAACCGTCATGCAGCTCAGGCTGCCTGTATCACCTGAGTTCAGGCACATCTCTACCATTATGAAGTTGCTCTGTTCTAAATTATTCCCTTTCCTGTGCAGTTCTGTCAGTGTAGTCTTAGACTGAAACAAACACATCCTCCTTGTAACACAGCTTACAGAGTTATTGTACAGTTTCCACCTCAATGATGAAAATAATCCCTTTTTAAAAGACTGATCAGTGTGGGTTAGCAATTGTTAGATCTTCAGCCATTTGCTTTTATTTAAATGACATTTCCTTAAAATGAGTGTGTGCATCTGGGTATATATGTCAGATATTAAAAAATTTTGGTCTCAAATTGCCAAAGAAGCTCCACATTGAAATTTGGATGAGTGATTAGAGATGAAGCCTGAGAGTTTAACTTAATATGGACTGTGCTGCACCCAAGAAGACTTGGCTTCCTATTTGAAACCAAAATGGAATAAAAGGCAACAGAAAAGGTGTTTGAGTCTATCTCCTCCTTGAAGCAGTGGTCTCTATGAAAGTTAGACTACCTGCCTATGCTCTGTGAGCACTTTTGTGCATCTCACCCATTTTTTTCTTTTCTTTGTTTCCTTTTTTTATCTTCAAAACAATTGTTTACTTACCTATGTACCTTAAAGAGTACAGCTGAAATAATAAACCCTCCTTTTAACACCAATTGATGCAAAAGGAGATGTGTGCATTACAGGCAGCAAATTGTCATTGCACAGCTCCCAATCAGATTTTCATCTGTTCATGTGGTGCACACCTGTGGCTTGCTGGCATTGCTCTGGATTGGAGTGTGAGAGATCTTAATGAAAAACAAAGCTGGGATGACAAAAAGATACTCCACAGCACACACGGGTTACTTCACACATCGTAAGAAAGTGAAATTCAAAACAGGCTGGTTTGGAGAGAATGCCCTATGATGAGGGAGCGTGCCCAGGTGACTCTGCAAAGGCTTTTTTCTCTGTAGGTTAGGTTGATTTGCACCAGTTGAGAGCTGTGGCTGATTTCTCCAGCTTACTTTCTGAGCCAGTGTGAGTATCCTGGGCAGGAATCCAGATTTTGAAGTACAAAGTAAATAACCCATAATCTATATAAAACACTGGTGGATGGAGAAGGGAGGAAATTTACAGAGAATAACTGAGTTTGAGAACTGTGTTAAAAGAAGGGGAGTGTGTGTATGACATTTGTATTTATTTTAATTTGAAGATACAATTTTTGCAACCTTTGAGGTAAGCAGAGGATGAGCTCTCACAATATAATACGTTTATTAGTAAGCTGAAACCAAGCACTCCAGCCGAACCTATTTTTTCATAGCATTTTTTTTCCCCTGAGTTTAGGTTTCCTCTTCCCCCACTTCCCGCTCCACACCCCCGCCCCCCTTTGGTAATGTACTGTGGCTCTGATAACGTTAATGGGCATTGCCCCACATGGAGCAGCGAGTGTATTGTACCACTGCTCACTGATCCCAGGTCAGTGTGATGCGTGAAATCAATTTATTTGAATCTCTTTGCCTGTATAGGAATTTGGCAGCATGCCAGTTGTTTTCATTTAATGTTCTTTGTGTTGAACACAGACAAGCAGACATGCTTTTGTACTCCTTCTTCTGGGCTCTTCTCTTCAGCCAATATTTTATTCTGTGGATTTTTCAGAAGTAGGAATGAGTTACCTTTATTTTTAGAAATCAGTTTTGTTTAAATAACCTTCAAAAGGTGTAGAAAGTAGGTCAGCTGTAGAGCAGCCTGTGTAGGGTTTTCACTGAGTGTAGGTGGTAACACCTGCCTTTTCCTGTTTCTTTAAATTTGGGGAAAAAGAGGGAAATACTGGTCTGTTTTTCTAATGCTCAGTTAAATTATTTATGTCATCTTTAATAATGCTTAAATAGGAATAATTTTATTTCTAAATTAGTGAATGCCTGGCAGTTGGTTGGACAAATTTCGAAATACTTTTCAGGATCTTTTAAACGTTGAGCAATGACCTTAAAGTTAGCATTAATTTAGGAATCCCTTTGTCTCATCTTTCTATCTGTTCCTCCCCTTCCCCAAACACTTAATATTTTGAATGGCTGGCTGAAGAACAGCTTCCTGAAAGCTTGCCTTCTTTTTTATGAGAAAGCAGCAAGGTGTGTGGAACAGAGCAAGTAGTTTAGCCCTTCGGGGTGGGGGGTGGAGGGGAGGAGGAAAAAAATAAAGGAATAGACAGCAGCAGATATTTCCAGGAGGATTTGTTTTAGAGCTTGGTGTCGGGAGCAGGACTAGAGGGCTCTGTTGATGCTCCGGGCGGCTGGTGCGGAAGTTGATATGCAGAACTGTGGAGCCACAAAGGCGCAGAGGTCAGACTCGTACACATCAGCCCCGTTTCCTTGTTTAATTACCTGAAGAGCAAAACATTCAGGCTGGGAGTGTGTGAAAACCCAGTATCTTGAACAGCAGTTTGCTGCTGTGACATCCTGCGAGGCCAGCCCGGTCTGTCCGCAAACGTCAGGCCTGGTTCCTGACAGAGGGCTATCTCTGCCGGGCCTGGGTTCCTTCCATTCAGGAGGCATTGTGTGGAAGAGGGTTTGGTCAGGAATTTGAGGTTCCTGCCGGTTCTTCCAGCCCGGACAACCCTGTGACAGAGAGGCCTGATTTTTTCTTTTAAAGAATAATAATAATAATAATAACAAAATAATAAAAAAGAGTAGCTCTTTTTAGTCTTTCCCTTGTAATTCTGGCATTGGTGTAATACTGACTGAAACAAAACATGTTAACCCCTTCACTTCCAATGTTGTGCTTTTTTCCTTTTACTTTATTGTTCTTTTCTCCCCTTGCCTGACCTCGTATTTTCAGAGGTGAAAACCTGAGGAGCAACTTCTTTCAGGTGGAGTTTGTAATATGAAGCAAATAAACTTTTGAAGAGGTGATTTTTTTTGTTTTGGTAGTGATCATTAACATAATCATCATTCTCAGCATTTTAAGTTTTTAATTTTCAGCATGCTTGGCAACATTATTTTTATTCATCCCATGGGTTCAAACCAAGCCAGTGTTTGTTCTGGCATGGCCTATTCAAACAATGGTGGCAGCTGTCAGTACTTCCATTCTCATTAGTCATGTGATTTTCTTAGATGTCCAGCTTGGTGTTCAATTAAAAGAGGTTGGGATAGGGTCAGTTTTAGTCTTTGCTCCTCTCAACAAGATGAAGATGTGGGTGCACAAGGCAGGGCTACATACACTAGTCAGGTTTGGGCCTGTAGATAGTAAGTGTTCATTGAGATGTAGAGCTCAAGGTTATAGCTGAAAGATGCTTAAATGTTCATTTAGGTAAAGGTCTGATTTTTTTTTTTTCCTGCTGAAGAACTAAAAGCACGATTTCTTCTTTGAATGATGAAGAATATGACAGTGGGATAATTATAGAATTCTAGTTTACGTCATAGTGCCGTTAATAATCTTACTGGCAAAACTTAAGATCACAAGGTACAAGTCGTAGAGGGAGAGAACATAATTAACATATTTTTGCACAAAAAAATATGAGTGTAGCATGTGGCCATTGCCTTTTGTTGTTGTGGGCAGAAGTTGGTCCAGGAAAGGAATTTGTGGTTGTAGGAGTGGAGGAGAGCTGAAAGTTAACTAAGGTTTAATTTTCTCTTATGCTGAAATCTTTTGGTCCGGTGATTTTGGGTACTTTGAAGGTGAGACAGAAATTGTTTGTGCCGTGCCTTATATTTTCCTTGTTAATATTTATTAGGATATCGTAATACAGATATTTAAAGGCACACTTTTCTTCTCCCATGCAAACATTACTAGGTAAGGGGTTTGAGGATACTTCATTAAGAGAAAGTATCCTTCAGTGGGCGTTACACAGCTGGGAATCAACGATAGTGCAGTGGGACCAAGAGAGTCATTATGATCTATTGTGCCACTAATCCTCTGTCTAAGAAGGATTTGCAGGTGATGGTGCAGCAAAAGGGCTGTTACAGTGTATCTGATCAATAATTGTGATCTCATAAACTCTTTTATATATACATAATCCTTCACCTTTAGAATCAGGCCCACTTCATTATGTATTCCTTAGGTTACTCAGGTGTAAAGGTGCTTTTAAGTAAAAGCGAATTACTTAGGCATGTAGTTTCAAATCTCTTTTATCCTGTTGTGTATTGCAAAGAAGCCATAGTTTAAATAAGCATTGCTTGTATCTCCAGGGTGAAAAAAAGATGCTTTAGGCATTGTGGTCAGTGTCATGTTCCTACAGGGTTTGTAGATATAAAGGAAAACATGTGCCTGTATGAAAGCAGTGTTAGTCAAACCTTTGCAAGTCATATAATTTGTGGCATTCCTTCCAGTGTTTTACATGCCCTTTTGTTTTTTGCAAAGTTCTTATTCTAGTGAACTGTCTGTGACCTCTAGCCAGCCATTGCCCAACTCAACCAGCAGTAGAGTAAAAGAAAGTTCTCCATGGACACGTGGTCAGGACAGTAATCACATTGTCTTTCCTCCTACCCGACGAGTGGCTAGCTCTTCTTTGAACATGGCAGAAAAGGGTAGTTTTTATTCCATGATTGCCACCTCAAAAGTGCCTCAGAGATAATGATTGTAAATCAGCATTCTGTTGGAAAGGAAAATAAAATTATCTTGGGCATCTCAGCAAGTCTCTGCTGTGACAATCTTGCTTAAGGAAAGTTCTCATGGATAACAGTTCCCAAGCTAGTTCAGGCTCTATTAAAACTGGCACCTTGTGTTTTGCCCAAGCACTTACTGCTGCTCTTTGCAGATGTTCTCCTAGTGTGAAGTGGTGTAATTTGCTCTTGGTATGAAATTCCACTTCATAATCACCTCTGCATTCTTCTGCTTCTCTTCTGAATGGCTACAAAGCAGCACCATGTGGAGTGCAACACAATTAGATAAAATGACATGATATTTAAAGACTTATGTTACTCAAGGCTCCTCCCTGTTCCTAAAGAAATAAGGATTTTGTATGTATTTTTTCCTTAGTTATGGTGAGATTTGCTTGGGTCGGGCTAAAACCACAAACTTTATATCAACACATTGTGCTTCCAGGGAGTGTGGTGTGCTCCTCTGATTGCACATTAAGCAGATCCCATTCTGGCTCAGCTTTGTAGCAGAAACCTGACTTGCACGGTGTTTATCCCTCAGTGTTAAAGTGCTAGTTGTTGATCTTTCATTTATGTGTTAATTGTGGGTAATATTTTATGGCAGTATTCACAGCTTCAAATTCTGGAACTCTTGGCTTGCAAGGCTAGTAGAGGTGGGAGAGAATGAATGCCCAAGGCAGCAGAAGCAGAGGTCAGTCGTGAAATGAACTGGAGAAGGGAGGTGTGTTAGCAGAGTGAGGAGGTGGCCCCAGAATTCAGAAAGCAGGAGTAGCTGTGATGGCAAAGAGAAGACAGAAGGCACTGAAAGGAAAGGTGAGAGAATACTCTAATGGAAGGTGTAACAAAGGAAACAATGGAAAGAAAAATATTATTTTTACTCAAATTAGTATCTTCCCTTTGTCACTCACAAACAGTAATGCTTTTCCATCATCAAGGGTTGAATGAGTCTGTGTACTGATTCTGTTGTTTCCAGATGCTGAACTGCATTAGAGCAGTTCACTTGGTAATATCGTTTTGCTATTTTAGCAATTACAGGATCTGCCAGTGGGTTGTCTATTATAACTGTGAGAAGACTCATCCATAACCACTTTTGTGCTAGGACTTAGTTCTCTTAATGTAAAAAGGTGCCCCCTGCCTCTATGCCATTAGACATTCTCATTCATCGGGGAAAGTTAAAATATTTGATGAGGAAGTGGCTTTCCCACCTGGCTCGGGAATGCAAATAATTTAAATGGGGAAATAATGTTTAGCTGTTCTAGATATGCTCAAATATGTATTTAGAGTCTTGATTCACTGCACTCTTGAAATTACTGAATAGTTAATGGATGCTATACTAAAATAAAGGCATTAATAGTAAACACTAACATAACACAATGGCATTTCTGTGATGTTATTGGCATTACCACGTATATAAGCCATAACACAGCAATGTAGAGTAGCCTGGTTTCCAGACCATTATAGTGGAGACTGGTGTAAAGATTTTGCTGTCTGGTGTAAGGCTAAGCTTTATTTTCTGAATGCTTGTCAGTTTGTTTTACAAGCACGACATTATAATTTTTCTATTTATATCTAAATCTATATATCTATATGTTGACTAATGTTAGTCTTTATTTTGCCTTATATATGTGATGACCATTTTTGTTTGCAAATTTGTGTTGAATCTCATCAGCAACAATAGCTATGTAGCAAGGCCCCTTCGAACAAAGCTTTTGTACCATCATAAATGTAGTAAATAAGTACAAATTGATCAATATATGACAAAAAGGTGAAGAAGGGAGGTCAAGGGGTAAGTATATTTCCATATAAAACATTTTTTCCCTTTTGAAAGTGGCAGTGTAGGAGCATAAATAAATGTTTTGTATTGCTGTGTATTTGCTCCACCTGGTGGATTTTCCTGAAAGTGTTTTTAATCCTTGTGTCGTGGCTTATAAGGAGAAAGCTGTCTTTAATTAAAAACACCAAGAGTGAAGGCAACTTTTTTCTTTTTTTTTTTTTTAGCATTGTAAAAAGCAGATTTGGGGGAAAGAAAACATTGTAATTGGTTATTTCTCTTGGTCACACTTAAATCAGTACAGTTATCTCTATGATTAAAACATGGCGTTCCAAATGAATTAACAATAACAGTTTAGTCTTGATCTCATCTAGAGATTATTAATTAAAAAGTCCAAGTCTATGACTTATGGGGTTATATGTGATCAGTGCAAGTGAGGATTTGCTGTGGCTTCCTCACCCACTGCCCCCCTGCGCCCCCCTCCCCCCATTTGTGAGTCCCCCCCCCCCGATGACAAGTAGCAG